>BSBK01000838.1:0-590000 GCA_027943335.1 Chamaecyparis obtusa | reverse complement strand
TGTGAGGGCTCTAATGTTGTCATTGAATTCTCTACTACAGATGTCACATGATCTCTTAAGAAGACTTTACAAGTGACATGCTTGCAGCTAGTGACGAAACCACCACCATGATTTTGATGTCTACAGTTACTTAATGAACCTAAAACTCCAAGAAAAAATTTCAATTTTCTGTTGGAAACAAAATAATAAATAACTTTAAAGAATGAAAATAAGGATCAAAATGCTTTAAATCCTATTTGTAAAACTATCACATACATATGCAACAGATCAAGTTTGATACAAGCAACACTTGAGGTGCAACATATGTAAATTAAATCCAAAGTTCGATAAGATAATACAATATTTGTTTTCTATTCTTGCAAGTACAATTTTTGATGACCTGTGCAACAATGTCTTTTTTGTGGTAATTATCATTAGCTTACTTTAGAGTGTCAAGTTTCAAAGATGGCTTCCGCTAGATATGGTATGTGAACTGTTTGTCAGAATGCATCAAAGAGATGTCTCATGGAATGAAATGATTGCATGATATGATTAAAATGAATTTGTTGATAAAGCTTTAGAAACTTTTAAGCATGTGCAATTGACAAAAATAAAACCAAACTCCAAAACCTTTGCCAACATCCTCCCCACCTGTAATAAAATCAGAGCTTTGGGCTAGGGTATGGATATCCATAACATAATGGAAGGGGAATTTTGGTCAAATAGTATGGTTGGAAATGCTCTGGTAAACATATGAAAAATGATCAGGATGTATATACAAGGCACATGATGTTTTTGACAAAATGCCTCAAGGAAATGTGGTTTTATGGAGTGCAATGATTGCAGGATATGAGCAAAATGGGTGTGTTGAAAAAGCTTTAAAATTGGCAGGTGTAAAGCAGACTCAACAACCTTTTCCAGTAGCTTTGGAATAGGGTATGTATATCCATCATTGAACTTTTGTATGTAAGGGAATTTCTATTATTCTATCATAGCTGAATTAGTTCAAGTGTCTCTTCATTTCATGCCTTTATTGCATTCTCTAAGACCGGGATGAGATAATTCAATTGATAATAATCTTCTATCTTTTGCAAAATGAATCAACATGGATCTTAGATTGTCTTAAGGCCTCTACCATTTTGTACTCAATTAAGCAGGAATGATTTATAATAGAGGTAACTTGAGACTCATTGTTGAAGTGCATATGTACTTTTCTTTCTTTAAGAATAACTTTGTATACTTACTATGTTTTCTTTATCTATTTATTTAATATTGTATTTTATTGCAACAAGAATTCAGATTTGCTCTCTCTCTCTCTCTCTCTCTCTCTCTCTCTCTCTCTCTCTCTCTCTCTCTCTCTCTCTCTCTCTATATATATATATATATATATATATATATCCCTATCTATTTATTATTTCTACAGCTCTCTTATATCTACATGCTTTGATAGACATGTATGTAAAATGTGGAACCATTGACAAGACATGTGAACTATTTCACAATTCAAAGAGATGTCATATCATGGACTGCAATGGTTATAGGATATGTGCAATATGGACTTATTGAAAAGGCCTTAGAAACTGCAATTGGCAATTACAAAGCCAAATTCCACAACCTATGACAGGATACCGAAATTGGAGCTTTGAAACAGGGTATAAACATCCATGAAAACATGAAGGATAGAGAATTTTTGTCAGAGGTAGTTGCAAGTGTCTTGGTAGAAATGTATGCAAAATGTGGAATGATAGATAAGACACATTAACTATTAACTATTTAAGAGAATATGGAAAATGGTTCATCAAGAGCATAGGGAAGGTGATTATAAATTTGGTTTTCACCATTAATTAAAAAAAACAATATTTGACAGTACTTTTTTTAGCTATGTGGAATCTTCACCAAATGCTAATTTAATCTAAAAATGTTAATAACAAATATTAAATTTAATGGTCATGATAGAAGGATTTTCTTCTTCGCTTCCCTTGCTTTTCTTTATGGACTGCAACAATGAAAGGGTAGCTCAATGATGCTAAGGCATTATGTAATGAAGTCCATGATAATTAGTGAAAATAAAAACAAATCTTAGTTGATTTCCACGTTGGGATGGTCTAAAGACCCATCAGTTTCAATAAAGTCATTAACACAAGATATAAATATGAAATTTGGAGAATGGAGTCAACAACTCTATATATTAGCTGATAATATGAGGGGTACAACTACTGTGCTACCAATCTCAATAAAATCAACAATGCGGGATCTAAAAGTAAATATGGCATTTTTAGAATGGAGTCAGCAAATCTATACATCAACTAATCACCTATTAGTATATACAATTTTCCATATTGAGCTCATAAAGGTAGTGTTTGTTATGTATCCTACCATGAAGTAGCATAGTTGTGTCCAGTGTGGGTAATTGAATTAATCCAAAAACAAAAAGAGGCTTTCCAAAGGCTGAGGGATGAGACACCATTATAGACTAAAGAACAAGGATAATCAAGGATCAGATGGATAAGGATTACATAGCCACTGGCAAAAGAAGATATTTCCATCTTCAAGCTTTCTATCTCTTGCCAGAGTGCTGAGGCTCAAGGATACCCATCAAAAGATAGAAAAAAGAAATACTTTTTGAAGAAACAATAACACCATTGTTTTCTTGTTTTTATCATTTGAAAAGGAAAAAATATTATATGCACTTAAATTATAGTTCACTTGCAATTATATATGTTCAAATTCAAGATGGATTGGATGTCAGTGTTGAGTGTATATTTTATTGCATTAGAAATTAATTAATGCATGTCATAAATTGCAGAAAGATTGTATAGCTGAGATGTTCAAAACCCATATCAACATCAACTACATTAACCATCCTGACATTAATAAAATTGGAAAGTAGCTAATGACGGTGTTAACAAAGGTATAACTCAGTCTTATTTTGATTCCTCCTAATTTTTTGTATAACTGGGTGTTTATGTTAGCAACTAACGTCCTCCAGTGCATCTACGACAAGCAGTTTTCAGTTTCATTTTGCTTCTAATTATTTCAATTTTAAGTTGATTTTATTATATCAGTTTTATGTTGTTTCTATTTTAGAATGTAGTTTGTATTGCCAATTTCTCTTTACCATTTTCCAATAATCTTTTATGCCGCCATATGGGAAACTTATATGATTGCTCTATTTTATCCAAAATAAAAAAGAGAATAATAATGGTAACTGCTATTTTTTTTAATAAAATACAGTGATTATTATTTTTTTCCTTGTGTAAGAAGATGGATTCTGTTTTAAAGAGTTCCTTGTTTCTTTTCTTGATATATTTATGTTTGTCAATCTGGGACTGTATTTGAATTCTTCATTTTAATATTTTAGGCCAGAAAACTTTTTAATCTCTTCACTGCGTGCAGGATTACCTTACAATGATGACTGTCATATTTTTTTGGGCAGCCTACAAGACATATTTCTTTCCAGTAAATATAAACTCCTATCTATTTTTCAAATCTCAAAATTTTTGAACTTGTTTATGGTGATTTAATAAGGAATAAAAATCTTGATAATTGATTTGATATGTTGATTTGGTTTCTCTTGTAATTCTCACAAAGAACATTTGGTGTTTCAAATCTTCATATTTATAGTGAAGAAAATACTAAAAAATTGAGTGTTGTTGTCTATCTACAAGTGAGCACTGTAAGCCAGGATCTTATATTTGTGACTAGATCTCAAAGTTGGTTTATGGTAGAGAAACCTGGCCTATTGCTTCTAGGTGCATTTTTCATCACTTAGCTAGTGGTTATTGATTCCCACATGCCAAGTCTCATCCCTAAACTATTTCGCAGATCTTTAAGGATATTCTTTTTAATTTTTATAAAGATGCCCTTATTTTGTTATATTTTCTCAAAATAGTGTTCTAGCATAATCAC
Source organism: Chamaecyparis obtusa (assembly GCA_027943335.1). Taxonomy (NCBI): domain Eukaryota; kingdom Viridiplantae; phylum Streptophyta; class Pinopsida; order Cupressales; family Cupressaceae; genus Chamaecyparis; species Chamaecyparis obtusa. The sequence continues at coordinate 586,112 of BSBK01000838.1, read as the reverse complement.
AATCCCAATTACTGGTGGACATTTGTATTCATTTCAATTTATTTTTCATTATTTTTTTTATCTTCATTAAGCCAGCCTTGATCTTTGTTGTTATGATTTGGTAGATTGCAACATTGATTGTTGTTTAAGCAAACTGGGGATTTTTTTGCAATAGAGGGCATGAGGTGGGGTTGGGATAGTGTTGTGTGTCTTTACAACATAATCTTCTTCTTCCCACTCAATCTTATCAATTTTGCAATTAGATATGTCATCAATGTAAAGGCTTGTGATTTTCTTATTGAGAAAAGAGTAAGTGAACTAAAATAATCCAACTCATATGTTATTTCTTTTTCTGTAATCAAGACACTTGGCTACCTCTGAGAACTAATTTATTCATTATCTTCTATCTTTTAGATTGCCTTCACCACAAAAAAGGAGTTTGGCAAAGAAGCCAGATAAATAAAATGGGCCCATGCTCAAAGGATTTTGCATGGATTGCGGCCTCCATATACGAAGATGTTTGGTGACAGGAACAACTTTAGAGACCTCAATCAGATAGCTGAAGAGGAAAAAAGATGCGATGAGATTGCAAGGTAAGATCTTAAGACCATGGTCCTTTTTTTCTTTCCATCGATCATTATTCTTAACATTTTGAATACTTGTATAAAATTTGTTATTTAAACTTTATGTTTACAAGTTCACAGAATTATATACTCTAAATGGACATGTTGAGTCTATTGTAAAGCTTAAGGGTTTGGATATTGAAATAATTCAGAAAGCTTATATTGTTTGAGAGATGCTGGTTCTACCTTAGTCAGCTACAACCTACATTGTATTATTATTTTAACAACATTTGGGTACCCACCCCTATAGACAAATATTTTTAGGAAGAAGTTAGAAAATAGGGAAAATTATATCTATTCTTACAGAATTTTATGTTTTTTCCCTGAGAACGCATAGTGAAAAATGTGTATGAAATCTATGCTTGTCATTAATAAGAAGCTAAATGATTTTCATATTCTATGGAAAGTGGTTTATAATCACAATTTGAAATGGAAAAAACCAATATATGCATTGGATATGATATAATATATCTTAAGATCAAAAACCCTTAAAGAAACAAAACTCAAATTTGTCTGATTGTCATTAAACTGGACAGTTTTGACAATACTCCGCTTTATAACTCATAACTTTCATACCAGATACAATTTAGAAAATCGCTCTGGTCAAAGTGTGTATAATTAGGATTTATCGAACATATCAAAAATAGAGGGAAATCCAACAGTAAATTTGTGATTTATGGCCCCTGTACAGAGACCCTTTTCACTATTATAAAAACAATTCAAAAAATTCCATGTTACATGCTGCTAGGGCATCATTTTACTTACACAAGACAACATTGTTCAATATGAAACCACATCCATTTGAAAGCTAATATAATCTATGTGAAAATACCCAAGGTTTAGATTTTTTCCATTGGTTGCATTACAAGTTATGATCAAACTCTTGCTGCATACTCTATGTTACAAGGTTTTATGATAGATTTTAAGAAAATAACTAGATATCTCATTGTTTATCACGACCAAACCTTTGGTTGGAACCAAAATAAATTTAATTCACTTTATTTCATATTTTGATCATTTTTTATTCATATCTAATCCAGTTACATGAATAAAACTACTTGTAATCAGACGAAAAATGTGTCTGTTACTAAAAATTGTCAACTTTACAAATCTCAAACCTACAAGTTCATTATTGATTTCTCAGATTTAATACATTACAAGGTTTTCCAGGGTGTCTTCTTCCTCCTTGCACATGAATAATCTATTACATGAATGTCCATATTGAAAATTGATCCTATTTCCTAATTGTCATCATGTTTTGCAGAAATGACAGTTAGAAGGTTATGTGATAAGCCTTAAAATGCTCCTCTAACTTGACACCATCCTATGCTCGACCAAATCCCACCTTTTATGATACCTTTTGATAGTTCTTAATTGTTTAACCTCCCTTGAACTGACCATTATCAACTTATTGTGCAACATTTGCAAAATTTGTAATCTTGCAAAGTTGCATTTTTGCAACTTTTTAGCAACTTTGCATTTTTGCTACAAATGGCTTCATAAGTTTACATTGATACTTCAATCACCTTCAAATGAACCAAACATGACTTATGAAACCTTTTTTTTGAAACCTCTTAGACATTGAAACTGATGGTCTTTGGCTTTATATATGTCATTATTGCAGCTTCATTATCCCCACACTATCCACAAGACCTCATGGTGGACCTTGACCTATTACTCTTAAGTTGTTGTTGTCATGACTCGTCAAAACATATTTAGAAGTTTAGTACTTGGCACAAGTTTAGGATACGACATAAGATAAAGGTTCAATTTTTTGAGTCATATGGATAATGTTAGAGCTCTTTGTCCAACTCTAGATGATCCAAACGAGTTGTACTCTATTGTGTTGTGTTACATAATTGTAATCTGCTCAGAAGAAGGCATTGAGGTTAGATGGCACTGGGAATGGCACAATGTCCATTGGTGTGTTTAGCACACAGGATGTTGAACAATGCCAAAGTAAGGACATGACTTGGTGTTACATGGCATGGATTAACATATATCTTGGGAAAGCCTAGACAAATATTTATAGCTTTCTTTGATGTAATTTTTGTCTGTATGTTGTTAGTTCACCTTGTGAGTACTATTAAATTATATTTCCTTTCTTTAGCTGAATTTAGCTTTGTTAGGATTCATCACATTTAAGTGTAGTTTGAGCACCTTAACATAGTAATTGTGATTTCTTGGATTGTGTCAATTCTAGTAAACAATTTTTTTTCTATTCTAGAATCTGCTACTTGTCTCTTCTTTGAAATTGGTTTGAATAATTCTCCATAAATTGTTGAAAGTTTGAAACACATAAACAAATTGTTGGCATGGAAACTAGGAGTCAAAATTTCCTAGTTTAAAGAAAATGCATGTTTCTTCATGTCTTTTTTGAAGAAGATGTGTACTTTTCTGATTGTTGTTGCATTCTTGTTAGTTCTTTTTGGCTTGTGGGATAAGTCTTTTTTTGTTTTCTTTCTAGCAATTTAGTCTTTTAGTTTCTTAGTACTTTTGAATAAGCGCTATAGAAAGTGTTATATGTTGCTGTCATATGTCAATGTGTTTTAGGATGTCAATTGGTCTTCAGTAAAGTATTTAAGTTTGAAGAAATGAAACTAGTGTGCATAAGCCATTTTTTATCTTTTTTTTATAAATGTTGTACTGTTGTTTAGTTTCCTGTTTGTTTGTTGTGTCGGCATTGTGTTTATGCATCTTAATTTTAAAAAGCAATTTAGCTTTGGTATTTCTGTAACTTCCATCTATTTTTCAATTTCTTTTCTTTTACCTGATAGCATTTCCTACCATTCATAGTTGAATATAATGGAGGAGTAAATGATGAAAACTCAAATATGGAGCAAGTTGATCCAGATATGGCATATAAAGTTGTTGTGGAGCTTCAAAATCTAAGAAAAGTGTACACAACTAGAAAATGGTGGGAATTCTGGTCATTTGACAATATGATAGGTTATCGAGCTAAGAGAGTCCAAAAGGAAGTTGAAGTTGTAAAAGGTCTTAGCTTGAAATTCTACGAGGGTGAATGTTTTGCCATTGTAGTAAGTGCTTTTTGGTTTACTTAGATTTTTTGTTATTTTTACTTGTCAAACACCTACAAAAATCTTGCTTTTGAGGGAAAATTAATAGAAAATATGTACAAAATTGGCATGTTTAAATTTATCTTTGTAGGTAGGGGTAATATAGGTTTATTTTTTTCGGAACCTGCAAAATTTAATAGTCTTTTGGTGTATTTCTTATCAAGGAGACGTTAGGCATGGTAGATATTTTTTATAAATTTGTTTGATTTTCAAAGAAACCAGTTAACATTGTATTTTAAAAAAGTAACGTTGAACTAGTCGATTTAGTTACTTTTATTATTTTTTTGTGACCTAGGTATTTGGTCATAATTGGAAAACTAAAGTGTTCAAACAATGATTAGTGATTCCAATGCATTACTGACTTGTGGCATCCTTAAGTAGTTTTAAGGTCAATGTTTAATATTTTGTCTTTTCCAACTATGATAAGAAATTATCAGGAGTGTGGACTTCTAAAGTAGTAAATCTTTTGATGGGTTAATTAGGAGTTAAAATGTAGAAGGTATGATCATTGGTACATACTTTATCTCTATTTAATGTGGCTGGTTTTCCCCTAAAGATATATGCTTGTCATTATAATAAGGGGAACAAGCCACATGTAATGTATTTTCCAATGACATCATTCACGTCATTCTTATATTGCACATTGAATAACTTCACCATTGAGTTTAAAGTATCACTAGTCATCCTCCCCTTAAGCTTTGTTACCCTTGAACTATAGATGGAAAAACTTGAAATCATGTTTAGTGGAAAGTACTAGTAGACATGGTATGATTATTCTTTAAAGGGTACTATCTCAATGGAAGAGCACCTACTTTACAAGTAGGAGGATGATGGTTCGATTCCATCGTGCCCTAATATGACTAAATATATAACTAAATTAATGACAAAATATATGACTAAATTAATGACCAAATAAATGACCAAATAAACGACCAAATAAACGACCAAATAAATGACCAAATAAACAATGAAATAAATGACCAAATAAACTACCAAATGACCAAATAAATGACCAAATAAACGACCAAATAAACGACCAAATAAATGACCAAATGACCAAATCAACGACCAAATGATCAAATAAACTACCAAATGACCAAATAAATGACTAAATATTTGACCAAATAAATGACTAAAATAGTTTAGTCATAAATTTGGTCACGAGATAAATGACCAGCAATAAACTACCACTGGTCACGTGACCAAATTTGGTCATTTATCTACAATTTTTGGTAGTTTATTTGGTCATATATTGTTATTTTTCTACTAGTGATATGGTTGCGTTTGAATGGAGGAATATAAGGTGTGAAAGGGATATCAATATCTTTGGAAGGAGCTACATTACCAAGGTTCTCATCTTTAAGATTTATCTTTATACCAATAGGCTCATGAATAGCTTTGATAGGAACACATTTGATAGGATCAACTGAAGCTTGAAGGGATTTATTATCTTGCAAGGGGTTTGGAAGAATGATGGTTTCTTGAGGTGAACATGGAGGAATATGACAAGGAAATGATGGGATACTTCGATCTTGACAAGGATCTTTGAATGGTGTAGAGAGGGTATTTTGCTCTTGATTTTCAATATGCTCATTGGAAATTGTGGAAGGGATATCTTGATCTTTCTTGGGAAGTGGAGACATTATGGAACTTGGAAGGGTATTTTGTTCATGGAATGGAAGGATATCATCTTGGAACACATGAAAGAATGCAAGGGGATCATCACAAGGTTCGATGGATATGGGACCTTCATCAATTATGGGAGGGGATTGTATATAATCTTGATCTTGATCTTTATCAACATTTGTTTCTTTTCTCTTTGGATTATCCTCTTGACATGGAGCCACTTCTAAGGACAAGGTAGATGTTTGGATATATGTGGGGGATGTTTGGAGGAATGATGTGGGATCCCTTTGAATGGGTATAATAGGCATTGAAGCACATGAAGCTTTGGGGTCTAAGATCTTTGAAGCATGGAAACGATCTGCAACAAGATGTAAATTATCTTGGGTTTCTTTTAGAGGTAGCCCTTGAGGGTAGACATAGGGGTGGTCCCACAATAGTGAGTCCCACTTTTTGGCCAACTTTGACATAGAGATCACCATTTTGAGAAAAAATTTCACTTTCAAACACATGTTGCCGCAAAACTATTATGAATTTGAAGATGATGTAAACTAGAGTCTTTTAGATTTTTGTTTCTAGTTTTTTAATATTAAAAAAAAAATTTAAAAAATCATTTAAGTTCATTTTTCCTTCTCCTTCTAAAAGTGGTTTGCGTGAAAAAACTATGTTTTTAAGGAGGTACTGTCACTTGGATCAGCATAACTTTTTTTTAAAATATGATAATGATGTAATTCTTTCAAGATTATATTTTTAACTTCAATATCTAAAGGATGCAATTGGTTTTATTCATTTTGGATTAATATTTGATAGTTTATTAAGTTTTAAAGTGACAGTAACTGTAATTTAGACATAAGGTCACTTGGATCGCTCTAACTTGATCTAGGTCTATCAAAAAAATTTAAATTTATTTTTAATAGAAAGGTAACACAAATACGCTTTTCCTACATATTTTTTATAAATTTTTTTTTATCATTTACTATTTTTCCCAAAGTCATGAAGAGACAAGTTGTTGAATGACCAAACAACCTATGTTTAGTTAAAGTAATATTTAAAAGTGATAATGAACTCAATATGTATTAAAATTATATTCATTAGAAAGCTTATTCCGAATAGCATCTTTTGACATCATTTGTTTGAAAAAATCATCTTGTTTAGTCCTTTTTTCAGGCCTCAGAAGACCATTTTTCTGCAGTTGAGTTGTTTTTTGAGGGCAATTTTTTGTTTTTGTGGCTTCGTGCGAAGACCCCTCGCACGAAGCCCCTTGAGTGAAAATTCTGGCCAAAAGCCATGGCCGAGATTTTTCCCAGGGGTACTTCGTACGAAGTACCCTAGTCGGCCAGTAAAATATTTTTTAAAATTTTTTTTAAAATGGTATAAAAGTAAAAATTTTCATTTCTATTTTACATCAAATTGCAATTAATAAATTTGCATTTTCTATTATTGAAGGCATTTTTTGAAGAAGGAATTTTTGTTGACGATCTTGTGGAAAACATTTTTTCGAGCTCGAAGAAATGGGGAACAAGAAGGGAAGACAAAGTAAATCTTCTAGAAAAAGGTCACCCGATACTGAACAAAGAAATCGTGAAGCTGCATTGACATATTATCATAAAACTAAAGAAGCTGAAAGACAAGCTGAAGTAGGAGGATCAAGTCAAGTCGAAGAATTGCACATTGAAGAAGGGTCAGAATTACTCCCTAGAGAGGCTCAAACAATTGATGTTGGAGAAGGGTCAACATCACATGCTCCTACTGGTATGGATGAACTTTTAAATTTAGCTCAATGTGTAAAGAAAAATATTAGTTATAGAAACTTAGATCATTTACTTACAATGAATGTGGACACTTTGAGATCACTTGCTAATGCTCAACAATTAAGTCTTGCTAAGAAGAGATCAATGAAAATGATAGCAAGAGAAATATTGGGTAAATTTGATAATTTTGAAACACTTGAACAAGCTCAATTGCTTTCACTTATACTTATAGACAAACATTTGGAAGGGGCATTAAAATTATTGGGTATAGACACATCATCAAAGAAGAGAAAATTTGTTGACATGCAAACTGATATGATTGAAAATCATAAGAAAGGTTTGAACCAGCTAGGGAAGCGATCTCGAACTATAGATAAGTCCATTACAAGAAAAGTTATGTTGACATCCATTGTAGGTAACAGTATGAGACGAAAAAGAAATATATCTTCAGTTTCATCTCACATTGGTTTTAATAGGAAAATAATATCATGATATGTTAATAAGAGAATACTTTTGGATGATAGCACCTTGGAAGGCAATTGGGAAATCATGTGTAGAGCTCCTCGTTCTGATAGGATTGATGAAGAAATAAAAAATTTGATCACATCATTTTGGAATGATAATACACGTCCTTCATCAAACACTAGAGATGTTATCAGACATAGAATTTTAGCTAATCAATATGAATATCATACGAAACATTGGTTGGACACAACACAACATGAAATGTATGTGTCATTTTGTAGTTCAAATCATAATATAAAGATTGGGCAAACATTGTTTGGAAGATTGAAGCCATATTATATCAGGACAAACAAAGTGTTTGAAACTTGTTGTTGTTGTTATCATATTGAATTTGATCTCCACTATCAAGTTTTTCGAAAGTTTGTAGAAGACACTTATGGTTTTGAAAAGGCTCCTCCTACTAGATGAAGTGAGTTCATCTCATCCATTTTATGTGACAAAAGAGATGATGTAGCTGGACAAATAAATTGCATAAAAGGAATATGCCAAACATGTGCCGATTTGTCTCTTTTTCCTTTGAAAAATAAAAATATTGATGTAACAAAGATGGTAAATTGCAAGAGTTACAAATATGTAAAGAATGAAACAAAATTTGGGAAAGAATCCAAAAGGTTAGAATATGTTGAAGAGGAGATAAATGTTGGAGTTTTTATGGAAAAATTTAAAAAATTGATTCAACCCTACATTCATCATGCTTTTTTTGCAAAGTGGCAAGCACAACAATTTCAAACACTAAGACAATTTCCCACTTGGAACTATTGTATCAGTTGTTGATTTTGCAGAAAATTATTCTTTTGTTCATCAAAAGGAAATTCAGTCAAAATACTATTTTTTAGAGAAAATTACTATTATGGTACATGTGTGTTATCCACACGTACAATTAGATTTGGATGGTATTTAGAGCACATTTGAAGCACGGGTCATCAAGAAGGAATATCATTTTTATATAAGTGATGATAGAGAGCATGACATTCATTATGTGGAACACTGCTTCAAGATGTTTTTTGCAAATGTGAAAGAAAGAGGTATAAAAATTGATAAACATTACGTTTGGTCAGATGGATATGCTGTGCAATTTAAATCATCGAGACCATTTTATGCACTATGTAGATATCATCATAATGAAAACATACCACATGTCTGGAGTTTCTTTGAGAGTGGACATGGAAAAGGTGAACATGATGGCGTCGGAGCTTGCATCAAACGTGCTATACGAAAGTATCAAATGAATTATAAGGGAGTGCATAAAAAAAATGCACATGATGTGGTTGAATGGTGCAAGACACATTTCACACCAAATGAAAATGACGCGTCATCAGGATTGACTCAGGCGGTGCCATATAGAAAATTTTGGGAGATAAAAGGTATGCACATATTTTTTAATTATTTGAAAGTGTTTAAAATTTTAATGATATTTTTTATTCAAATTATATTTATATAGAATGTATTATATATATGCATTTGTTCAGGTGTGGATAGAAAAATTATGCATGGTTGCAATAGGATAGAAAAGACGCGATCTTTGCATTCAGTTATGAGTACGAATTGTCGTAATTGGATGTTGAACACTAGGGACTACTCATGCTTTTGTTGTCACTGCATTGCTAACAATTATGATGAATGTATCAATCAAGATCATGGATATGTAGGCACATGGAATCTAGTGCCACTAGTTGTTAATGATACATTTGATAGAGATGAAGATGAAAACTTCGATGATGTTCCTTTGATTTCTACTGATTACGATCATATCTTGGGATTGGTCAAAATTGGTAAGTATATATAAATTTCACATTATATGGTATACTGAGTTGCATGTATAGATCATAGATATAGATAGATCTATAGATTGAACTAAGTATTTATTTTAAGATCTCACACACGTATATATAAAAATTTATTGTGCAGGAGATGTATTTGCAGTGATTACTGAGAGTGGAAATGTAGGAGTTGATTATTATTTACTGCGTTGTACTGCAGAGAGGATGAAGTTACTTGAACCTGAAGAAAGTGATGGAATGTTGTTCCCCATAGGTTTATATATCCAGTTTACATCAATATATTGAACTCAATTTATAAATTTTAAATTTCAACCTTTTAACAAAATTCAAATTGAGTTTGTTTAAATTTATATATTGTTAACATATGCGACTTGCAGGTTCAGTTGTTTTAGAGGGAACATATTTCAAACAAATCAAAGTAATTCAACATGGTATTCACTTTGTTGATTACAAACCAGACAATAAGGTGTTCCAATATAGTCACCTAGTAGTTGCCACATCCATTTGTCTTCATACAGTTAAATCTCAACATGGACGTCGTAAGTGGAGACTAGATAGTGAGGATCATGAGAGAATATTACAAGTTCTCCATGAAAGGTCTGAACCACTTGAGTTGGTCTAAAAATTTTAATACATGTATACTTATTTGTTGTGTTGGGACCTATTTGATATCTGTGGATTAAATTTTATTATACTTTGTTTATATATTTAAACATATGATAGGCTATAATTTGTTGTTATATGATGAACCTATTTGATGGTTCAATGGTTTTAATATATAGAATTTTATACGTATACTTTGATTATTCAATGATTTTTATAGATTTCATGTTAGTTAAAGATTTTATGTATGCTTAAAATTAGTTATATTACTTATGACATGTGTTAGTTCTAGAATTAGTTAGAATATAGTTATTATCCATTAGTTACATGTATTAACTAGTTATCTTTTATGATATTAATTATAGATCCCAGGTTAAGACCTCCCCTTAAGACCTCCCCTTAAGACACTAAAAAATGATAAAATTAGTTATCATATCATCTAAATAAATCATCTAATCAAATAAAATCATAGATCATCTAATCAAATATCATATATCATCTTTCAAACAAATCAAACTAATATCATCTAATCGAATAAAACCATCTAATCTAATCATATATATCATCTAATCAAATAAAATCATAGATCATCTAATCAAATAAAACCATCTAGTCAAATCATATATTATATAGATCATCTAATCAAATAAAATCATATCATCTAATGGAATAAAACTATCTAATATAATCATATATCATCTAATAAAAAAAAATCATATCATCTAATCAAATTAAACAATCTAATCTAATCATATCATCTAATCGAATAAAACCATCTAATCTAATCATATCATCTAATCAAATAAAATCATAGATCATCTAATCAAATAAAACCATCTAGTCAAATCATATATCATATAGATCATCTAATCAAATAAAATCATATCATCTAATGGAATAAAACCATCTAATCTAATCATATATCATCTAATAAAAAAAAATCATATCATCTAATCGAATTAAATAATCTAATCATAGATTCATCTAATCTAATCATATATCATAGATTCATCTAATCATCTAATCATATATCATAGATTCATCTAATCATCTAATCATCTAAGAATCTAATCATATATCATCTAATCATATATCATATATTCATCTAATCATCTAATCATAGATTCATCTAATCTAATCATATATCATCTAATCAAATATATGTCTTGAATCATATGTCTCGAATCATATATATCATATATAATCAAATCATATCATATCATCTAATCGAATAAAACCATCTAATCTAATCATAGTTATCTAATCAAATATACATCTAGATAATCAAGTAAATGTGTCTCATATCATATCATCTAATCAAATAAATGTGTCTCATATCATATAATCTAAGCATATCATCTAATCAAATATGTACATCTCGAATCATATGTCTCGAATCATAAACTGAGTCTCAAATAAAATATATGTTCAACATGTCCTAAACTAGGGAGTCATCTAGGTGCATACAAACAGAGCGACCCTCTGAGTGACTGCCATGAGCATCCTCTGCCTGTGAGACAACAACTGATCCCTGCAAATATAAATGCATGTATATATGATAATAATCTAAAATAATTAAAATATTATAAATGCATATTTAAACTTACATATTTTTAAAACATACCTAACCACTAGTAGGTGTATCATCTGCTTGTAAAGTAGCGACTGAAACCTGCAAATTTAGTGTACAACAGTTGGTTATATACACATGTGCATAGTATATATATTATGTAAAGTACTTGAAATATAAACATGTACATACATATATATCTAAAACTTACCTGACCACTAGTAGGTGTCACATCATGTGGAAGATGCTTTGAACCCACACTAGAGGTAACATGCTCTACTAATTGTGCCTACAAAATATTATGCATTAACCAAACATTAATACATGTACAATTAATTATTCACTAAAACTCCTAATAAAAAAGAAAAGAAATTTTTATATGTACCTGAGTCTCAGGAGCAGGAGGATCGTCAGCGCACTGCACCATCATATCATCAACTAATACTGCATCATCCACACCACCTAAGGTCCCGAACCTCTATAGTAATGAGGAGTATAGGGGTGTCACTAGCTGCGAGGGGAGTGGTGTAGAATCTGAACCATGTGGATGAAATAACATATCCATAAATGACCCGCCATCAGTGGCAACATCCACCTGACCCAACCCACGCAATTGATCATCAAAAGCATCTAGGCCCTCACTGGTGATGCGTACATCTCCAATCTCTATACCGAGCTCTGCAGCTGTATAGTGATCTGTGGGTGCACGATGCTCTACACCATCCTGTGCACGATGCTCTGCACTATGCTATGCCTGACTAGTAGATGGTGTGTCCCGTGTTGGTGGAACTACAAGACCCCATGTAAGTGAAATGTAATCCCTGACTAAATGTATAGGGATCCTCTGTGTGTCGGCAATATGAGAATAGGCCTACACGAGATCCTCCAAAAAGTAAAGGGCCATATCTAAAGTACTCTGATAACCCGATAATGCTCGTATCTCTCCAGGCACAAGAAGACCAACAGCTCTATATGTCTCATCACTCACACCTGCAGTACTATTAGATGAAGCCTCAGAAGATGATGTGGCTCTACTCGGTCTAGTCAAAATGTATCTGCCCACTAAATCTGAACTGATCGATGTGGCTGCAAAAGCAATCTATCCTATGCTATCCAGAACTCCCCTCTGAGAAGCAATGATGACTCTATCTGCAGTAGCAGCCATCGCCGGTGTCACTGTCGGACTCCTCTCTCCAACTAGTTGTCTATGAGGCTGCACAACTTGATCAACCCTACGATACTGATCATGGTCTGCAACCCTACCTAGCCCCTGACCATAAAAAGGTGGGATATCAAAATAGTTGACCTTGAGTCCCAAACATAACTCAGCGTACAATTGTTGTGCAAAGTATAATGGAATTTGGTCATTATTTGGATAATGACCATGGGCTGCAAGATGTCAAGGGTAAATCATACAAGCAATCTGAGGGGTCACACATCGTGTCACCTGATAAGCCCTCACCACTCTCATCCTCTCATAATGTGGGAACATCTCTCATTTGATGATTTCCTTGGACACGAGACTCTAAACCTGTACCAAGGAAACATCACCTGAGATCTCCTCCCTCAACTCTCAAAAAATGGCCTCAACTACCTAGGTGTAAATGAAGTGTGGGCCCTCAATCTACTAGGCATAGACTCCAAACTAGTCAATATAGTAGCACATGTGTCTCTGTATATACCATCTCCACTAGATCTACTGATAGCCTGTCTAAGTCTAGCTATCTCTATGTCAGCCATGTGAAAAATAACATGAATGTTAGGAGTCTGAGGTGCACCCTAAGCGGCCATCTAGATGTACATCACATGTGAAAGAGTTAAGTGTTAATAATTAAGTACTTGATTACAACATTATAATTGCATGTAAAATGGAAACAAATAAGTGGTCCTAAGGTATATATAAGACATCCTAGTATGTATTAATGAAACCTAACATGTACATCAATGGGTCATAGGACTAACTTTAATATTTACTAAAAATGCATTTACATAAGGGGTCGTGGGTAACATAAGTGGTCATAGCTCATGTCTTAAGGAGTCGTGGGTAACATAAGTGGTCTTATTAGGTCTTAAGAGTCCTAAGACACATACTAATTAGGTCTTAAGGGGTCAAAAATTTATAATAAGAGGTCATAAGGTGTCGTAGGTAACGTAAGAGGTCCTAACATATAGATAATCTAGGACTATAGAGTATCTTAAGGGGTCGTGGGTTATATAAGTTGTCCTAGACTGTCTTAAGGGGTCGTGGGTAACATAAGTGGTCCTAGAGTCATAATTGGTTCTAATTGACTATAATTAGGTCCTAACTGGTTCTAATTGATTCTAATTGAGTCATGTAATTGATTCTAATTGAGTCTAAATAGGTCTAATTGATTCTAATTGATTCTAATTGATTCTAATTGAGTCTAATTGATTCTAGAATTGATTCTAATTGAGTCTAATTGATTCTAATTGTTCTTCTAATTGATTCTAATTGATCATAACGTACATAGATAAGAGTCATGTAGAGCACATCTTAAGGGATCGTGGGTAACATAAGTGGTCCTAGAGTCATAATTGGTTCTAATTGAGTCTAATTAGACCTCCTAACTGATTCTAATTGATTCTAATTGAGTCATAATTGATTATAATTGAGTCTAATTAGGTCCTAACTGGTTCTAATTGATTCTAATTGAGTCATAATTGGTCCTGGTACAGTTAGGTCTAGTTAAGTCTAATAGGTCCTAAATTTTGGTCCTAATAGGTCCTAATTGGTCTAGTTACCTGTCTAATTGGTCATAATAGGTCCTAATATATCTAATTGGTTAGACTAATGTAGGTTAAAGACCTAATACCTGTCTAATTGGTCCTAATAGGTCCTAGTTAGGTCTACTTGGTCCTAATAGGTCTAGTTAGGTCTACTTGGTCCTAATAGGTCCTAGTTAGGTCTACTTGGTCCTAATAGGTCTAGTTAGGTCTATAAGTAGAGAAACAACTTAAAGATGTATTCCTTATTTCCTAATATGACCTAATGTGACCTATTAGGATAGGTAATATGACCTAGAGTGTCTTAAGGGGTTGTGGGTAATGTAAGTCCAGTCCTTGATTGTCTTAAGGGGTCGTAGGTAACATAAGAGGTCCTAAGGTATAGATAAGAGTCATGGAGTGTCTTAAGGGGTTGTGGGTAACATAAGAGGTCCTAAGGTATAGATAAGACATCAATGGGTCATATTACCTATCCTAATTACCTATCATAACGTACATAGATAAGAGTCATCTAGAGTGTCTTAATGGATCGTGGGTAATATAAGTGGTCCTAGACTATCTTAAGGGGTCATGGGTAACATAAGTGGTCCTAGAGTCATAATTGGTTCTAATTGAGTCTAATTAGACCTCCTAACTAGTTCTAATTGATTCTAATTGAGTCATAATTGGTCCTAGTACAGTTAGGTCTAGTTAAGTCTAATAGGTCCTAAATTTTGGTCTCAATAGGTCAAAATTGGTCTAGTTACCTGTCTAATTGGTCATAATAGGTCCAAATTGGTTTAGTTAGGTCTATTTGGACCTAATAGGTCCTAATACATCTAATTGGTCAGACTAATGTTGGTTAAAGACCTAATACCTGTCTAATTGGTCCTAGTTAGGTCTACTTGGTCCTAATAGGTAGATAGTTAAGTCTATAAGTAGAGAAACAACTTAGACATACCTTATTTCCTAATATGACCTAATGTTCAACCTATTATGGAGTCATGGAGTCATGGAGTGTCTTAAGGGGTCATGGGTAGTTCATAAGAGGTCCTAAGGTATAGATAAGACATCAATGGGTCATATTAGGTCTATCCTAATTACCTGTCATAACAAGTCTAGATAGGTTTAGTTAGGTCTATTTGGACCTAATAGATCCTAATACATCTAATTGGTCAGACTAATGTTGGTTAAAGACCTAATACTTGTCTAATTGATCCTAATAGGTCCTAGTTAGGTCTACTTGGTCCTAATAGGTCTAGTTAGGTATTTAAGTAGAGAAATGACTTAGACATCTTATTTCCTAATATGACCTAATGTGACCTATTAGTCCACCTAATATGACCTAGAGTTTCTTAAGGGGTCGTGGGTAACGTAAGTGGTCCTTGATTGTCTTAAGGGATCATGGGTAACATAAAAGGTCCTAAGGGGTCCTAGGTTACATTAATGGATCCTCGTATACATATATAATGGGTCTTCAGGATATGAATAGGTCATGTATATGTCTTAAAATATCATAAGGGATGTATAATGGTCCAATAATATTAATGGGTCGTAGAACATCATAAGTGGTCCAAGTCCAGTCCTAGGACATCCTAAATTTTTTTAATGGGTCTTGGGGGTTCTAAGGTTTTATATTTGTTTTAAGATTTCATAAGGGATCTAGATAAGAGTCCTAGAATGTTAATGGGTCGTAGGTGCAATATAAGTGGTCCTAGACTACATCTTAAGGGGTCGTGGGTAACAATGAGTTAGGTATATGTATGTGTCTTAAGGGGTCAGGGGTAACATAAGAGGTCCTAAGGGGTCCTACATTTCATTAGTGGATGATCCTTGTATGATAAATTAATTAAATCTAAGATGTACATAAATCTGTCCTAAGACAACCTAAGATATGTTAATGGGTCTTGATGATCTGAATGGGTCATAGATGTCTTAAAATGTCATAAGGGACATGTATAATGGTCCAACAATGTTAATGGGTTGTAGATGCATGATAAGTGGTTTAAGGTATCTTAGGTTACATTAATTGATACTAGTATGTCTTAAGGGTTCTTGCGGGCAACAATGGGTTCACATATGTATTAACAGAAGCTAAGATAGATGAATGTGTCATAGGATATTTTAATATATAATAATGGTTTGTTTGGGTCTTAAGGGGTCCTATGTGTCAAGTAAGATGTCAGGTAATATGTAAATTATAATAAAGGATCCTAAGTGTCTTAATATGTCATAAAAGAGAAATAAGGGTCCTAGAAACTTATTGTACTACAATTTTTTAATGTTTTCTAACATACTACTAAATCATTTTCAAAAATTGAACTACAATTTTCTAAGATTTTCACAAACTAAAAATTATAAATAAAACAAATAGCTAACTTTAATAAGTTTACTAAAAACGCGTGTACATACATGTGAGAGAGAGAGAAATTCTTAATAATTACAATTTTAAACTTAAAATTTAGCATTTTCTAACTCGAATCTTAATGTTTTCTAACATTTCTCGTACGATTTCTAACATTTTCTAACATTTAGATAACATTTTCTAACATTTATACAAATTAAAAATTATTTAAAACAAATAACTAGTTAAAATAAATATAAAACATATTATTTACAATAAAAAATGAGAAAATATGTGTACCTGGTATTGCTAGAAAATTGAAGAGGTTGACGAAGCTCGGGAAGTGCTGGTGTGCTGGCGTGGTGACGTAGTTCACTCCAAGCCTAAGGGTCCACAAATTGCTCCAATGAAAATGATGGTTAGAAAATGAATCAGAAATTTATACAAAATTTGGCCCTAAATGGCTTTGTGCGAAGTATCTACTTTGCACGACGCCACGCAGGGGTCTTCGTGCGAAGACCCCTATGTGGTGTCTTCGCACGAAGCATCCTGAGGACTTCGAGCGAAGTATAGACTTCGCACGAAGGCAGGAAAATTTTTTTGTTTGATGATTTCATGATTTCCTTCGTCCCTAAAAGTTGGACACAGCTTCGTGATTGAACCCATAGTCAACTTGAAAAGTGTCATCATTAGGCTCACTCTTTGATGAAGGAATTTTGGATAGTTGTGGAGCTTTGGGAGATGAACGAAAGATGGAAGGAGAACCCGCTATGGGAGAAGTCTTGCTAGGTAGAGGTTCGTGTGATGGATGAAGGATGAAAGGATTACTCTTGCTACATAGGGGTTTGTGCATTAGATCTTGCTTGAAAGTGGTACTTTTCTCTTCATATTCTTTATTATCTTGATCACAAATAGATTCATCATGAAATTTCCCTTGATCCAAGATAGGTGTGTTGCTCTTAAACACTTCTTTTTGTGAGGAGGATGAAGATATGGCTGGCCCATCATTATAAAGAAAAAGACACCTTGATCTTAACGATGACTTTTTAGATGATGTCTCTTTTTGTTTTTCCTCATTTTCCCACAAGGTTGATGTGTCAAAATCATGAGGAAGCTTAACTCCTGATTGAGCTAACTTTATGAAGTATGCTTCCTTATCCCTCTCCAAAACTAATTGCATTATTTCCATAAACATGGGATCTTGGGTTGCTTATGAAACTTCTTCTTCAGATACTTCATCATTTTGATAATTATGGAGATCTTGATCTTGACTTCGATAATTGTTCTCCATAATAGGGTTGATTTTTTTCTCAAATAGACTCATCATTATAAATGATTTTTAGGAATATGATCTATTTGTTGCACTGAAAAAGAATATCTCCAAAAAGGGTATCCAAATATGACTTCAAAATTTTTCCAAACCCTCGAGAAATGTTCACTGTTTGCCCTTCTTTATTTTTGGGTGTCACTAAACTGAGTTTAGGCGTGACTAAATTTTGCATACGTGTGAACTGGTATATTGGTAGGTGGCACACTATAGATGTACAGGCGACACTTTTCTATTAGTAAGCAAGTTTCCAATTTTACCAGGCGTGTTTTAAAATATTTTGGGCGTGACTTCACTATGTCTAAGCATTTTTAAACAAGTCACAGGCGTAACTGAACCTCTGATAGATGGGTTTGTTTTGTGCACAGGTGGCACTTTTTTGACCAGGTTGTAAGATTTTTTAAATTTTTAAACATTTAAGATCAGGTCTTTTGAAATTTCTTTGTTTGAAAATAGAAAAACAATCACAACACACACATCACTTTGTCATCATGTCCCTAAAAACACTCTAATGTGTATATTCTCCAATGTTTTTCACAAGTATATCATAAGAAAGAATTCCAAACAGCCTACCTAAAGTCAATTTTGGCTTGTAAACATGGCTCTATAAGGTGGCCTTGCTATTTTATCCAAGTTTTAGTATATATTCCGTTCAAATAGATTTCAATCTCTCATCCTCCAAGGAGGCTTCCCACATGCACCGAAGTATGATTTTACACAATTCGTGAGGACTACTAGAGGAAGGTTGAAAAATTAAAATCCATTTGTCATGCACCCCATTAAGGATACATGTGTTTCATTTTAGAGTGGGTCAGATTCCTACGGCAAAAGCGAGTGTATCCCACTTTGGGTTGTCCCTCTCACTGGCCTCGTTAAGGAAAACTTGGGAGGCGAGCGCACTATTGCTCTAGCATATATATGAAAAACAAGAAATGAACTTAGGCTGACAAGTTTGGGAGTTTGGTTCACTCAAAGAGTGAAGAGCATATCCCTATTGTCTTTCTTTATTCCACACACTTAGACACACGTTTGTTCTTTCCCAATCTCTTGACAAGGAGATTCTTAGAATTGAAGTGTAAAATTCATTTCCTATTTTATCCCAAGCTTATATCAAAAAGGAATGCCACAATTTAATCAAATGCAAGCTTGAATAGTAGAATACCTTTCCTTGTAGCTAGCCTAAGCTAGGGGCTTTTTGAAAGGTTTCATCATTGTTTTTCACTCACCTTGGCAAGATCCTCCACCAAATGTGCTTTTCCACCAGCATGTTAGTCAACAATAACAAACACTATGAGGGGAAACCAAAATCAAACTTGACAAAGCAAAGATTTATGTAATGAATTTTAAGTACTTTAATTGCAAATTTTCAAACAAAAAATTGAACTAAGGACTAAAGATCCAATTAAGAGAGACAAATTTCTATTTATAAGCTTCAATCACAACAAGGTATTTTTGATATACCTGATTGTCTTCCTCTTGTGTTAACTCAAGAACAGCCTTGATATGCACTTTGTTCTCTTTTTTAATTTTCCTTGCTAGTGTCTTTCCCTCTTGGTTGAATCTGCTTTCAGGTTTCTGCACCTTCGGATGTCTGTTCATTTACTGTTAAATCATATAAATGGAATGTTAGATGAGTGATTTAATCAATTAAATAGTAAATACAGACAACAGATAGTAGGTGACATCGTCCAGCTAATAGGCGTGAACAAATTATTACTACGCATCATTGAAATACTGGTACATGTAATTAAAATGTTGGTACGCGTAATTGAAATTTTGGTACACGTCACTGAAATGCTTGTACGTGTGACTAAAATGCTTGTACGTGTGACTAAAATGCTTGTACGCATTATTGAAATGCTTGTACGCGTGACTGAATTGCTTGTACGCATGACTGAAATGCTTGTACACACGATTGAAATGCTTGTATGCATGACTATTTTGATAAATTGCATAGCAAAGGCTGATGACAAGCGATAACGGATTGTAGCTATGTGACACTTCTTAACTCACAGGCGTGACTTTTCTAGGCAAAGGCAAGATAACTTTATCTCATAAGCATCAAGACAGAGATCATAAGCAATAGTAAAATGACTGCAGGCGTGAGTGAATCTCCTGTAAGCATGACTTTACCTATTTTCTGCACAATAAACACAGAAAATAGACAATACAAGCATGCAAATGAAGATGAAAATGATGATAAGAGATAAAATGAGGCCTAGGGCCCCACAGTGGGTGCCATTTGTGTGTGTGAGTTTGACACCTTCATGAAATTAAGATCTAATAGCATCAATTTAAAGAACATACAATGCAAATCTAATTTAAAATGAAACTATAATCTAGAACATCTCATGGTTCTCTAGAAAGAAGTGGTAAATGAAGCTCTCAGCTTAGATCCTCACTAGTGACACCTCTAAAATGAGAATTATGCTGCTATATGCTTCTATGATGATTCCATGCTTAATCTAGCTCAAATTGACAAACTACAATGATAATTGCTCTAAATGCTCAAATTGCTCTTAGAATGCTATTCAAATGCCTATAATAACAATGCTTTGCAAATGAAATTCCAAGATGGAAATACTCTCCAAAATGCTCCATATTTATAGTAAATGTCCAAGGGTAGGGGGTGGAGTGAAGTAATCATGGTTAACCCTTGGTCGAGTCAAATACTTTGCATTGTTCATAAATGGGGAGACAAATGAGGGGACAAGCCTTTAAATGGTTTCAAAGCTTTGGACAATTTTAAATGTTTGAGTGATTTGTGTCTTTTTGTCCTCAATTTTCATTGGTTCATCACATTGTTGAAAGAAATTAGGAATATTTAATTCAATTAATTAATTAAATTTAGCCATGTAAGGGTAATAGGTTCATTTTGATTTTTGATTAAAACAACTATACAATTAATTGATTAAAATCAATTATATAGTGTTTTTTTCCCTTTTAAGCTTCGATTTAATCATTTAACATCATCATTTAATAATTCCTTTGTTTTAATTGATTTTGCTCAACTTTATTTAATTATGTCCATTTTATTGATTTTTGATCCATTTTGATGATTTAATGCATTTTTATTGATTTTTGAGCCATTTATTGATTTAATGCATTTTGAAAAGCACTTGTCCAATTTTGCGTGTCTACAAGTTGTATTAAAGAACTGGTGGGAATCCCTCATGAACCTTGGAAAGATAGCATTACTATCTACGAATATTATTCTATGATACAAGGGAATAAATTATTGGAATATTATAGAAAGGTTCATGATACGTTCACCGGAAGCTTGTGTTTTGAGTTTTCAGGAGTCTCGACTAAGAGAATGATAGATGAAGCTCGAGAATTGGTTAGTGTATTCAGAAGATACTACATATAGTACCCCCACTTTACTTACATTTGAGTGAGAGTTTTCAAAGATGAACCTATAAAGTTTCCAAGGTACTCTTTTGACTATTTTTTATTAGTTGAACAGACAACTCTCCCAAGTAGTTAAAACATTTCTGCCAAAAGTAGAATGGGAAAGTATGTTTCCTTTGGTATTGGGTTCATTTTCTTGTAAGTCTCGAGAAGATATAATTAGTATAGGTTATGATTTGCATAGATTTGATTTTATGTATTACCAAGAAAGAAAAGGATTTGACAAAAAAGGTTTTTCTAAGGAAACCCTGAAATTGGGAAACCAATTCCTACTTATTCCCCATATAGAGAATTTCTTGGAAGATTGTCCCAATGAATTGGAAGTGAGAAAAAGAGAATGGAGTAGGCTCCAATTATCACATATTATAACTTTCAAGTTGAGAATGAATAAAGAAGGACTAACAGATGATGGTTCAAATATTACTGACCCAAAATATGAAGAAGTATAGAGACAAAAGGATAAAGAACAAAGCCTTAATCCCCTGGATATGGATTCTGAGAAACAAAAGGATGATATGCTTATTTAGATGGTTCAACCCTAGAAATTATGTCTACTCCCACAAAGTATGTCAATGTCAAGCTAGTAATAGACACCACTCCTCAATGGTTGACAATATTAGTAAACAAGAAGCACAGTGTTGTCCTTGTCTCCATACCCATAGGAGACATGGTTAGCAAGTATACAACAAAGACTCCTAAGGAAAACAAATTTAAGACTACTTCTAGGTTAGATGTAAATTCTAAGACTGACAAATGGGTTCTCAAAGTTGCCATACCTAAAGCCAAAGAGAAAGTTCAAAATCCCACTATTGATGATTTTGAAGTGATAAAGGTTGATTTGGGAGCCATGAATAGAGAATTAGAAAATCACCTCTTTGAGGTGTCATCCAAGTGCATGCTAACCCGCTCTTAGAAGGATAACAAGGATAAAAAGGAATTAAAGAAGATCATCAGAACCATGGTAGAGTATATTGATGCTTTCAACAATTTTGGACCTCAACCCCTAGCTCAAGCCCCTTAATCTTTTGATCCAACTTCTCCTACGAGCAAGAAATTGTTGAGCCAAATTCAAAGAGGTGAGGCATTAATTTTCTCATTTGATGAGTGGGTTGATGGAGTGTTGAAGGAAGGGAGTAAGTTCATCTAGGAGTCTAGGGTGGTGTTTGATGATATTAATATGCTGATAGGTGAACTCCAAACTCAAGTTAAAGTGTGGGAAGTTGATGAATCAAAGTGGGTAGTTGTATCCATGCATATTTAGGATGTAGAGAAGCACAAAGTCCCTAAATTTCTGCCTAAAAGAACTTTGAATCTAGTTGATGAATGCCTTATTTTTTTCCCTAAATAAGAATATTGATTAGAAAAATGTTGTATTCAAGGAAGCAATATCAAAATCTAGGAAAATAGAGAAGGAATTGCAGGAGCTGAGTGAAATCATAGAAAATGATGTAAGATGCATCAATACTACTTACGTTTGGCATGATGACAAGGTTGAACATGACATGGATGTAGTCATGAAATCATTTGAAATGACACTAGGATCAGTCAAGACAAAGGGAAATCCAACTCCAATAGACTTCACCAAGGTGGCAAGGATAGAGTCTATGCTCTATCTCTGTGTGGATCAACTTTCAAAGCATGCTAATAGGGTAGCAAGGCTGAAGTGGGAGAAAGAAGCTTGGAAGACCTGACTTCTTAGCATGAATAATCCCAACATCCTAATAGTTTAGGAGTTTGTGAATGCGTATAAATATTGGAAGAATGTATGTGGTTCCATCCCAAAAATAGGGCAATGTGTTGGACAAGAGTCGACTTTATCTACTTGATGGTTATCTAGTTTCTTTAAAAAGTTAGCAAGTATTAGGGAAACACATGTCCTAAAATTGTTTTTAGTTTTTATATCAATTTTAAACTATTACTAGGGGGTCGGGTTTTGATGGAGACCTCCCTGGTTATACTTGAAAAAACTATATATTGGCTCTGCTAGAATCATAAAAGGTTCGGAAAAACTTTGGTTAGAAATGTTATTTTGATATATGCTTAAAAGATATGTTATCTGTTAGCTTTTGAACTCTAGATATTATGTCTTTGAAACATAGAAGTTTATGGAAATATATGGAAAGGATTTGAATCTTTGTGTTTGAATTCATAGAGTATTTTTTTCTTTGTCAATGATTTCTCTATGTCGTATGTTATTTTTATTGAATTTGAAGTGCATGAATACATATCAGATTAGGAATTGTAGTGATAATGCTGAAACATTTGAAGATTGTTGTTAACATAAACCTTTTATTTTTTGTGTAATATAAATATAAGTTTTGATTATTACACTCTTCATCTATGAATGATTTTGAGTGGCATTAAATACTTTCTGGTAAAAAGTACATGTATGATTGTTAAGATTCAAAACAATTCATTGAATATCTCAAAAAGGGAGTTGTAACTTAAAAAATTTAGAGGGAAGTGATCATAGTATGCTTACCCAACTGTTGTTTAACTATTTGTTTCTTAAGATAGGGTGATAGAGTCATTACAACAAGTGTGTTGCATGTCAGAAAAACTTGTTAACCAACAACATTTTTCCTTCTTTTCATGAATTTACATGGTCATGATTATCTACGTGCTAACGATACTAACAAATCATGTTTTACTATGAATATTGTTTGATGTGCATGTAGGATGAGGGGAGGCACTTGTAGTCACTTCTACAAGAGATCTACACAATCTCAGTGATGTAAGATTGCAGGTACCATGCATCAACTCCTCCTAGCTACATAGCTTTGAGTGTGCCTTTAAAATCCTCAAATGTTGTTGATTACAGAGATAGTACCAAGGTCCCTGCATGAGTCTCCCTTTTCCATTATCAAATATAGGAACATTGTGATTCATGCTTTGTCATTCAGTTGTCATGGTGAATAACCCCGATTCACCTCACGTAGTTGGGCATGGTTGTGTCATGTCTTGTGACTCCTTGTATTTAATTTGTTCTATTATTTGTTTATTTATTTTATTTCTCCTTCTTGGGATGATTCTTAGTTGATCTTTTCTATGTTGTACTTCAAGGTTTCATGTTTGGTCAGGAGTTTGGATTAACTTATATTGTTGGTTGTGGTTGACCTTGTTAGATCTTGTGGCTATATCGATGTGTTTCATAGTTGATTGTTATGGCCTATTTGGGTGATTATATTTATTTTGAGTCATGTGATTTTATTCTATCTAAGTGTTATATCCTATAATAAGTATAAATCTCTAATAATATTAATGTTTTGACTAATTACTTCATAATCATATAGATTATAGTGTTTGGTATTTGACAAATATCTATATAAATATATGTAGTACCCCTCCCATAGTCTAATTATCTATATGTTATGATGTCATTTATATTTATGGATTTACTAACCCCATACTTGTATGTGTATGGTTGCCATGTATGTTTTATATTTTTGTTTGATATGTCTCATGTTGTTGAGGGACAAAGACGTAGTTACTTTCTTATGAGATCCACATGAACAGTCGATCCCCACCATTGTCTATTATATATTAATACATGTATGCACATGTCTATCTTTTATGTGGGATTTCAAGTATCAAGCATCAACTTCCATGAATTATTAGGATGAGTGTGCCCTATCGCAATATCTCAATGGTAAGAGAGGGGAGATAATAGACAGGTCCAATCCCAACCTATGCCATCATTTATCCTAAAATAGGGGACACATATATTATTGACTACCTATTTGAATTTGTCAAGGTGAAATCAATTACTAAACCCTTCCTTTGAGCATGATGGTTATTTTGAGTTAGCTGATTTTTAAGCATTGCAGTCTTGTGAGTTTTGTTGCGTAATTTATTTATTGAAAAGGAATTAAATAAGATTAATTATTATATTAGAATAATCATATCTTGGGAATATTAGAATATTAAATATAAGGATATTTAATTATTAAGAGTTAATTGAAAACCTTTGTTTAATTAAAAGACTTAATTAAAAGTCTAGTTTGGAATAAAAGGATTTAATTAATTATTAAATCCAAATTTGAGATTATATGCATAATTGATTTATTTAATATTTAATTATCAATTGCATACTTATTAATGTGCTAAAATATTAATTGATTAATTAAATTTTAATATGCAATTTAAGTTGCACATTCAATTTAATAAAATTGAATTAGAAATTTAAGTTAAAGTTGACTTAGGAGTTGTTAACTAGAAAAGTGCATATTTTATTATTAAAATTAGAATTAATCATGCAAAGAGGGTTTGATAAAAATGAGGTTGTAGTTAAATTTTGAATTCAATGATTTCGAGTTAAATGATTCTTTTATATTTTTCAGATTGAAGTTCGCCTTGTTTATGGTGTTGCATGTTTTGAAACCCTAGCTTGACATCTTTTCTATATTAGAGGGTTTTAGTCATTTTTAGGAATAAGTTTATTTGGTTTTGGAAGATGGTTGTGGTGCTTGAAATTATAGAATGGTTTTCAAAGCTTGGATTTTTGGAATGTTTCGATTTGGTCTTATTTGTTGTTGAGATCAGTTTGTGGATTCCATGTAGGGTTTGAAAACCCATGTGTTAATATTTCTTTCAAAAATATTATCTACGTTGCGTTTGTAATTGATTGTTGAAAATCATAGTTTTATTTTGTTGAAGATTATTGTTTGATTTTTCATTGTTTTCAGTTTGAATTGGTTATAAGTTATAAAAAAGGTTGGGGATACATTTGATAAGTTCTTAGTATATGATCTTTTGGCTAGTCTTGGTGTGTCTGCCCAAACTGTTCCTTACTATTAGTAGGTTGTCTTTGCCTTTGTCTTATCTTAGATTTGGTTGCTATTTTTAATTAGAGTGCTGATTATCTACATCCTACTTATCTCATGTTGGGGTTCTTTTCCTCACTAAGGGTAGCAGGGTGCAATTGACTGATCAATATTTTTTTTTCTTATTCAATTTACTATTTCTATAGCAGTCTACACATTGTTACAACATTATACGTCACTCGATATATCAATCTTATATATTCAATAATTAGTATCTTCTCTGTAAAATAGGTAAAAGCATGGTTTATATTATGTCTTGTCTTGACTTTTTGTGACTGACCTTGAACGTGACTCTAATGATAAATTAATACTAGGATTTATTTTCATTGCCTATCATCTCTTCCATTTAGAAGTAGTCAGATATGGATATCCGAGGAACTAACCCATTATAAGGCAAGGTTTCTAGAATATTTATGCAGGTTTGGAGTAGACAAAGAAAGCTCATCCCCCATTCTGAGCTATACTGGGAAAGGGTATCAATAAGATACTTACTTTATTTTCAGAAAAAATTAGAATCAGTGTTAAGTTACAAAATAGTTTTGGGACTTACTAACACGGATCTTAGCCAGAATTTAAGTTGTTATAGGTAAAGGAGGAACATAAGACATGAAAGGAAAAACCTATCATTCATGATATCGTTAGAGTGATAGGCTCTTATATTAGTTACTCTACTCTCTACAAATGTAATCATGCTTGGATTTACAAGTTAAGTTCCAAGTAAAGGTAGAAACTGTCTGAATCAAAGGGAGGCTCTCCGACCATCTTCGCCCATTGCAAAAAAATAACAAAAAGCTACTTATTCCAATCAAGGACAAGGAGGAGTAACTAACAAAATTTGTACTCTATGTTTATCAAATAAATTTGTAATATGAGGGAATGCCCTCTTAAAACATCATGTATTAGAATCTAGACTACGACCCCAGGCAAGGTTGGAGGTTTTCTCAACCCCACTCTTTCCTACCAACACCTACATTGAGTGGGGTTTTTGTAATACTTTTATTATGATTAATAAAATTCTTGGCTTTGGCCTTTTACCAATAAAAAAAATATAAAAAAGGAAGGGCTTTAAAAAATATATATATTATAGAATTTTTTTGGGGGAAGGCAGGCCCTCAACCCCCACCTCCCCCATTGCCACGACAGGGTGTTGTCGACACAACAACTACCATTGCCACGACAGGGTGTTGTTGGCATGACAGACACCATTGCCGACGCCAGGGTGCTGCCAGCATGACAGTCACCATTGTTGAGGGGCCCGTGGGGTTGGGAGTCGTGAGGCCCCCTTTTTACTTAGGCAACTTTATTTTTAAATATATATATATATATAGTTATTATTATTAATAATTTAAAATTAATTTAATATAATTTTAAACTAAATAAATATTAAATTTTATTTAATATTTGTTGTTTAGTTATTAATTTAATTTAAATTAATAAATATTAAAATTATTATTATTTACTAAAGTGGAAAAATTAATATTTATTAAAGATTCTTTTTAATTAATAAATGTTAATATTTATTAAGGATTAAAATTTTAAATTGAATATTGAATTATATGGTAATATATTAAATGATATTTAGATTTACAAGATTTAATATCATTATTGTGGAGATAATTGATGGCATTTTATTTGCACATTAACACTTGTCATTTAAATACTTTCTTGTTTTAAAACCAAACATTTATGCATGAGTTATTATATGAATATTTTATATTTGAATTAGACTTTAGAAAACAAATTGAATGGTTTATTCTTCTGAGACTATATTGTGATTTTTGTGTGTAGATGTTTCTGATGTTTTCTTTGATGTTGGTTTATGGGAACTATGTTGGGTTAGGTTGGCTATTAGAGAATTGTTACCAGAGGCTTGGGTTTTTTTTGTCTATGTGATATGTATAATTTCAATGCTTGGTGATGTTAACTTGGTCATGATCATAGTGCCAATCTCATTTGATCATCATATTTTTTTGTATGAATTTATATCTATTGATCTTTGATTTTATGTGGAGAAACTTTGTAACCATTTTGAAGTCTCGATTGGATCGTGTATGATTATGTGATATATGTGATTGATCTCATATGTTGTATTGCGTCTCAATCTTTATTTTATTTGACCAAAAAGGCAAAGACCGTTATTATGATTAAGTATGATTTACTTGGTCACCTTATGTTCTCTACTATGATTGTTCTATGTTCTAGATGATTGTCTTTATGGGTTATGTTACTTCATGTTTGAGGATGGATGTCATTGATTTTGTAATTATCATTGGTCTTGTGATATTTAAGACTATGAGGATTGTCATTATTTTTATTAAGATATCCATTATGGGATTGATGATCTTTGATAATGTCTATATTGAGATGGACTATTTTATCCTTGTATAGGGTGTTTTGTTCTCTACTATGCTCAATTATTTTACTTTGGTGATTATCATGATTTATGATTTATGAGAAGCTTTTGTGGTTTTGGTTCATTCTTCTCCTTTTTATTTTAGTTGGAGCATTAGGGTAGGTTATTTGAGTGTATAGATGGGAAGTGGCTTGTTTTGGAGGTGTCAGAGCCCAGAAGTGGCTACCTGGGTATCCTTTGCAAGTTACTTAATAAAGTGATAACTTAAATACATTGAGAGTTTAAAATGAATTAATAAGATAATGTGTGTCTCACCCATGCCTGAGTACTTGATTGAGGTCTTAACTAGGATGGGAGTGGGAAGATGCTTATCACCTACGTGGATTGGATATGGCATAGTTGGTACCTTGTCTGTATGAGAGGATTATTGATACCACATAGACTCACTAGGGTGTCAGGGTCTAGAGAGACTACTAGGATAACCTTAGAGTCAATTCATTTGATGACACTTCCCTTTATGCATCTTAGGTTTCCTACATGTGTTGGTTGCTTCTGGTTGAGTATGTTTTATCTTTAGTGGTGTTGTACCTTTTTGAGATAGAGATCTTTCAAGATCCCTTGCCTAGGTGTTGTGTTGTGTTGGTTTTTGGTGTTTGTTATCTGAGTTGGATCTATTGTTATCTCCTCAACATGGTGGGAGTGGACCTTTGGTTCCATGTGGTCGGGTGGTAGTGATTCTTTTACCATTTGAGATTTTGATGTCCTCGTACCAACGCTGGATGATCCTTGTAGTGGTTGTATCTTCATGTTTATCATTGGAGACCTACTTTTATCTTTCATTTATATTATTATACTCTGTACTTAGATTATATTTACATACCTTGTGACTTGTGCAGTGGATGTGGGTTATCACATATACCTTATGGTTCAATTGTATTTGGGTATTCTCTTATGAGATGATGTATTTAATTTGAATGGTTATTGTACTTAATAGATTAATTTATATTTACGTAATTCTACGTTAAGGAACCCTTGAGATTTGTAACTTGTAAATGAATATGTATTGTCTTTATGTTATATTGCTTCCGCTTTGTTATTCATTATTATTAGTAAACTTTTAAGGAAAAATTCATTTTGTAAACATAGCAACATATTTTAGTTAATCTCTCATGTGTGTGTGTGTGTGTGTGAAAGAGAGAGAGAGAGAGAGAGAGAGAGAGAGAGAGAGAGAGAGAGAGAGAGAGAGAGAGAGAGATTATATTACATGATTGTGGTTATTGTTTATGATGTATTAAGGTAACATATAGTATTATTATTAATTAATATTACATAATCAGAGGTATAATATTCTTAATTACTAATTATTAATAATATGGATATATTGTATGTATATTACTTATATC
Organism: Chamaecyparis obtusa; assembly: GCA_027943335.1. Taxonomy (NCBI): domain Eukaryota; kingdom Viridiplantae; phylum Streptophyta; class Pinopsida; order Cupressales; family Cupressaceae; genus Chamaecyparis; species Chamaecyparis obtusa. Next base: position 556,195 of record BSBK01000838.1, on the reverse strand, counting down.
TTCTATGCCACATATTATGGTAATGATAAATATGTGTATGAATGATTATAAAAGTATTTATTATAGATATATTTGTGTAATATATAGTTGTGAACTTTTATAATTATATTTATTTATTTAATTATGCCCTTTAGTTAAGAGTTAGTTGGGGGTTGGCTACCTTTGGGAAATATATTTATATGGATTCTCTTTTTTCTTTTGAGGGGGAGATTGGCTGAAACCTTGAGGAGATCTTGGTTTTACTTTTCATGAATATTTTTGGAGAAAAAATTATGATATGTGTGAGAGAGTTTATGAACACAATTCTTTAAGATTTCATAGGTTTCTTTGCTTTTCGGGAGAGAGGCATTTATGAGAATTTAAATGGTTGAGAGAGGGATTTGTTGTTGTGGATTTGGATCCTTCTTTCATGGAAATTTATGAAAGTGGAGAGGGTTTGAATGATGCATCTCAAGTTTGGATTTGTCTTCCTCCCTTTGTCTGCTTCCCCCTTCTTCAGTTGAATTTTTGTAGGAACTTGAGGTATGGATTAAATTTCTTGATTGCATTATTTATTTGATAAAATATGGATCCATTTATATTTTTTAATAATTCATGATATCTATACTTTCCATTCCTAGATTTATTTAATATTTTTGAGTTTATTTTTGTGAAAATTGCCTTGTGTTTTCCTAGGGTTTTTAACAACCCATTTTTGGAGATCTATTATTTTAATAATCTAAATTGAGTCTAGGGTATTTTTTGGTTGATTTTATAGAAGGGAAATTCAGATATCTAAAATGGGTATCTTTCATATTTCCTTGTTTAGGTCTAATTAATGCCCTAAAATGTACATTTTGATAGACTAAATCTATCCATTCTTGGTTCCAAATTTTTAGTCAAGTTCATCTGAATTATACGGACTGTAATAGTAATGTAAAGACCTAAATTTGATATCATAGATATGGATATGTCTTATATTTCATTTTCAATTGTTTTGTTGTATTTTTATTATGTTTTTTGAAAGTTACAACTGCTTTAGTGAAGGTAGGTCTTAACCCTAACTAGGGTTTTTTTTGTTTTAGAACAGAAGCCATAAATTTCTTGCCCACCGTTGGATCTTCATAAAAATTGGATATAAAGTCTATAATGATTTTTTCTTACTTCTCACCGAAGATATTTTTGTAATTATTTGTTTTTTGGAAGTTATGAATCATTGTTCATTGATGACTATTGTTGGCATTTAACCATTGTTTGAAATAAATGAATTTTAGAAGTTGTCAAGTGTTATAGGTTGGTAGGTCACCAGAGGATTTAAGGATATTATTTTTTATTTATTTGGACCTTTATTAAACTTAATATAGTTTTTTTTATCATGTATGGTGAATTTTGATTCCTCCTCATGAGTTTTGAAGTCTAGGTTAGGGTTTAGAGTTGTCTAGTGAACTAGGGACAACTAGAGGTTTCCTGAACCCAATCAACTAGTGTTTGGATGTTACCAGAGGATTTCAAGATCTTATTTTTTTATTAACTTGGACCTTTATTATATTTAATATGTTTATAATATCATGTTGGTTCATTTTGATTCCTTCTTATATGCTTTGAATCAATTTGGATGATGGATTAGAGTTTAGGATTATCTAATGGATTAGGGACAACCAATGATCACTTAAACCTAATAAAATAGTAATATGATATTATGATGGAATATTTTATGATTTTAAGTAAATATTTTATGCATTTATGATGTTGTATTTATGGGTAAAGAACCTAGGTACACTAGGTGAGGGGCTCACAGTGGGTGTTGGGGCACAAAGTGGTTGCCAGGAGGATCCCAATGGCGAGTTTCTTAATCAATTGAAAACATTAATAAAATTAACTAGGAAGGGGAGATAAACACACTAAACAAGATAATTGTGGTTGGTCTGCATATGTCTATTGGAGTACCAAGGTCCATGTGACTACTAGGAATGATCCTAGTGAGGGGGTACCATGGTCTATGACCACTAGGAATGATCCCAATGAGAAAGGCTATGAGATGAAACACACCTATATTGTACTTTAGAGCTCCTTAATTACTTCTTGATTTGTGATGCCTTGGGTAGTCTTGTTTGACTTGTTGTCTTTTGTGATTCATGTTTGTCTTTTGGGAAGGGTTTAAGTCACCTTACATATGTATTAGTTGTTACCTCTTGTGTGGGCCCTGGTTTCTATCTCCTGGCTTGGGGGAGTGGGAATATTGGTTCCATGTGGTTGGGTGGTTAATATATATTATATGGAGATGTTATTTGTGGTCTCTTGGATGATCCTTGCACATGTTCCTTCCCATATTTGCAATTGAAGATTTCATATTGTATATTGTATCATGTTGAGATGTAGTGATCTATATGTATTCATGTATTGTAAAGATTCATGTGTATGTGGCATAATGATGGATGCAATTCTATTTCAAGAAATGTATAAGAGAATGGGTAGTTCTAGGTGAAAAGAAAGGGGGAAAGATTATATTATGTCTAGAACATGTTATTAGCATTAAAAGGAAGCTATCTATATTACTTGTTCATATTTCTCACATTCTGTTATGAAGTTTATATATTAAGGAAATGAAAATAGATATAGTTATGCATTGATTATGTCCTAATGAAATGTTCAAAGGTAATCATTGTGAAATGATGGATTAGTAATAGATATTATAAATAATGAATAGTATGAATCAATGAAATAAGTTAGTAACTTGATTTTAATGTTCAATAGTTGGTTATGTTTAGTTAGTACATAAAATGAGTATGGATTAATGAAGTATGTAAGATAATGCCTACCCTAATGAATATTGACCTTTTTCCTAAATTATTAAAGGAAAGTGATATAGAGAATAGTAGATGTTTTTAATATGCAATTAATGACATGGGTTGATAAGTGGAATAATGTCGTTAAATGATTAGCTTGTGTTTAATGAAAGAAAAGAGTTAGGAACATTTACCTTGGTGCATTTAAATGAACATATAGTAGTAAATCCCATAATTCAATGAATAACTTATGAATGTAATTAGGTTAGATAATGTTGCTTTATTAGTGATGTTAAGGAACCTGTGAGGATGTAGGTTGGTTATATCATGCATTAAATTTTTGAAAACAAGTGCATAATTATGTTATAGAAACATGAAGTGTGAAGATGTATATTATTCTAATTTTAAAGAAAATAAAATTATTTGCATCTTTTGAGGTTTTATGTTTTGTCCTCTCGGGTTCCCTAGCAGGGCGTTACACAAGTTGACTCAAAATCATGGCATCAAAATTGAAAAACTATTACACTTGAACTTATTGATCAAGACTAGTGTATGCGAATAGATATTATAATTTTTACCTTTAAGTGGTGGAGTTCGAGTCCCTCCCCTTTGCCTGTTTCACTTGTAAAAAATCTGGGCCCTGGGCAAAACAATGCCCTTTAAAACCTACTGTTAAGCCTAAAAAGAAAGAACCAAGAGCTGAATGGAGAGAGAAAAATGGATCTTCCTCTTCTCTTCCAAATCCTCCTAAGTCATCAGAGGAAGATAAATCACAAGAAGCCTAGATTGTCAATCCAATTAATCAGTTGGAGGGAGACAAGAACCAGGAAATAGACAAAAAGGACCAACCTCAAACTCTGGAGCAGGAGAATCCAAATGTCACAGAACAAGAGAAAAAAGTGGAAAATGATCCCACTTCTATTTCTTCAATTCCTTTGACTAGGAATAGGGAGATGGATTCGCAACCCCAAGCTACTCCTCAGGAAGGATGGATTGAAATGGAGCCACCAAGCCCAACAATAGATGTGCAAAAAGAGATGGGTAACTCCTCTACCACCACAGGGATAGGAGACAATGTGTTGGACAAATCAGAACTTCCCCCCCGTGATTGAGCAGGTGATTTCCAATGTTAATGGTAACAACAACAAATGTTGGTCTGAAGTTAGTGAGGAGGACATTCAAAAAGAAAGCTTTGATGAATTTTCTCCTATCTCAGAAATGGAGGAATCTCCTTGGTTTGAGGTAAAAAGTAACAAGAGAATCAAAAAACTCTCTGAGAAGGGAGGCCCGAACCTAAAAGCTCTTGAATTAGGGAAAAAGGTAGAAAATACTCTGTTGGGGGGATTCCAGACTAGAAGGAAGAAAGTAGATGTCGGATCACCTCAAGGGGGAAGAGGTAGACCTTCTCATAAAGCTATGAGAGAGTTAGAAGCAAAATAGAGTATTGCAGATGGTAAACAATCTACTATCCCAGAGATTTGTTCCCCAACCCTTTAAATGAAGATCATGTCATGGAATATTAGAGGTCTTAACAGTCCTCATAAACAAGATGTTCTCAGAAATATTGTTAGAGATATCAAACCTGATATCATGCTTATCCAGGAAACAAAAATGACTAGAGAGAAAGTTGAAAAAATTAACCCTTTTAAGAATGGTAGTAGTATTGGTAGTGACTCTGATGGTGCTTCCGGAGGAGTTGTTATCTTCTAGAACAACTCTATTGTTAATTACACGAAGCTCCATGTTGAGAAGAACATAATCCTCATTCATGTTAAACACCTTAAAGCTGATTGCTCTTGGAACTTGATGAATATCTATGCTCCAAATACCAAAAGTGGCAGGCTCAAATTTTGGAAAAGATTAAAAGAAATCAGAAATAATTTCCAGACCCCTAGCTGGATGGTTATGGGAGACTTCAACACCCCTTTGCTAGCTGATGATAAAATGGGCGGAACTCTTTCTCAAGTTGATAGTAGAATGGATCTCATGGAGTATATTAATGACCAATCTTTCATTGATATGGAGCTGGAAGGGATTTACTATACTTGGTTGAATAGAAGAACTGGTGATGACCTCATTTAGGTGAAACTTGATAGAACCCTCCTCTCTCTTGATTGGCTCTCTAATTTTTCCTGCTCTTTATCTTCTTCTATTAGGATTGGATCTGATCATTTCCCTATTATTTTCAATGCTAACATTTTGAATGGCAAAAATAATATCCCATTTCGCTTTGAGAAGATGTGGTTAGCCCACCCTAATCTAAAGGATTGTATCTTTAATTGGTGGAATTACAATCAGGAAGGAAGTGCCATGTATAGAATAGCTAAAAAGATGAGTAATGTCAAGAGAAATGTTAAAATTTGGAACAAGGAATTCTTTGGAGATATCTTCAAGGCAAAAAGTAATAAACAGGAAGAGATGAAGGTCATTCAAGAGACTATTCAAAAAGAGTGTTTCTCTGAGGAGCGCAGAAGAACTGAGAATGTGCTGGTGGCTGAGTACCATAATATCATTTCTAAAGAGGAGTCTTTTTGGAGGCAAAGATCAAGAGCCCTATGGCTTAAAGATGGTGACAGAAATACCAGATTCTTCCATATGATAGCCATGAAACATAAATCTATTAATAGAATTTCCTCCCTTATTGTGAATAATAAGACTCTGGTTAAGGAAGAAGATACAAGAAAGGAAATGCTTCAGTCTTTCTCTCTCCTCCTATCCAAAGAAGATAACCTTGATTCTCAGAGTCAACATGAAATTCTCTCTGCTATTCCCTTAATCATAGATAGAGATACCAATTCTAGACTCAAAGCTATTCCAAATGATAAGGAAATTAGAGATGCTATTTTCCCTTTGAAGGTGATAAATCTTTGGGTCCTAATGGCTTCCCCCTTTTCTTCTTTCAGCAGTTCTGGGAAATCATTGGTCAAGATGTTCTAAATGTTGTCAAAGAATTTTTTGGTACTAAAGCTCTTCTTAGAGAACTCAATGCCACATTCTTGGTCCTTATTCCTAAAAAACATGGTGCTAATACAGTGGACTCTTTCAGACCTATTAGCCTCTGTAATGGGATTTACAAGATCATAGCCAAAGTTATGACTTCCAGACTACTTACTTTGCTGCCCTCTATTATCTCACCTCAGTAGAATGGATTTGTTCTGGGGAGACAAATCCTTGACTCCATTGTGGTTGCTCATGAGAATATCCATTCCCTTGAAGCAACCAAGAAATAGGGCTTCCTCATGAAACTAGACTTATCTAAAGCCTATGATAGGGTTGACTGGCAGTTTCTCCAAAAAATCTTAAGCAGCTTTGGTTTTGATGTGGGGGTTATCAAAATCGTTGATCAGTTGGTCTCCATTGTTTCTTCCTCTGTTATTGTGAATGGTGGTTCCTCCAACTTTTTCAAACCTTCAAGGGGTCTTAGGCAGGGGGATCCTATATCACCTATACTATTTTCTATTTTGGCTGAAGGGATGGGAAGATATATCTCTAAACTTGTCAATGAAGGAACCATCTCTGGTATCCAACCTTCCTCGGTTAGGTCCTCTTGTTCCCATGAACAATTCGTTGATGATACCATTTTTATGGGTGAAGCTATTGTTAAAGAAGCTAGGAATCTCAAAAAAGCCCTGTCTATCTATACCTCAGCTATGGGTCAACTTATCAATTGGAATAAGAGCTTCATATACTTTATCAATACCCCCCTTGAGAGATAGGATAATATCTCCAAAATTCTTGGTTGCAGCATTGGTGCTCTTCCCTCCTCCTATCTGGGTGTCCCCCTTTTCTCTAAACCCCCTGACAGTTTTTGGAATCAAATTGTTGATAGATACAACAGGAAGCTGGCTGGCTAGAAAGGCACCCTCCTCAGCAACTCTGGTAAGCTTCAGCTCCTAAAGTTGACTCTGCAAAACCTTCCTGTGTATGCCTTGAGTCTCTTCAAGATTCCTCACAAGTTTGCGATGGTGCTTGAAACTATCCAAAAAAGATTCTTATGGATTGGTGTTGAAGATTAAAAAAGACTTAGTCTGATTGCCTGGGAAAAAATCTGTAAGCCTAAGAGCAAAGGGAGCTTGGGGCTAAGACCTATCAAGCTTGTCAATAAGGCCCTCTTGGCTAAGCAGGTTTGGAGAGTCTTTGGGGATACAAAGCAATGAAATGGAATTATTAGAAGCAAATACCTCTTTAACTCCAATAATCTGAAGGACCTCTTAAACAATGATGCTAGGGTGAATGGCTCTTACATTTGGAATAGCCTCTGCTCCTCAATTGACTTCTTGAGAGAAGGGATAAGGTGGAAACTAGGAGATGGGACCAATATTGACTTTTGGGATGATCCTTGGATCCATGATTGCCCCCTATCTGAAAGACAAGAATGGAAGGATATTATTATGCAAGCTAAAAACACTATTGGTTGCAAAGTCTTTGATTACTGGCTTATTAACTCATGGAAGGATCTTTCTAGCCTTGATAGAAGTCTATCTCCCATTATGATCAAGCTGTAGTCCTAGTTCAGAGAAGTTAATCATCCTGAAAAAATTGTGTGGAATCCTTCTTCTAATGGTGAATTCTCGATGGCCCCTACCTGCTCCTTCTTCTCCAAGGATGTTAAGCCTCAGTGTGCTGCTATCTGGTATAAATTCCTCACTCCAAAGATTAACTTTTTCTGTTGGATTCTTATCCAGAATAAGTCCCTTACCATTGATAATTTAGTTAAAAGAGGTTTCTATCATGTTAATAGATGTTTTCTTTTCAAGGATCAAGTTGAATCCTGTGACCACCTTATGCTCCATTGTAGTTTCACTCGAAGAGTCTGGTCCTTGGTTTTTCAAAATTGGAATTTGTGTTGGTTCTTTCCTAATTCTTGGTAGGATTTCATCACTCAGTGGAGATGCCCTTTTGACAATGATATTGTAAGAAAATTTTGGAATCTCATCCCACCTCATCTATGCTAGTGTATCTGGAAGGAAAGAAATAATAGAATTTTTAGAGAGAAATATGCCAAACCTAAAATTATCTTTAAAATCTTTTCCAAAGCTATTAAGGAAAACTTCAGTAATGCCATCATCAACAGCAAGAGCAAGCTCAAGAATTTTCTCCCTGATGTGGATTGGTCTACTTGGATTTTTCTTCACCACAATTCTCATTCTTGCTCTCCTAGAGATACCTCAGTTTGGATTGCTCCTCCTATCGGCTAGGTTAAAGCTAATTTTAATGGGGCCTCCAAAGGCAACTCGGGTGTTTCTGGGGGTGGTGGAATTATCAGAGATAGTAATGGTAACTGTTTAGGTGCCATTTTAGTCCCTTTGGGAATCCAGACTAATCATAGGGCAGAGGCCTTGGCTGCCCTCAATACTATCCTGCTAGTGGAAGATCTGGGGTTCAAAAGAGTCTGGCTTGAAGGTGATTCTTTAAATATTATAAATAATATTAAAGAAATCAATTCTCCCTCCTGGACTATTGAACACATAATATCCAAAATCAAAACCATAGCCCAATCCTTTGAGGTGTTCCAAATTACTCATAATTACCGAGAGACCAATCAGGTTGCTGATTGCCTTGCCAATATTGGAGCCAAAAGTGAGGGGATTAAAAAATGGATCGGTAACACAATTTGTAATGATGTTGTCATCTCATCTATTAATTATGATAAAATTAGGCACAAGAAGGAGTCATTAATAGGAACATTAATGATATTATTTAATTCTACTCAGATTGGGGTGATCTTGAATGTCATTTGAAATAATGCTAAGTACAACTCCAAGATGTGGAATTATTTTCCCATAATGAAAGCTTATAATCTAATGTGTGTCATCGTCATCATTAGTAATTGTTGCTAGTTCACACATGTGAATAGGACTGTGAACTAGTTAAACAACCTTTTAATGCTAAAGAACCATCAAATTGATAGCATTTCCTCGTCTAAGCATAAGAAGCATATGAAAAAAGAGCAGGGTGGTGACCTCAGGAGAGAAGAGTCGATGGAGTGCAAGTGGAAGCAGGATAAGGAAGTCGGGAGTATTTTGAAGAAAGGCCATGTTCATTAGTTTCTCCAGAGACTCCATGGTTTTGATAATGATGTCTCCAAAGCCTTTGCAGATGGTTTGGATAAGGGCACGGTGAATCTAGCTGGCAAGTCCTTTAGCCTTAGCCTTGAGCTCCTCTTTGATATAACTAGTCTCCCTTTGGATGGTTTGAAGTATTCGAAAGAGATCAAGGTCGGAACCAGAGCTTACCAAAAATTTCCTATCACTGACGAGGAGAGGGCTCTTTTGGTTAAAGGTAAGAAAGACTATGTTGATATGGATAATATTGATAGAATTTGGGGTTCTATTATTAAGGTTATTATGGAATATTTCACACTTGAGGGGAGATTTTCTAGGGTCTATAACTATCATTTTTCCCTAGTTAATCACTTCAGACATGACATAAGAATCTCTTTCCCCTACTTTCTCCTTTGTTCTCTCAACCAGAGCATTACTGAATATAGAGTGAAGAACTTCCCTATTCTCCATGTTGGGCTTATCCTCCTTATTGCTGATTATGTGAGAGACCACATTCCTGAACGTATCCTTGCCCAGGTCAAAAAAAGGAAGAATTTTAGCTCTCTGCCTAGGAAACTAAAACCCAAGAAAGCTCTCTCCCTTTCTGAGCCAGCCTCCTCTAAGCCTTTGGATGGTATGAAGAATGTCAAGGACTCTTGTGATGTCAATGCCTCTGTCTTTGATAAATCTGACTTGGAGCCCTCTGCTATTCCTATCCTATCGGAGCTTGAAGGTGTGAAGCTGACTCCCCTAGATAATGAGACCGAGGTTGATAAGAATACCCAGGTGGGTCATAATGTTGTGCCTAATTCCACTACCCAGACCCCTGAGGAGAAGGACTTGGAGGATCCTAATATTACCAATGCCAAGGGTAGTCTCGAAGATGGCCAGGATAATCAGAATAGTGGGGATAAGCCTAACCCTGTTCTAGAGATTAACAATACTGAAGGTAAAGATACTCCTGAGATTAAGGTTGATGCTGACAACAACAAAGTCAAAGAGGCTGATACAAATTTAACTGACAGCAATGCTAACGATTTGGGGAATAATAGCTTTAGGATTATGGAAGAGGATAATCTGGACTCCCATGATTCCCCCAGCTCTGGAAAGGAGAACAAGAAGGATGACAGTGAGAGAACCCTTGATTGTAATAGGTCCCATTCTCTTTAGGATGACATTAGAAAGATGGATTCACAGGTCAAAAGAACAATCATCATGACCCCCCTTGAAATTTCTAAAAACAAGTCCATCTACAGTTATAATCTGGACAAATGGGTGCAGAATGATTTGGTTGAGCTGAAGAATAGATGTATCAAACTGGAAAACAAGAATTCTATTATTAAGCAAATGGTTGATAATATCAAGAAGGAGATTTCTCTCAATGCTAATGTCAGTGTTCTTGATTACAGTTCTGAACTGGATGATAAAATTAAAAAAGTTGTTGAGATAGCCATGATCCCTATTCATGAGAAGACAAGAAGGAATGAGGATATGTTAAAATATTTGCTTGGTCTGGCTAATACAGGAATGAAGTCTACTCTGGAGAACTTGAACACACTCTGCAAAATGCTGGAAGGAAACAAAGATGCCCCCCTGAGTGACAAAATTGACCTGATCGATCCTAGTTAGCAAATGGGACCTGGCACTAGAACTAGGTCTAATACTAAAAAGAAGCTCAAGATTGATGATCAGGACATTCAAAGGCTAAAAGATAATGTTAAGATCATGCAGGCCCAGCTGGAGGACTCCGAGGGCTTTCTGAAGACTATGTCTTGATCTTGGTGCTGGTGGCCTTTTCTTCTCTATTTTTCTTCCAGCATTTTTTGCTTTTTGTTGTGTAGGTGTTTATTGAATATTTGGGATTTTTCCCTTTGTAGTCTTCTCCCTTCTTTGGGGCAGCTAGTTGTTCTTTGGGTCTTCATGCTTATCTCACTTCTCTATTGTTAAAGGGTTTCGGGGCCCCTTCAAAACCTATTTTTACTGTAATCAAAAACTTATTGATCAATATTACATTTCAAACATCCAAAAACTTGATCAAAACACCAACATTTTACACATCAAATCATCAAATGGAAAATCAAATCAAAATCTAAAAAGCTTAAACATAAATAAGGATAAAAAATGTGTGAAGTTTTTGAAATATGGATCTACAAACAAAAAAGAAAAAATCTTCAAAGTGTTACTAAATTTTTGGAGTCATATCTTTTTAGAAAATCGATGATGTTTTTAACTAGATGAGCAATGATGAAGACATGATATTTTCTTGATTTCTGCTTGAGTGCTTGTCAGGTTGATTCATAGCAATATGCAAATCTATCTAAAGAAATGATCATCAAAGAATCATTGAGGACACTTTCATATGGAAGGGATCGATTATTTGTCTATCAACTTGCAACATTTAAATCCAAGGAAAGCGGTATTCATATCATCATGGTTGAAAATCTAACCAGTCACAGTTGTACCAATTTCATGTTCCAAAAAGCTCAATGATGAAAAATAAAAAGCATTCCTTTCAAAAGTAACAGTTAGTTGAATTCATATAGATTAATTTTGCATGTTATAAAGTTAAAATATTTCTTTAATCAGGAGGTGAGCTAATCATGATCATGTCATCTAATGTTTCTCAAGATGGAAATGTACATAATCAAATGTCATCAACGTCCGTAATCAAATTTTGAATCAATGTCATCAAATGTCTGAAGTACATCATCAAAAAGAGAATCATGTCCATCAAATTACCAATGCTACATAAATGATATCATCAATATGCATATGATCAACTAGGGGCAACCTAACTCTATTTAGCACTTGTACTTATATATGCACTCGCACCAACAAATGGCACTCTTCCTTTAGCAGTCCCTATTTTTTCAACATGAGAACATCAAATTAACCCAGTATCATCGAAACATCTAACTAAGCATATCAAATCAAATATCAATTAGTCAAATCATCTAGTTGATTATCTAGCATCAATCAATCATCCTATCATCTTATTGCTCACCTTTGAGCGCATCAAATTTTGTAACTCTAGATTTTGAGGATGGAAAATCAACCTATCAATCTATCAACCTACCAAATTGACATCAATACCAAATCAACCAAGTGATTCTAACTAACATCAAGTGATATCAAAACATCATCAACTTATCTGAAACATCAACAACATTTTATCAATTAAATCTTTTGTCAACAATTTTTCTCATGACTGGGGCATTTTCAAATTCATTTTATCGGGAAACAAATCAAAATTTCCCAAACTCAAGCTAATCATCCAAAATCATTTTGATTCATTTCTCGAGGGGGCAGGATATCATAATAACTTGGAAATAATTGAATCAAAGAACTTTTTCAAATCAGGGGCATTAAACATAAAAAATTAAAAGTATCAGTTTGGCATCTTAATCAGGTTATTGTTCAAATTAGGGCATCATGTCAGGAGTTTTTTTCATCAAAATCAATTACAAATCAATGAATCGGTCATCATGTTTAGATCAGACATCATTTAATTAGAGAAATCAAATATTCTCTGAACCAATGCGCTTCACACATTGATTCAAAGAGCGACACTTGTATACACCTAAAAATGGTCAAGCAAAATCAAAGAAAGCAATTGAGGATCAAAGCATGAATTAATTGAAAATCAAAGCCAATATGATTAATTAAATAAAAAAGATCAAATATTTATGTAATTGATTTTAATCAATTAATTGTATAGTTAAATATAAATTTAATCCAACCCATTTAAAGAAGAGACATGGCTAAAATAAATCAATTAAATCAATTGTTAATTCTTATTATTCTCACCTACCACATGAGGACAAAATAAAATCAACCAATGGGGTGAGAGTATTTAAATCACATGGATCACTCAAGAGGCTTTGTTATCTCCACCATCCAATTTTCCTTTTCTATCTTGACTGTCCATTCTTGTCTCTTTGCCCCAACATTTGAAACCACCAACTCAACTCACCTCTAATCACGAGTCAACCTAACTCATATAACTCATCTTCCTAATTTTATGAATCCTTTAAATAGAGGGAATTATTAGAGAAAAGGGATCCATTATCTTAGAGTGTCATTATTATAAAAAAAAATTTAGCTTAGTATTTTCATTTGAGAATATGCATTGAATAGTGATCATAATGGAGTAATTTCGCATAATTGAGCTAAAATAGGCACATATCTTTATTTTCTCATTCTAGGACTATCACTAATGGATGCTAATCTGAGAGTATTTAATAATATTTTCTAGTTAGAGATATATAGGATGATTGTTGTCTTGATTTCAATTTAATTTGATTTAAATTTGTATATTTCCTTACATTTGAATTGATATTTTGATAAACTGATCTTATGAAGGTATTTCTTATACATAGATATAATCTTTGATATGCCAATATAACTCTAATAAAGGACAACTCTAACTTAATTTCAGATTCCACTTATACCTCTTTGCGCATCCACAAATATATATTTCTCACACACATATCTCCATATTCTCTTCCACCTTCACAATAAAAAATATTACATCTTTAAATTCATTACATCAACAAATTACAAGGTTGGCTAGGGACCTAATTACAAAATATTTAGATAGAGTAATACATAATTCTTACTGCGATCCAAGACATGTCAACAAAGACATATCTAGGACCCAAATCTTCATCAATGAATATGTTATGATCCATAGATCACTCCACAAATCTTTGTAACATGTTATCCATCAAGTCAACCAAGAACACCAACATACCATAGACAAATCATGAACTTGATCTCATAATCTAATGTGATCCAGAAACAAAAATGGGACATGATCTAGAAAAATTAGCAAGCAACATGAAATACCACAACACCAACAACAACACAAACATATATGTCTCATATTTCACAATTGTCTCTGTAATGTTCTAGGAAACATCAACCTCTTTCACTCAAGAAAAATAGCTTTCTATATTCCAAATCATGAACGATTCAAGCTGAGGATACACATCCATGTCCTAAACTCACCACCAAGTTAGAAACCAAAAATATTGCATAACTTATCCTCACTCAACCAAAAACTGTAATACTGTCACCTCCAAAACAACCAGAAAATTGTCCTTTGATAAAATCATTCATAACTTCCTCAAATCTTAGTGTGAACCTCTGCAACTTGAATAAGATCAAGTATAGACACTCCACAACACTTATTTATCTTCACAACATTTGATCTTCAATATATTGTCCATATCGATTCAAAACTTGTCACTGAACAAACCAGGGAATAAATAAATATGTTGACATCAATGACAAAAAATCAATGTTAGCACGTATATGCATGAAATCTCTAATAGCTTTAAATTCATATATTGTCACATTGAACTTGAAATTGAGAACCCACATTGCATCAAGAAGGATAACAACAAAGGATAACTTACTGGTTTGCATATTCATTATGTTATTTAATTTTATCTGGTATATTTTTTGCATTATTTCATCTCTGCTTCCTATCTTGATATTAGGGATTGTAATAACTACTATTAACATATCTTTTGTGGTTATATTTGTGTTTAATTGTAGGTTTTAAGATTAAAATTACCCCTGATTATAATAGAAATATTCTCTCCCTCATTTAAGGCCAAGTAGAGGAGACCTCTAACATGCAAGAAGATCCTTCTTCCAACTATATGAATATCATTGTGGATTGATTCCTTCTCAAGGTAAGTGACATAAAGCATAACAAAATTGGATATTTGAGGAGTATTTATAAATCTAGGCATTTGTAGAATAAATTCTTGATTCTTCTCAATAATTCAAGACACTACAATAACATTCAAGTCTACTTCATGCATCTTCATAAATATAACAACTCCAAGTTCATTTGTGAAGGTATAAACATTTGCATTCTTAGATCTACCCTCTAATTTATACCAATAGGCTTTCTTCAAGTTTATTTTGTTTCAATTTCAAGGCCAATTCATAAATTGAGGTTTGACTAAGGTGAAACCCTTTCTACCCAATAATTTATCTCTTTCTTATGCGTAGGAATAGGTATAACACTAGTTTTAGGGCCAGATCTAGAAAGTGTAGGTTCTTTTCTATAGTCTATGATTGAAAATGGTCAAAATTTCTAGGACATAGTCATTCTAGATGACTTGGTCCCTCCAATTCTACTCTAAATTAGATTTTCAAGCTATTTTTTGTCTCAAAGTTCCATTCCCAATAGTAGAATTTCTCTATTTGGTTTATCTCAATCTATGTATATCGAGAAAGTCAAGGTTTTTCTCCATTAAATCTTAGATCATGCATGTCATTATCATTCTTGTACTCCCAAATCCACTTTTGCATTACATAACAACAAATGAACCCCTTTTCATCCACTTGGTACTTGATTTCCCTTTCAAGCCTAAGTGGATCATAATCCTTCCATTACAACATAAAATTGGAGACATGGCTTAGGGGACTAGCTCATTAGTTTATGTTACCCCACTTGTTCCATTCCTTGTCCTTCCTTTTTATGTCACACAACTAAATAGACAAGGTTTAAGCATCTATGACATTAAAAATGGATGTCCTCATAGTTTAAAAGTTATTTCTTGTAATGCCCCCACCAAGGAACCCAAGAGATATCAACCTAAAACAAGTTACTAAGTTTGCAGAATATATTTTTTTTTAAATGTTTACAAACAACGATGAATAAACAAGAAGAAGTAAAACATAAAGTCCATAAGAACATAAACATAAACCATAAACCATAAATGTAATCTCCACAGGTAGATTACACATCTCAAGGGTTCCTTGACGTAGAAACTACGAATATAATTACCACCATGAAATACTTAATTACATCTGAATAATAACATACACATACTCATCAAACATCCACCGCACATGTCACAGAGTATGTGATTACAATAATTACAAAGTACAAAAGAGAAGTATAAGATCAAAAATAGAACTCCAAGAAGATAGAAATGGAAGTAAATGCAACCAAGATCATCCAACACTGGAACAAGGACACCATAGTCTTAAATGGTAAAAGAATCACTACCACTCGACCTTGTGGAAACCTGTCATTCTACTCCCACCATGTTGAGGAGATAAAATCAAATCCCAAATGGATAACAATACCATACAATCAGGTAGACTAAGCAAGGATCCTGGAAACTCCTATCTCAAGGTACAACTCATAAGTCCAATGTACACATTATACTCCTAGAGGCAACCAACACATGAAGGAAACCTAGAATGAAATTAGGGAAGTTTCATCACATGAGTCAACTCTAAGGTCACTTGGTAGCCTCTTCGGACTTTCGGCCCCTAGTGACTCTTTGCAAATCAAAAGTCCTCTCATGTAGACAAGGAACAACTAACTATGCCAAACTCACCATCACTACTGGATGGGCAAGCATCTTCTCCCACTCCCATCCTTAGCCTATACAAGCACTCAAGGCATGGGTGAGGAATCATTATCTTATTAATTCATTTTAATCCCTATTTAATTTAATATTAATATCACTTGATTAAGTAACCTACTAAGGATACCTAGGTAGCCACTTCCGAGCTCTAGCACCTCCAAAGTAAGCCACTTCCCTTCTAACACTTAGATAACCTACCCTTGGTTTAATAATCTCAAATCATGACTCTAAGTCAACATAGTCTCATAATGCTCAACAACTTGGTTCCAAAAAGTGATAGGAACACATAATACAAAATCCATCATAAAATAAATCTCCATAAAGGTTGGGCATCATTTGATCAATTTCATTCAAGTATGCAAAGCAAACAAACACAAACAACAATTATAAACCCGCCTTTGGTAACAGTCCTATTGGGCTGACATACTAAAACCCTCTATACCCCAAATCACATAAGGTAATTAAAAGACAAATAATAGAATTTAATTTAATAAACTAATTTGTAAATTTCATCACAAAATTAATTTATCCAATAATTACTAATAGACTATAATTACATAAACAAAATAATTAAATTCTAACCCTACAAATCAATTTATAACATCCACAAAGTAAATCGATTCTAGGCATTAAAATTACTAACCTAATATAATTTTATAGTCTAAAAATACACCAAACTGATTTAATTCACAAGTAGGAATCACAATATTGAAATCACTAAAACTCAACCAATAGACTCATTTAAACAATAAATAATTTGCCTGAAATGTCCACTTAATATATCCATGCAAAAATAAAACAAAATTAATTTTCCCATTAAAACATGCATTCATAATAATAAAATTGTCTTCCATGAGCATAATTTCTCAACAACAAAATTTACCAATTTCATAATTAAATAAACTCAAAATAAATCTAATTATTTTAATCCAATATATATATATATAAACTCAATATATACATATATATATAAAACAATAATTATTATTATTAATAAACAAACCTTATTTTAATTTTTAAATAAAATAAACTAAAATAAAATTTAATTTTTTAAAATAAAATAAATTTTAATTTAAATCTTTGTGGGAGGGCCCACAGTTGCCGGCTCAGCAGTCGAGGGGTCTATCGGCATGGCAACTCTCACGGGACTATCGGCATGGTAGCCCCCATGGGTCTGTCGGCACGGCAACCCGTGGGTATTTTCAGCTCGGCAGCCCATGCGGACTACCAGCATGACAGCCTGTGAGGCAGGGGTGAGTGGGGGTTGGCCCACCACCCAAAATATATTTTTTTTAATTCCAATTTTATTTTATTTTAATATAATTTTTTTACAAATATATATTTTTATTAAAAGTACACCAGTAATTAAATATTATACCCAAAACAACAAGGAGGATTTTATATATATATATCTATATATATATATATATATATATATATATATATATATATATATATATATATATATATATATATATATATATATATATATATATATATATATATATATATATATATATATATATATATATATATGTAAACTATATAATTTCTTTTTGAATACTAGAATGAAGATAATATAATATATTCAGTTTACAATTCTTCCAGAAACAAACATTCTTTAAATCAGGTAAGAATAAATTCTACATGCAAAATTGAAGGCCCTAATAGCAAATTAACTAGGTATTTTCAAAACATCATCTAGGATTTAATCTGGATTTTCTTTTCAATTTCAATTACCAAATCTAATTTCTATTAATTGAATCCATTGTTATTTGAGCCTAGGGTTTTCTAAACAAAAATCAATTTCCACGAAATTTCTAATAACATTAATTTCTACCAGAATTCATAAATTCAAACCCTAATGAAAATTTAATCAAGGATCAAAAAATAAGGATTAAATGCAACTAAAATTTCTCTTAAACCAAATTCTAGAATTTCACAAGAAGAAGAAACACATGAAACAATTCCAAACAACCAGATCTGCCAGGCACAAAGAATACACTTCTTTCACAAATGCAGAAATACAATCACAAAGATAATCGAATCCTACCACAAACACCAAAAGAATAAATTTGATGATGACAAAAAATGAAGACAATCCAATCTTTCAAAAAATTGCACCAAATTGAAATCTTTCGCCCAAAATTCTCCAAAATCTGTGTGTTGAGAATAATAGCCAAACCCTCACCATATAGGAAATTCAATTCTGCATGCAAGGGTTGGAACTCAACTCCAGAGAGAGCTTTGTTTTTTTTATAAATTCCTAATTTCAATTCTGAATCAAATCTGATTTTCTAATTACTCCTGTTGAAAGTTCTTAACTCAAAATTGACTAATTTTTTAAATTTTAATTTACTCAATTTTGATTGTGCAACTTAATGCATTCTAATTAATTTAAATAATAACATTTAGTCTACTTTAATATTCACATGCTAGTTTAATTTCTAAATTAATAAATACCTTTTATTTGAAAAAGTTAAATTGATAATTAAATAAATCTAAAGTGAATGTATTTAATTAATTCCCATTAATTAAATAATTCTTTTTTTACAATAATCCTTTTAAATAAAATATTAAATTTAATAATTGCATTTAATTAATTAAATGCTCTCACATTTAAATAGCTAAAAATAGGAAAATCTAATTTATTTAAATTGCACAATTAATCTAAATAAATTATCTAATTATAGTAGTCACATCAATAAACAAAATTAACTAAACTTAAAGAACCACAACCATGCTCAAGTAAAGGGCTATAAACTCACCTCACCTGGACGAGTTTGGAAAGGGTAAAATATCATAATATTGTCCAATATTTTAGGACAATAGTATGGCTTAGGTTAGGATTTGGATTTGAATATTATCTCCCCTCTTTTACCATTAAGACTAGTGATAGGGCACACTCATCCTGACAATTCAGGGAAGTCGATGTCTGATACCTGCAAACCTGCATATAAGACCCTGATGTACATACATACATACATATATATAAACCAAGCAGTGGTGAGGATCGAGACATCATGTGGATCCTGCAAGAAGGTAATTATGACTCCATCCCTCAACCATATCAAACACATCATACATGAAAAATAAAAGCATACATGATCACCATACACATGCAAGTATCAGGTAAGTATAATCATAATCATAAGTATCATTTTAAAACATATAAATCATCATCATAACTAACAACATCTAACTACATCAATATAACAACCATAATAATCCATTTATTAAAATCACCATGTAGTGTCATATATCCAAAACCATAATATAATTGAAATATCAACACACACATAAAAGTGGCCTAAAAGAGTTTGGCAATATAAAATTGAAAAGCAAACCATGGGTGGGCACTACATTTTGAGCATCCATTTTTGGCAGTGAGGGAGATCTATGTAGAGTATTATTTGGTAATGTCTACATCCACCAATATGTGCATAGATGTGGTGTGCAAATAATATGACAAACTCTCACCAACCCCCAAGCATTTTCCCAGCAAGTTACCAATTGCTTCAAAATATGACTCAAACCAAAATTATAATGGAAGGTTCAAAAGTCTTACCCACATTAGAATTTTTGTGAAGGAGTCAATACTTGGATCAAAGGAAGCATACTAAAGCTTCAACATAAGTAAACATTGGTCCTAATCTTACTTGTAATCAGAAAGAATAGTTCAGAAATATTGAGATTAGTAAAACCTCATCTACATAGATAAATCTAAAGATTTACCTTCAAAATGGACTACCAATTTTCTATGATTCACTAATAATGCTCTACCAGACTTGGCCACAAACTTCTAAACTTTCTAATCAATCCATACATAACAAAAAAAACTACATTTCATCTATTTGTTTCAAAATATCACCCCCCCTCCACATTCAAGGGGTTCTTGGTTGGCATTAATGAATGAGGCATACTTTGAGAGTTCCTATTTTATTTAGGGAGTGATCCATTTCAATCTCACCCCTTCTAGGCACTCCTTCCTGCCTTCCCTAAGAAAAAATGTGGAACCTTATCACCATACACTGCATGGTCATGTATTTTGGCCTATATATAAGACAAATGGCTATTAGCGTGCTAGGTCCATGACACCTGGTTGAATAATTAGAGAGTATTAGGGAGAAGCTATACTACCCAAACCCTTACTCTTCTTGCCATCACATAGACAACAATAATAAACCATAGGAAAATGGACCTCCATTTGCTCATTTTGAGGGTGAATTTACCTAGATCTGGTAGTATTTGATAGCAACAACATCATACAAAATTCAAATCATAACTAAATTAATAACTAGTCAATTGCTAGGTTAGGCATAAATATAGAAATTTAAAGAGAAGTGTCTTACTAATTTGGCACTGGCTATAAAGGAGGGTGTTGTTATTATCCCATCCTTTATTTTATCCTATCACACAAAAAGGGTTAAATTCACAAAGGAGATTTATTTGAGCATGATAATCAAATCCATCATGAAACTGTGATCATATTCAAAATCAACACATATATAAAAAACAAATCTATCGAGCACAGTCCCCACACCATCACAATTATATTTCACCCACAAAAATCCTTTCACTAAAAGATTGAAAAAATAACATTCTTCTAAAGAGATAAAGTAAAAACCTTTAAGGAGATAATCTTGTATTGGTAAAATCAATGTTTTTATCATAGCCAAGAGGATTTTTTCACCATCCAAGTTATTTTGATAGTGTCTCTACTCTTCTCCTTTTTACTCATGCTTCAAATCAAGATGAAGCCTTGCAACTATCACTAATCATTTCTTTTCATTGTGCATATATTTTTCATGAAAAACTATTCCCTTTTGCTTAATTCTTATAATGGATTGTACTTTTTGATTTAATAACCTGATACATTATATCATGGTCACTTCCATGGCTATTTCTTCTAGTGTCCTTTAATTTCCTCTACTTATACAATCTTCAAGGCAAACTATCATTATTCTTCTATTGTCATATTATAAACTTTTATTATACCTACTCTTCACATTTTTCCATGCCTTTCCTTAACCTTGTATCTTTTCATTGAAATTTTATCTTCAATTCCTTGTCAAATAACCCTCATATTTTCTCACTTTTATAGCTTTTTTCATCTCCTCCTTACATGGTCATTTCATATAACATTACCATGTTGATTGATTTGTCGATACCATAGAATTATACAAAGTTCATTATGTCTTACATAAGCCATGTGACATTCTCCAATTACTTATCTCTTAGATTCATTAGAGTCCTACCACTCTTTTATGTCAAGCTATATTCCTACATGACTGAGTAATAATATTCTACTCTTTATATGGATAAAATATCAAATCCTAGTATTCAAATTTTGGCCAAAATATAGTCCACTTTGATTCAATCCTTGCATTTTTTATGTGGATTAAGGTATATTATTTATAGGATCCAAAAAATCATTTCAATTCTTTCATTTTCTCATCTTGGATGCTATCATATGTGAAACTACCCTTCATCTAGGTTACCAAAGTTCTAGAGCTTGGAAATGACAAAGACTATGCATGATTAGAACCAATAGGAGAACATTAATTATTATAATACTCTTAGAGATCTCTCATAGAGATGGTATATATTTCTATCCATCATGTTAAGTCTCAAACAAAGCTTTGTGAAAACCCTCAAATATTTGAAAACCCTAAAAGACTCCAAACTTCTCTTGAAACACTACTATACTCTATGCAATGTGGACAATATGAGTTTCGACACTTTTTTGACAAGTCTAAGATTATGAATCCTTATTAAATGATATGAACCTTTTTTTAAAAGGTGGCATGTGATTTATTCAACACTTATAAATCTTATCTTAAAAAAACTCACAACTATTTTAATTTTATACAAAATATACATAGCTATACTAACAACATGATTAACTAGATAAAAGACTTTTTGAGCCATAAGGAAAAATATAATTTATAGTGCCACCTACAAAAAATCTTGCATTTTTTTCTCAACTATCTCCTTTACCTACCTACCACAATGGTATATGATCAAATCCTTCATCAAACTCAAATTTTCCCCAATCTAATTCATCCACCAAAGCCAACATAAACCATTTCTTGAAAAATGTTTCATCTTTACAATAAAAACTTGATACCATGATGCAATACAAATCCAATATCCCTACATGTTCTACCTCTAACTCACTTTCCATTGATATCCTCCATACACCTTTCCTACAACACATTGAGACTTCCCATTTGGACAAGTATAATGGACAAGATGTCCCCCACACTCATGTAAAAACATTTCAAACTTTGCGTATAAAATTTAATTAATTACCCAAAGCTTCTTTCAAAAAAATTGCCTCGTTTCTTGAAAAAAAAAGCTTTGGAATAGTTTTCTCTTTACCTCATTATTCAATTACTTATTTTCACTAATAGTTTGATGGTTTTATCCAACATTTTCAAAATAATATTGGTCCACAAGATACCTTGATTGATTTGGTGCATTGTAAACAAGGTATTAATGAGATAGTAACTAATGTCATTAGATGATATAAACACATGTATTTACAAATTGCTTATCTTATTTCTAATGATGATGTTCAAATATTTTTTATTAAACAATTATACATAGATATTATAAATAAGCTTTTGTTTTCTAATTTCATGTATTTGTCACTCACTTGTACACACACTTCATAATTATCACCTTCAAGTGAGTCAATATAAACCTTCTTCATTGTTGACTCTAGTTGATAGGAATGAATATGTACACTTTGACAAATGTAGAAAATAAACCAAAAATTTAATCAAGATCAATACCAATAATTCTTCCAATCATATTAATTTTCAAATAGCGGCCACAACCTTGTTGTAGCTCACTTTGCATCTAAATTCAAACCTCACAACTTCACACCCCTCTATAATTTTTTTTATATAAAATTATGATTCAATTGATTAATAGCTGATGCAGTCAAGGATGGAGGATCCTATTAAGGACTATCCAAACTTGCAGCCAACACCAACACAACGGAATAACACAACACCAAACAAGATCTGAAAGAAAACATATATCTTTATTCATAAACAACTGATTACATGTAATGTGTTGGGCTATAAGGCCTTCCCGGTTACAGCCAATTACAATTCAAGAAACATTTATACAAGATCATGCAGGACCCAACACACTTATCCTCATCTAGTCCAGGTCTGCAACACAACAGGACATTGGTAGGCACTCCAAGAAAGATCTAAACTTGTGCTCGCAAGTCACCAAACAATCTTCTTGTTCCTAAGCTCACAAGCTACCAACTCTGCTACCTTCTATCTAGATCTAATCCGATTCTAGATCTCTACTCTAACTAATGCCTAAACAACTACCCAAACATCCTCTTAAATACTAATCTCCATCCACAAGTTAGCTTCCAAAATATATAAATATTAAATGCAACCACAGTCAGCTCACAAATAGCCTTAAAAATATTTAATTCATCTAGATGGCCTCCAGATCCACATAGGAGAATGCAACATGCCATATCTAGGTCCCCACACATCCAACAGTTAATCCATAACTCGAGGAACACAACCCAAATTAAATGCACCAGTCAGCCAAGTCGATTCATCCAAACAACCAAGTCGGTCAGCAAGAACACTGAATGCTAGTAAGCAACACTGAGACCCTGTAGTAACCAAGCACCAAGCACTAGAACCACTGAGTCCCCATCGGTAACTAGGCACCGAGCACCAGGAACACCGAGTGACCATCATCCACTGAGATTTGTCAATACTTCCAACTAAGAACCTTTACCATGACCACCGAGCTCAATCGGTGAAGCCAAACAAATTTTGACCGAGAACTATCACCAAAGACCGAGAAACTCCAACCTTCTATCAAGATCACTAGCCAAGTAACCGAGCCCCACTAGATAGTTACCGAGACTGCCAGAATCTTCAGGAACTGAGGATGCCCCTGCATCAGACACCCAGGGTAAATAAGAAAGTGTGTCCCACACTTTTCTCCTTCAATAAAATCTTCCATCCACTTCATCTTCACACAAGGCTTGTCAATCCATGAAGCTAGGAAAATGCACAAGTCTATCAGCCAAGTCCTCCTTAACCGATCTTCCACCAACCAGTAAACATGTTCAACATCCAAAACAAATTGAGGATTTAACCCATCACCAAGTACCGAGTCAGAATCCCATCTTAGAATCTCATCACAAGACTTATCACTGCCAACCAGTGACTCAAGTTCGCAATCAACAAACAACATCTGCATCACAACACCGAACAAAAGCAATTTGGTAACACCATCATCACAAAGGTGTTCAACAATAGGTAACTCTTCACCAACAACAATCTAATCAAGCACAACTAGATGCTCTACAATTTCCATGTTAGGCACAACCAACTGAACATGAAAACCAATCTCCTCACCAGCCTCAACAAGGTCAACAACATCATCGGTAAGCATAGGTAACTCAGAAACAACCACAAGTTGCTCTGCAGGTTTCATGGCAGAATTCACCAACTAACCATCAAAACTAATCTTGCATACCTCTGCATGTCTTCTCTCTCGGACCAATTTTCTAACAGGCCAAACAACTTTCCTTCAGATCGGCATGATCCAACTCCGGTAAGCTCTACAAAGCTCAACAACACTTTCCTTTGCAAGGTTCTCAATTTGGTTAAGTAATTCCACTTCAAATTGAGCAAACCTCTCAGAAATCTTTGCTTCCACCACATCACAGAGATCTGCAATCGTACCAGGGTTCAATCCTCTCATAGACATCCTTCAAGATATTCAAAAACCCTCTACAAAAAACCCTTAACTGACCATCATGTGACAATATCCAAGTTGTATGCAAGTCAGATCGCAACCTGCCACCTTGCATGAAAAACTAGACCACGATTTCACAAGTTCAGTAACACGGATCTACAACTCAGATCACACACACTCTCTTCACCAACAAGATCAACTTCATAGATCAGCCTTGCTAGGTCAACCTTCACTCAATAAGATCACTCAACTCTGATACTACTTGATGTAGTCAAGGATGGAGGATCCAATTAAGGAATGTCCAAACTTGTAGCCAACACCAACATAGCAGAATAACACAACACCAAACAAGATCTGAAAGAAAACATATATCTTTATTCATAAACAACTGATTACATGTAATGTGCCAAGCTATAAGGCCTTCCTAGTTATGACCAATTACAATGCAAGAAACAATTATATAAGATCACACAAGATCCAACACACTTCTCCTCAGCTAGTCCAGGTATGCAACACAACAGGACACTGGTAGGCACTCCAAGAAAGATCTAAACTTGTGCTTGCAAGCCACCAAGCAATCTTCTTGTTCCTAAGCTCACAAGCTACCAAATCTGCTACCTTCTATCCAAATCTAATTTGATTCTAGATCTTTGCTCTAAATAATGCCTAAAAAACTACCCAAACATCCTCTTAAATACTAATCTCCAGCCACAAGTTAGCTTTACAAATAATTAAATCCCAAAACCCAGTCGGCTTCCAAAATATACAAATATTAAATGCAACCACAGTTGGCTCACAAATAGCCTTACAAATATTTAATTCATCTAGACGGCCTCCAGATCCACATAGGAGAATGCAACATGCCAGATCTAGGTCTCCACATGTCCAACAGTCAATCCATAACTCGAGGAATAGGACCCAAATTAAATGCACCAGTCGGCCAAGCTGATTCATCCAAACAACCAAGTTGGTCAGCAAGAACACCGAACACTAGTAAGCAACACTGAGACCCCATCGGTAACCAAACACCGAGCACCAGAACCAGGGAGTCCCTATCAGTAACTAGGCATCGAGCACCAGGAACACCGAGTGACCATCATCCACCAAGCTCCGTTGGTACTTCCAATCGAGAACCTTTACCATGACCACTGAGCTCCATTGCTGAAGCCAAACAAACTTTGACCAAGAACTATCACCAAAGATCGAGAAACTCCAGCCTTCTACTGAGATCACTAGCCAAGTAACCGAGCCCCACCAGATAGTTATCAAGACTACTAGAATCTTCAAGAACTGAGGATGCCCCTGCATCAATAACAATATGACAATGCTTTCTCCTATCTTTCCTATAAATACCTATAAGCCTTTTCTATTTATTTTGAGAAAACAACCTTTTACCAACTCCATTATCAAACTGGACGTGATACAAAGAAGTGTATCCATTTAAGACATAAAATTCAAGACCCTATTGACTCAAATGCTATAGTGGTGGATGGTGTGAATGATAAAGAAATAAATATGTGACACCTTGTAATCAAAATTTGTAAATCTTTACCAATCCTATGTCTTCTCATTCTACCCATGTTGTTGAGCATAATGATTCAAGCTTCACTGATATTCATGATATATCTAATGTAGATAACAATTTTGTGGACCTAATTGAACAACCTAAGCCTAACTGTGAACCTTGCATTACCCTTGACTCAATATATATCATTAATACACCTGATGAAACACTATACATTATTATGAAGATTAAAGACAAACTCTCCCTTAAAGTGCTCATTAATCTAGTATGTATGATGAATTTTATTTTGGAAGAATGTATTTATACATAAATATTTCATTAAGATATATATGATAAATGGTATGTTGTGATTAAAGTGCATTATTGTTTTGCTTGTCCCACTATAAGCTTCATCTCCCTTCTTGTTGATGTTGATACTTAGTCCTTAGATGCTATCTTTATCATTATCACTACCTTAGACTAATCTTGTATGAAGTCCAAATATCCCTGGCTCACTTCCATGAAAGATATCCCTTCTACCATCCATAGGTGTTTGATATTTTTCCCACAATGAGAAAGTTATGATGATTAATATTATTCTTTATTGACCCTTATCTAATCATGAAGAATTTATACTTGATTACTTTTGGCCTAAAAAACCTCAATCTTTACTATCTCCTAAAGACATCCTCTTCATATCCTATCAAAAGTTCAAAGCCAATATAATCTCAAATTCTTCAATAGGTAATCCTTTGAGATCTTCTTTGACTACTTCCTCATCAATGGATATGGATAT
Source organism: Chamaecyparis obtusa (assembly GCA_027943335.1). Taxonomy (NCBI): domain Eukaryota; kingdom Viridiplantae; phylum Streptophyta; class Pinopsida; order Cupressales; family Cupressaceae; genus Chamaecyparis; species Chamaecyparis obtusa. The sequence goes on along the minus strand of BSBK01000838.1, from coordinate 528,929 downwards.
AATTGTTCCACCTCTACATCCTAGACTTGGACTTCTTCCCACTCCTAATCTTCCCATATATGTGGTAGCTCCACCTCCCAAATACTATAAAGAATGAAGATATAAGTTTCCAAAATCTTCAGTCTCTCAACCTAGTGTGGTTTATTCTATTCTTCCTTTCACTACTAGAAAAAAGGAATAAAAGGAATCGATCTTCAGTGACCCCAAATCTTCATCTACATAAATTTCAAGTCATAAAAAAAGAAATCATAGTGAAAGAGAACATTGACTATGATGACATTCTAAGGCTTGTGGGCTTTCTTTCCAAAGTGTTTATACTCCTAAGTAGTCAAATATTGATTTGGTTCCATTTTTACACCCTCACCTAAGCCTGGAGAGGATATTTATCTTGATTTGCCTTGTCAAAGGTTGAAGATGTCTATGCATAATAATTCTTCTCTATCTCCACCAACCATGTGATTTACTATTTTCATATGTTGATAATAATGTTGACAGTACTAATATTTTGATGATACTATAATGTAGGGAAATAGGGCTCACTACCTCAAGCATGCAATCTAGAAAATTAGGCCTATTTCCTCTTGGATTACATTTAGAATATTAAGCCACCAAGAAATATGTATGATTTAATAACATCTTTCTCAAGAGAGTAAACTCAATGTCAAACTCTTAGGAATTCTATTCCTTTATTTCTTATAAGTAATAGGTAGAGTGGTATGAGATTTAGGTCTAAACAAATAATGTTGACTAATCTAGAAAGTATAAATTTTAGATGTAAAGAAGTGAAAGGAGAATGATACATTGTACCTCTAACTAAAATATCAGAAAAAATAGGATGATCTATGTTGTCTTGGGTTTTCTAGACTTATCAGATGAGTTTTGTACACAAAGGATTGAAGTTTGGATCTTGGGAGCATGTATTTTCCACTTGCCAAATTATAGTTTTTTTCATGAGGATAAAGTCACCCTAGGTCATAGTGTCCTAAAAATATGGAACCTTAGGTGACAATATCCTAGGTTTTCTTGAGGAAATTGAAAATATGGATATGTGACTATGTATCGAGTTTATCCTTTTTTCCACATCTTCCAGGACCTACAACCAAACTTGTATATGCACACAAGAGGAGAATAATGGTTTTTGGAGCTATATAGGGAATTGCCTTAGTCAAACCTAGGTTGGTAATCAACTCTACAATGTCGATTAATTGTAATAGAAATTTGAAATGGAATGATTGAATGTAAATATTTGAATTAAAATAAGTATACCTTTAATTGATGGTGCAATGCTCTTAGGATAAGTACTCCATATGTTGATGGAGTAACATGGTGAAACACCATGAAATAATTTATAAAATAATAATTTGAAGTAATTTGTTGCTCCTTGAATCAAATCTTTGCTTGAAGTGATGTATTGTGTAGAAATGAATAAAATATTTTTTGGCTGACTTAGGAAAAAAGGAACACTCTAAGGTCCCCTTTAAATATTTGAAGACTATTTTAACTACATCTCATTGAACCCTAACACAATTATACATATATATAGAAAAAACTTCCACTACTTACACATTGTCTAGTCTATTAAATATCATAGCATACATAAAATGTCCATCTGCACCTTGATAAGGTACTCTACCCACACCTTCCATATTTGATAGGGGTGTACGACAATATGAAATAGATAAATTTATTTGAAATGTAAAAGGAACACATGACATTATAGAATCATGCACATTGAACTTCTATAAAACTAAGTTCACATACTTACCATGGCTTAGCTATAGCTTACTATTCACTCTATCTCTTTTAATTTATATCCCAAGAATGTGTTCAGTTTCACCAAGATCTTTCATTTCAAATTTGTAGAAATTTGAGACTTTAGTTCTAAAATCATACATATACCTTGACCAATGAATAACATATCATCAACTTATAATATGACGTATAAGAAATAATCACCATCAAATATATAATTAACATAGTGATCTGATTTATAATGTTCAAATCACAATATTCAACACATGTATATCAAACTTTTGGTACTATATTTTAGGAATATGTTTAAGGCCATAGAAAGATCTCATCAATTTACAAACCAAATTAATTTTACCTTATACTACATAGTGCTCTAGATGTGTCATATAAATATCCTCCTACAAATCAGTATGAAGGAAAGCAATTGTCAAATCCATTTGCTTAATCTTTAAATCATAAGAAGCAACAATAGAGACCAAAAATATAATGCATGTTATTTTTTCAACAAGAGAAGATATCTCAAAATAATTAACACCCTCAACTTGAGAGTAGCCTTCCAAATTCAAACTTACTTTTCACTTCTCCATAACTCCATCTATACCAATCTATTTCTTGTACACCCTTTTTCAATCAACATGTTTTCATCATATAAGATCCCATGTTTCATTCTTGTTCAAAGCTTCCATCTCTTCATCCATAGCAATTTTGCAAGATTCTACATCACTCATACTTAATGCTTGATCTGGGTTCATCCACATTAGAACTCAAAGTAAAAATATATATCCAATCATTAGGTGAATACCTTTTAGGTGGTTGTGTATGCATTGTAGACCTTTGCACAAGCTAAGTTGGAGGATCTTCCTCTTCTTATAAATATTTAGTGCTATAGGATTTCTCCTTAATGTCTTGTCTATATAATGGTCTTGATTCAACTTTTTTTTAGGCATAAAAGGAAGTTGAATCACATCTTCTTTTTTATTTTGTTAAGGGTTCAATATAATAGGAGGATTAGTTTCTCTAAATATCTGATGAAAATACATTTCATATCCTTTTTTATAACTTTTTTCAATTCTCCTTCAAGGTATGTGCATATGCCCCACAAACAAAAATTTTGCAATGTCTCAATGAAGGCTTATGACATGATCATTTATCCATAGGTGTTTTATCAACAAGAGTTAATGTGGGAGACTTATAAATTAGGTAGAAAGAAGTGGTAATATCTTCAAACCAATTTTTTTTATATGCCAACACCACTTAGCATACTCCTAGCCTTCTCCATCAACATCATATTCATCCTTTTTTCAACTCCATTATGTTGTAGAAAATACAGAGTTATGTTTTTTTCTAGCAATGCCACAATATTTACATAATCTATCAAAATTATTAGAGAAAAATTCACCACCATTATCACTCCTCAAAAATTTAATTTTCTTTATAATCCATAATTTAACTATTTCTTTAAATTCTTTTAATCAACTAAATACATTAGCTTTACTCTTTATAAAATACACCCACGATTGTCCTTTTGTTATAGTCATCAATAAATGAAACATAATAAGTAGATTTTCTAATGAAAGAGACATCTACAGGATTAAGCACATCAAAATGAATAAAATCCAACACAATACAAGATTTATGAGTATTTGAGTAAAACTAAACACAAATTTATTTTTCATAAATGAAAATTCTTATAGAAATCAAAATCAAGATTATAATAATTTAAATAATCAATAAAGTTTGTATTTTTCCATGTCCTTAGACCATTTTCTTTAATGTGGTCAGGTTTTTAGTGCCATATCATAGTATTATCTACAATATACTTTGATTCACAAGAAAAAATCACCCTTAGGTACCCAAAATTCATGACCATCCACTATAGGTGAAACCCTCTCCTTTTCCAAAAAAGTATCCACATATTTGGTCTTTATAGAACTACTATTACACTTAGTAGCATATGCATCTAGTTTATACAATGTGCTAATTTTGATGCATTTGACAATCAACATAAAACCTCTCACCATTTTGCATCTTGTATCAAAAAAAGACATGCATACCTAAATCTATTACTTTTCTCATATATAACAAATTTCATTTTAGTTCAATAAATGAAACACACCATTAATCCTTCTTATTCTACCACCAAGAAACCTAATTCTAACTTTACCTCAGTTAACAATATTTGAATGATAAGCATCACCAAATTACACCTTACATCCATCACAATTTTTATATTTAGAAAATAAATTTCTAGTAAAGGTCGTATTAAAAGAGGCACTCAAGTCAAATAACCATTCATCATTACCTACATGAGTGGTCAAAATTACAATGAATGCATGATCATCTTACTTCTTGGACTCATAATCAGGATCAAGTTTATTCTTTATCTTCTTCTTTTCTTCTTTGCATTCCTTACAGACGTGTCCAAGCATATTGCAATTCCAACAAATGACTTTGAACTTTCTATGAGATTTCTCCTCTGGATTTGTATTTATTATGCTTCTAATTTTTTTTATCTTTTACTTTGGGCTTCCATGGACAATAGGGGCCTCCTTGACATTAATGGATGCTTTCCTCCTCATCTCTTCAAAAATTAAAGAACCCACCACATTTTTATTCTTCAAAATAACAATATTATTATTGATAGCCATAACAAGAGAATCCCAAAAATCAAGAAAGAACAAAATAAAATTGGCATTTCTCCTCCTCATCCATATTAATACAAAAAAATGCCAATTAAGCCACCAATATATTAAATGCTTCTAGGCAGTCTCATATTCATCCACCCTCTTCCATGCTTATGGAATACAATTTATTCAAGAAGAAAACATTATTTACCAAATATTTGGCTTAATACATCTCATCAAACCTCTTTCATGGTTTTCTTGCAGAGGTCTCTTAATGGACATTGATCAAAACAGAGTCTAGTAGGTATAATTTGATTTGAACCTTGGCTTTATAGTCCATTACATCATATTTAGTAGCCTTGGTTGGATTTACATGTCTCAATACATTCTCATCAATAACATCCACATATCTCGATCTATTAATGAATCCTCCATCTTTAGTTTTTACATTTCAAAATTATTTCTAAAAACTTTCTACACCTATATTCTCCTTGACAAAATTTCCATCTAATTTTTTTTGCAACAAGATCACAAAGTATCATCTATACAAGCTCCCACTCAAATTTAGATTAGTTCAAAAATCGTAACAACTTATAACTAAAATCAAAGGTTGGTAGACTCGGATACCACTTGTAAGGAAATTAAGGTAGAAGACCAACTTCCTACACTAAACTTGAGAGGAGAGATATGCAGAACAGTCTTGGATATTTATAATAATTACAAAAACTTAACAAACAAAAAACATTAACATAAATCACATGCATACAATAACACAACGATTTACGTAAGGAAAATTCATTCAAGAGAAAAACCACTCACTCTAGAATCCACCCATTGTATTATTTAAAAACTAATAATAAGATACAATATATTTGTAAAGCAAGCTTTTTATAATAGTATCACCAACTAAAGATCCAAAGGTAACTCAAAAATTATCACTCTAACACACAATATATCTTACACACCTAATACATAGTAGATATAATAAAACAAGCTATCAAATGGTATTACAAAATGATGGGCTAAAAAATACCTAAAAACTAGTGCCCATATTATCTCCAATTAAATATTGCCTGTGATGTGCCAAAAAACACATACAAACCGTTTGAAATGCCAAAAAGATCATAACATTCTCTATCAAGCTGTAATGCACTACACTAGTTATGTGCTGCAAATATGAGTTAGTATTGTCATTGATGTCAACCTTGTTATTATTGTCAACCTAATGTGTGATGAGGTCTAGAAGTATGAGTTCAGATGTGTAACTGTCCATTCTAGAATGTTGTTGGAACAATATATTATATATTGTTGTGTTTGATATCATACTTGTGGGGAGAGTGTTTGTAATGTTTTATGATATAGTGTATAGATTATGGATTTTCTATTCTAGAATGATAAATTAATGTTCAAGTGTTTCAATCAGATTTTGGCCAGGTATGACTATTCTAGTGAAGAGTATGATAGAAAAAGTATTGATATTTTTGTCTGCATTATATCATCTTGGATTGTAGTTCCAATATGTTCTTTATGGATGTATAGAGATGTTATTTGCGAGGCTTCAATTGTCAATATCTTTTACATGATATTTGGTGAGGCTTTGAGCGTTGGCCTATGTAGTAATAGAGTACCTAATTGTTGAAATGCTTTTCATCCCTTTGCCTTTTATAGTTTTTTGTTGTAAATCCCAAATATGTTTTTGATAGTGTCATATGATGATATATATTATGTGTGTGTGTGAATTTTGTACCTAATCTGTAGACACAACACTTCAGCAAAACATTAGAGGTTAGTTGAAATTGAAATCGTGCAATAAATTGAGACTAAACTAACCAAGCGATTTACTGCCTTCTAATGGGTGCAAGTATGATATTCTCAGATTAGACTGAGATCAGTGACCTTGACGACACCTAAATGAAGGATTTGAATGCAAAATCTAGATATGAATTGGATGCAAATTAATCTCTTTTTTTTGGTTTTTCTGTGCAATTATGATAATGAAAACTTGATATGAATCTATGCTAATATGAAAATGGAAAACTGATATGCTAAAATGATCTAACAATAATATTCTAAATGATATGAATACTATGCAAAAACAATGAAAATCTCACAACAAATCGAATTCTCAAGATTCATTCTTCAGTCTCCAATTCAGCAGCGCGAGTGTGCAATTCGTGGATGGATCTTAAATGAAGAGCTGAAGCCTTAATTTATAGAAATCTAGGGCTTTGGAGGTGCATGAAAACAAAGCCATAAATCACTCAAATAACTCAGGTTGATTTTTGAGTTATTTTTAAATAAAGGATATTTAACTCACAAAAACATGCAAAAAGCATAGATCAACTCAAAATAGAGTTTAGCTTTAATTGATAATTGATAGTTGTCTACTTTTCTGATTGTGCATGTTTTATTTATGAATTAATTTAATAATAAAGTGATTTATTTCCAACTTAACTGAAAAATAAAACAATTGATTTATGGGTTAATCAATTATTTTTCAAACTTTTATTCAAAAACAATATTATTAAAAATTGACAACTTGCTTTAATTAATTAAATAAGAATTTAATCAATTATTCATAGGATTTTGGATTTTTTGTCAAAATTAAATAATACAATTTAGGAATAAATATAATTAACTTCAATTAAATAATTAAGTGGCAGAATTAAATCTAATCAATTAAATATTGAGAATATTCAATTAATCAAACTTTAGGATAAATAGGATTTATCGCCAAATAATCATTAAATTAAAGATAATTAAGATAAATTAGGAATATTACTAGGAATATTCCCCGATGCAGAATTTAAGATAATCAATTTAGGATTCGATAATGTTCGGATGTGCCTTTGGTTGGGACTTTGATGTCGATTTTGTTCGATATGTTGATATAGGAGGTTAATGAACCTATAGCCCATTTTTGGGGTATTACATTATGAAGTATAGGTGTTGTAATGACTCACACGATAATTTTTACTTATTTGTGTTACCAGTTTTATCTTCTAGAGTTGACTTGAGTATTTTGGGTCTGCACAGTAGCTTGTGGTGGTGATGAAAGCAATGATTTGGGAGTAATAGGATGGTGTATCAATGTTGTGTGATGCTTCACACATTTTCTTCCTTCCATAATACATTAGAGATAGTAAATTTTGCATTGATTATTTATGTTCTACACATTTCATCTAATGACCTAATTGATGAAATTGATTATTGTGGTGGACACACACACACACACACACTCAATCATATCTTTTTACCAATTCTATGAGTTGGATGTGGATATTTATAAAGTGTGCGGTACAAATGAGAAGCTTTGAAAGTATAGATGATCAATAATGAATTTAGTTTATAATGTTTAGAGTAGTGAACTCTAATCAAGATTTTAGAGGATGTGTTTCACTTTAGTTCAAAAAATATATTTATTTTTTATCAAATCATATTGTATCTTTCTTTGAAGAAGTGTTCTTCAATCCACAAGTCTATTGTATCTTCTTTTAAGGTTGTGTGTCTTTTCTTGCAAGTCCTTCTAGAGTAGTGAGCTAATTGGACATGAGCCTAAATAGTAAGATTAGTTAGCTTCCTTATCCTTGAGCCTAAAACTATTGTAATTTTTTTCATATAGTGAGATAGTTCTCACCGTGGTCTTTCCCACATTTAGTCTTCCATGTAAATATTTTGGTGTCCTTGTGTGTTGCATTTTTTGTTTTAGTTATTTATTTCTAGACATGTATTAAATAGAATGAATGAGTAATGAGTGGTTAAGTTTTAATATGTACTAATTCACTTCCACCCCCCTCTTAGCATCTGAAAGTGTTTAACAATTAGTATCAAACCAAGGTTCCTAAAGTAACAGTCTAACAACTGAGGTGGGTCCTACATTTGAACACTATGATTGAATCAGTGAAAGATTTGGAAGCCATGGAACCAAAATGATGGGGTGTTGATGCCATTGTAGATCTTGAAGGAGAATTGATACTTTTTCTTGATAATCTAGAGGATACCCAAGCTCTATGCAAAGTATATTATGAAAAGCTCAAGAAAGTAGAAAATAACATTGTCCATCTGAAGATTCAAGTTGAAGAAAGAAATAATACTACAGATTGTCTTGAAAAAAACTACATGTCAAATCTAGAGACTACACTAAGCTTGAAGAAGAATTTTTCACCTTGAGGAAAGAGTTGAAGGATGTAAAAGAACAAATTGACAAGGGATCAAAACTAAAAACTAGCAATTATCTACTTATGAAATGCTAGACTTTTAGAAACCATCTAAGAACAAAGTTGGTCTTTATTTTGATATAGGATAAAGTTCTAAGACTCCTAAAAATTATGAAAAAGGAAGGGATTAAAGGGTCAAGGATGAATCTAAGAAAACTTATGAAGATAAAAAATGTTTCACTCGAGTCTAAAACAAGAATAAATTCAAGAAGTACACTCCTACTAGAACCATGTATTCTCCATATTTCAATGGTAATTATTTTTTATGCAACAAGTTTGGACATGTAGAGATCTAGTGAATGTAGAAGTCATTTAAGGTCTTAACCATTCTATGGTCAATGCTATACTTGTAATAAGTTTGGACATAAAGCTAAGGAGTGCAAAAGTATAATTATGAGAAATGGGTTCATGAATGTAAATAATAGTAGGACTATTCAATATTTCAATGGTTACTAATTTGTATGTATATCATCCTAAATTCTAAGAACCTATAATTAGATGCTCATTTTATCCCATTTTAGCACATATGAACTTTCACATTTATTTTTGATACTCTAACCTTGCATCACCTATATTTTTGGCATTTTATCTACATTCTTGACTCCAAAAACAAAATTTACCTCTTTTTTGGGGGAAGAGGTCACCCAAGCTGATATCTTCCTTAGTTTTCCCCTCAAAATTAAAATCAAGGGCTCATCTCATTGGTTAAGCGGGGTTTCTAGACTCTTGTTGGCCTCCTTCAATTTTTGAGCCCTAAAATGTTGTAAGAGGTATGAAATCAAACTACTTCTCCTCATTTGAACATTAAGCAAACAAGACAAGTTATAATTCAAGAGCTCTTCTACAATTTCACATCCAAGCATTCCTAAGAAATATTTCAAGCATCCTAAGGTGTTTTCAAGGAAATATTCTCCATGGATCAAGATTCTTTCACTCATTGAAGGCCAATAGAAGGATTCCACCATTGAGGAAGAATATTATAGTACAAGCATCCATCTACATACATTCAAGCATCCAAATTCCTTCAAGCATTCAAGTCTTCAACTCTTCAAGTCGTTATTCTCTCTCATTGTGGAAAACTACAACATCAATTACACAAGGTTTTGTCATTCATGATTTCATTTTGGATTTTTCTATGAAGTTAAAACTACTGCATTAGCATACTTGATCACATTCAAAGAAGCACTCAAATTTCCAAGGTATAATACACTTCATGATTCAGATCTAGCCTCTTCTCTATGTTAGCACACTCGTGTTTATTTTATTTCATTTCAAGGTTGATTCAAAATTGGGGGTTGACCGAGTAAAACCCCTCTCTACACAACAATTTTTCTTCTTTTTGTGTGTAGTAATAGGTAGTTCTTGTATGCACCCTAAAATGGTCGCCTAGACTTTGGGCCCCATTTATTCAATTTATCAATCCTGAATCATTTTTATCAATAATCAATATTTTCAACAATATCAATCTCTTGATCAAGTCTTAATTTCAATCATATATTAGATTTTTATCCTATGGGCTAATCATTTATCCTAAGTCTTTATTTAATTAAAAGGAATATTTCCTCCCCTTTTAATTAAATAAAAAGCCCCACTTTTCCTCTTATCCTAAGTTGCACAAATAAAGTATTATTCATATTTTATAAAAAGGAGAAAAGCACTTTTTGTCTCATATGGACATAAAGTCAACTCTTATTTTCTTATTGGAGGATATGTGTGCACATGGATTGCTCCTCTTTCAAGCTCCACCGCTGATTAATACTTTTTGCCTCTTAATCTCCATGGTCCATTTCACCTCATTTCTTATAAAAGGAGAGCTCTCTCCTTCATTTGAATAATATATCCATGTTTTATGCTAATGTTATGTTGCTGGTTTTAGGTGCATTTGGAGTTTGAAGACATTGAAGACTTGTTGCTTTCATCATCTAGTTTATATTTGTTTTCTTAGTTGCATGATCATGGCATCATAGATTAGATTTCCTTTTATGCAATAGAATAGATCTCACATAGCTTAATTAGGGGCTTGAAATCTATTGTACTTTTTTTCATAGCTTAGTTTGCACTTCATTTGATAGATTAGTCTTGCACATTCATACTAGTTGCATTGGCATTGCATTTTTCATTTAGATTCTTGGGGACATTGGCACTCTTGCCCTTGTCTTCACTTGAATCTCTCATTGCATGGTTGACTAGCAAGGTCACATTCTTGTAGCTCTAGCTGAGAGCAAAACTCATAAGTCCTTTGCAACTCCATGCATAGAGAGCTATGAGCCGCTTTGTGAGACCTCATTGTTGAGCAACCTTGCAAGTAATGGTTCATAAAAGTGTGGTCATTTTTACATTACACATTTCTGGCGCCCACCGTGAGGCAGAGTAGATAGCTTTGTCCTTTCATTTGATGCATTTTTCATCATTTTCAGATTAATTTTTGAAAAAAATCTGCATTTTCTGGTTTTCTATCTCAGATTATCGCACGACACTTCTCAGAAGTATCGCGCGATATACTTTCTATCTTGGCGTGATAGTTCGCGCGGAAAAAGTATCGCATGACTATATTGAAGTCTATCGCCTGGCATTGTGCGAAGTATCGCGCGACTGAGAAATATTGCGCGACTGAGAAGTATCGCCCGACTATAGGAAACTGTATTGCACGATACTGGTGAAGTCTGAGAAATATCACCTGGTCTGGCAGAGACTTGCGTTTCCAGTTTTCTTATCCGAATTTGATTATTTTAGCTTGCTGTTTTGTTTTGCTGTGTTTAGATAGGTCTAACCCGCATCTTTTAGCTTAGATCTAGCAGTTTATTGCATGTTTACATTTGGATTTTGATTTTGCTAACTTTGTGGGTCTAACAAGTTGTGTTTGTAGGTGCTCTCATTTGCTTGAAAATTGCTAAAAATGCATGTCAAAGAGGGCTACTAACAATTTTTACAGGGCTGCCCAAGCATAAAAACAAAAAAAATTCTTGCTTGTTTATTTGCTTTCCTTTTAAGTGTGGCAAAAACTAGTTGTTTCATTTATTAGGAACTTTAACACCTTGTGAAAGAGATTTTGAGGTGGTAGGAGAAGTATGCTCTTCACCTTTAGGTGAATCAGAAAATCTTGACCCATCTTAAGGTTTTGGAAGCAAGGGGGTAATTGAACTCTTTGCTTGGTGTGTTTGGGAGAGATTCTTGAGATAGGGGAGTATGCTCTTCACCCTTGTGGTGAATCAAAAACCTTGAACCTCAAGAGTTGATCCATTTTTGTTTAGTTTAGGAATCCTTTAGCAGGCCTGCTCTTGAGCAATCAAGAGGAACGACTCAAGTGGGGACAACCTTGTCATCATTTTCCTTGGTGGCAAGTGATTCCAACTCACTATAATCTCAAGGCTATCAAGGACACCAAAAACTTTGATAGACATAACACTTGTCTTCGTTTGATGTGAGTAGCTCATGGGATTGCGACCATGGGAAAAACATTGAACAAGAATGCTTAAGGTACTCTTGAGGCCGCAAGGTCCTAGTCCTTTATGAGGAGCAAGAGGGGTGTTATGAATGGAAATCCTTATTAAGAACCATTAGATAGAAGCCACCTTGTTTAGCCGCTTATCTTCTTAGTGCAAGGATTGATCCAAGTGGTTTACCCGGATCACCTTAAGATACTCACCATATGTGTCCCTTTGGTTGTGTCATTTGACACTTCCATGACAAAGCCAACATCTCTTGTGGGTAACCACTTGGTGTGAGGCGAGGGGGCATCAAGTTGTGGGCTAAGTTGGTAAGTATTGAGCCTTGACTTCCTAGGATAGATTTGCTTGAAGTGTCTTCGATTGTGTGATACCAGTGCAAATGTTCTTACATACAAACAATCGGTAGCATTCATAAGGTGTTGTTTCAATTTTGATATCACAAGTGTTTGTCTTGGCAAGGTTGCTTTTGCCCTTGTTTCAAGTGTTTGAGACCATGTTTTGATCCCTTGCTATTTGCAAACCTACCGAAATTCTGCTGATACTGTGACTGAAATCGAAAACATCAACCCTCAGACTAGAAATTTTGACCAAACAGACCCAAAAATGCAAATTTCACACAATTCTGGTCACGAGTTAAACAAATCTGCAACAGTATCGCGCCCTGTAAAGCAAAGTATCGCGTGATACTTCGCGCATGCTAGAAATATCGCCCGCTTTGAAGAGAAATATCGCGCGATAATTCACCCCTGACGGACTATCGCCCGGCCTGCCTGGAGTATATCGCCCGCCAGTATTAAAAAGTATCGCCTAGCTTCGGGTGAAGTATCGCGCGGGTATAGGTTTATCACCCCAGTAGCCTGGAGTATATCGCCTGGTTTATTTTTGCCATGCTTAAATTTTGGTCAATTTCAGTTGCTGTCAATTAGGCTAGGTCTTAGAGCAGGCTTCTCACCCTAACGTTTGAGATCTGTCTTGACTCCAAATTTCTAGTTTTTAGTCCTCCGGGATAGCATCATTTGATTTACAAAGTCACTTTGGAATAATTGTCAAGTTAGAAAGCCATTCTTGGTGCCAAGGTTCATCTTTAAAATTGTTAGCTATATTCTGGGAAAATTTTAGTTCTCTTATTGTCCAGATCACTTTCATTTTCATCTCAATTTCAATTATCTTTTGGCCTAGTCCAACCTCCTGATTCAAAAGTGCAAGGGTAGTCACCCTTTGATTTGAAGCACCTCTTTGACAGTTTTGGTAAAGCCCTCTTTTTTTTTTAATTTCTCTTTGGACAATAGAGGACTTCGATTATCCTAGTTTGGTGTTGACACTCTGAAAGGTCACCTTATCATTGAGAATATCTCTCTTTCATGTCAGTTACGACAAGGTACCAAGTTAATCAAGGGAAGCGACCCCCTGTTGCCTTTAGCCAGTTACCACCCGTCAAGACTCGTCAACAACTTAAGGGAAAAGGACCCCGTTTTGACCAATCTCCTAAGACTGAATCCGAGGTTTGTTTTAATTTGGGAGCTACTCCTAGTGAAGTGAGCACCTCTTTTGTACCACTTTCATCAAGTATGGACATGAGTTACACTTTCACCCGACAATAAAGAGAAGCCATGAATCAAACTCTTGAGGATATCTTCCAATGACACAGAAGAGAGTATGGTGGTTCTTCTCATGCTAGTCCACCCGGGTCACCTCCTAACAACGTGAGGTATTTTGATGCTCATCAACGAGCTGAAAGACAGCATAAGCAAGCTCACTCAGATTCAGGGTCACAACACGAAGACCAGAACAACGAATCTAGTGATCACCACATCAACGCAGCTAATGAATGAGGCATTCGAGACAAACCTCCCCACTTAAAGACACCTCTCGATATGCAAATACAAGATTGAGAAGCATTGAGAGAGAGAAGCAAGCCTACTTAGATGAACAGGCTGCTAAAAAGGAAAAATTCCGACAACTAGAGGAAGAGGAACGTGCATTGTTGGATATACAGAAAAGAGTCACCCAAGAAGAAGAAGATAGACTCTATGCACAACAACTCCAAAGCCAATTTAACAGGAGGGGAGCCAATAGTGGGACCAACTCGCCCCCATCTACCCCTTCCCCTAGCCCTCGAAGAAGATCAAAGACACCCTCACGATCCCCAAGTCCTAGAGGAAGAAGGGCTTCAAGATATGACCATCATAGGAGACAGTCATCTCATAGACATTCAAAGCAACCCTCCCAATGAGCACATCATGGCTCACAACATGGAGGCAGTTATGCTAAATTTGATCATATGGACTTCATGACTATGCAACAAGAACCATCCTTTCAAGCCTATGTGGAGCAATATGTGGAACAAAACAAAGACCAATTCTTGGAAAGTCTTATCAACAAAGGCGCTAAAGTTCCATATAATTTTGATATTCACCAAAGGATCAAGAAGCAGAATCCTTCAACTGATGAGGTGATCTTACAAATCCAAAAGGATATAGACAGGATGAAGGCTCCCAAGAGCACATTTCATTTGGACTCCATATGTCCTAACCCCATTGAAAAAAGTGTGGTGATGGTAGAATTCCCTAAGAAAGTTGAATTCCCAACATATGACAAATATGATAGCACTGGTGACCCTCACGACCATGTTCGACAATTCTACATAATGAGCTTTTCCTTTCACCATGAAGACTCCTACTTGCTGAGATTATTCCCAAGGAGTTTAAAAGGTCAAGCCATGGAGTGGTTCACCAACATTTCCCCTCCAGTAAAGACATTTAAAGAACTTGTCCAAAGATTTGTTTAGCATTTCGCTTACAACTTATCTAGGTCGGTCACAATGCTTGATTTGTGTAAACTTAAACAAAATCAAGGGGAATCTTTTGTCACATTTTTACAATGATGGAGGCGATTGTGTTCAAAATACCCAAGGACAATCCCTGAAGAAGAGAGAATTGATATCATTGTGAACAATCTAATACCAGAACTCAGATATGAAGTCAAGAAAATCCTATTTAATTCCTTTGATACTATGGTAGAGGTGGCATGTCGCATTGAGGATGTCCTAAAAGAACAAGGAATTTTGGCTAAACCAACAAATAACAACAATAGCCAAAAGAACAATACTAATGGTAACAAGGACAAAAAGAACTCCTATTGGAACAAAAACAAGCAAGTGGTCAACGACGGAGTTGTTGACTCATCCCAAGTCAAAAATGAAGGAGTTCTTAACCTCTCTCATGCAGTTCAAGCTATGAAGCTGCAAACGTCTTCAACACAACAAGACAAACCTAAGTATCAAAGGAGATCTAAAACGGAGAAAAGATAATTTACTAAATTGGGAGAATCTTATGCAGATGTTTTCAAGACATTAGTTGCTCATAATTTGGTGCACCCACAGGATCCTACAAAACATCGAATACCGGATCCTTTACCTCATTGGTGGGATGCTAAGGCTTTTTGCATTTTCCATAATGGGATTGGACACGACATAGAAAATTGTTTTAAACTCAAGCATCTTGTCCAAGACCTTATTGAAAAAGGACAATTACAAGTGGATGGGTTAACCACTAATGCAGACCATAAAGCCTTTAAAGAGCCCTTGCCTAAATATGAAAAAGGAGAGAATTCTAGCAGTAAGAATGGCAAGGCGGCTATTAACTATACATACACACATGATGACAATGTGATTAACATGCTTGAAGTGGCTGACGATAACATCAACATGGTGAGAAAGAAAGATCCTTATGGACATAATGTGGACTCAACTCCTATGACTAATGAAAGACCCGCTGTGGTGATAAGAGGTCCTCACTCACAAAGAATGCCCCAGTCCCTCAATGCTGTCACTAGGGGTCAGGCCCAAGCGCCCATTATCATTAAAGGTCCTAGCACTAGCAAGTCCAAGCAGCCCATGTCCAAAGGTGCTCTTCCCAAGTCTGTCGTTGGTCCTGATTCCAATTATAATCTTATTGACCAGCTACAACGTACACCCGCGCAGATATCCATTTTTGAGCTTTTAGAATTGTCTCCTAAGCACAAGCGCGTCCTCGAGGATGCTTTGCGAACAACCAATGTCCCTAATAACTTAGATATTGACCAATTCCAAAACATGGTCAACCATTTGGCTAGCCCTCATTACCTCACCTTCTCAGAAGAAGATGACAAATCCATTAGTTACCCACATAATTTGGCCTTACACATCGAAGTCATGATTCATAAAACCCATGTTAGGTGTGTACTGATAGATGGGGGTGCGGGGCTCAATATTTGTACCCTGAGTTTGTTGCTAGCTCTAGGATATTCTGAGAACGTCATTGACACAAAGAAAAGGATCACAATCAAAGCATATGACGAAGCAGAAATAAGTTCTAAGGGATTGGCCATTTTACCTATTCGAATTGGTCCAGTAGAGAAAGATATCTTATTTCAAATTGTTGATGTTGGACCTCTAGCCTACAACATTCTGCTAGGTAGGCCATGGATTCACGAAATGCAAGCAGTCCCATCAACATACCACCAGTGTGTTAAGTTTCCCCATAACGGTGTAGAAATTTGCATCCTTGGAGATAGTGCTCTATCAGTTAATAACATTTCTGCGGGATCACATGTACCTTTGAATAGGGAAGCTAACAATCCTAGTAGTTCACTCGAAAAATGCAAGCAGCAGTTCAAGACCATGGACCTTGGGATGGGAGATTATATGATGGATTCTTTTACAAAAATGCCAATCTCTCCTAGGTCTTATGGGAGACCATCCCCAAATGTGAAGCCTTCATCATCAGCAATGATGTTATTTGGGAAATTTGTTGAGTCTTCGGTCCCCATTCAAGAAGAGAAAGAGGAAGTTGCTGTAAGGGACTGGATATATCACGAGGAGAAATACAAACATAACGAGAATTTTGCTCCCTCACCTTAAACTTATGGGAAAGGGTATACACTGGTTAAAAATATGGGATATCCGGGATTTGGTCCCCTTAGTCATAGACTGGATGCTAAAGCTGAGCCTCTTGATCATGCTCTTTTTGGACGAAAGAACAAGTCCACGATTGGCTTAGGTTTTGAGAATAAGAAGAAGAAAGGTGTCCCTGTCCCAGCTGCGACGGACAGTGACAGTGATGCAGATTATACACCTGATCTTTCCAACCAACAAGATGTGTCTGATGATTGGTGCCCTCAATGAATCTCCTTTGGGGAGATTCCACAAATTTGATGTTTAATAGTCCTACTATCCCAGCTGCGACGGATAGTGACTGTGTGACTACTAGATCGACAAAGGAAAGTGTTACTGTCCTAGCTGCAACGGATAGTACCAATACTAGCACTAGAGAGGGGGAAACCCTTCCTAACCTTGAGGCTTCTACATCACGAGGCCTAAATGATGACTCAGAGATAGACTCCCATGAATATGAATGGGATTCACTTTCAGATGCAACAATTGATCTGGACGTGGATATTATCCATGCCTATAGTACCCAACCCGATGCGACTAACGATTCTAGTGTCGGACTAGAGGATTGCCCTCCTCAAATCGCCTTAGTAGACGACGCTTCATTTGATAGGATGAGTCCTAATTCGGGTATCTTAGGAGAAGACTTGATGAACTCCGATTATATGGTCACCAGAGATGACACCTTTCGCATAAACAACATTGAATCCACCATTGACTTACCCCTTGTTCACTTTGACCTGATTGACTGGTCTCAGTGCCACCAAGAGCCCACATTCCTCACATTTCACAACAATTACGAAATTGCTTGCTATCTGAATGCTCTCGAACCCGTGGCTTCTTCCACCAGTGAACCAACAACCAGCATGACAGAGCCTGATATTAAGTACCTCAGTCTCAAAATAAAAGAGAAAAAGAAAAATAGGTCTGATGGCGAAAACCACTTTGTGGCGGTGTCAGAACCAAAAATAGTAAAAAGAAATGACGCATCCGAAGGTGAAAACCTCTTTGAGGCACCTAAGGATGGGGTACTTAATAACTTGCCGAGTTATTTCCAAGATAGATCATCAATATTGATTGAGCCAACAAAGCCAGTCAATTTAAACACAGAAGAAAATCCTCAGATAGTCCATCTTGCCCAGTCTTTATCAGAGGAAGAGACTCAGGCATATGTATAGTTTTTACAGAAAAAGAAAATTAATTTTGCATGGACCTACTCAGACATGCCAGGGCTTGACACGAATCTCATAATGCATCACTTATCTATAGCTCTAGGCGTCAAGCCAGTAAAACAGAGATTAAGAAAAATGCATCCACATGTAGCTCTACTTGTCAAAGGGGAATTAGAAAAACTTTTGAGAGCTGGATTTATTAGAGCCATCGATTATGCAGAATGGATCTCAAACATAGTACCCGTCTCCAAACATGATGGGTCCATTCGTGTCTGCACAGATTTTAGAGATTTAAACAAAGCATGCCCAAAGGATGATTTTCCACTTCCAAACATTGACATGATAGTGGACATGACGGCGGGCTATGACATATACTCTCTAATGGATGGTTTCTCAGGGTATAATCAAATCAAAATAGCTTCTGAAGACCAAGAAAAAATAGCATTCACATGTGCATGGGGAACCTATTGCTGGAACGTCATGCCATTCGGGTTAAAGAATGCAGGAGCAACCTACCAAAGAGCTATGACGACTATCTTTCATGATATGATGCCCAAAAATATGGAAGATTATGTGGATGATACCCTGGCAAAATCCAAAAAAAGGGACACACACCTCAATGATCTGGAAGTAATTCTAGATCGTATGGAACAATTTCAACTCAGATTGAATCCAAAGAAGTGCGCATTTGGCATCACCTCAGGCAAACTTTTAGGATTCATAATATCAGCAAAAGGTATCGAGGTTGACCCCGAAAAGGTCCAAGCAATCCTAGATATGCCACCTCCTCGAAATATTAGCCAAATGAGAAGTCTTCAGGGACATCTTCAATCAATTAGGAGGTTTATTTCTCAGCTTGCAGATAGAGTGCAACCCTTCAACAAGACATTGCATAAGGGTGCTTCTTGTGTTTGGAACGAGGATTGTCAAAAGAGCCTAGATCAGATCAAACAATACTTGGCCAATCCTCCGATCCTAATGCCTCCTATTCCAGGGAAACCATTGATCCTATATATTTCAGCTACAGACACTTCCCTGGGGGCATTATTGGCTCAAACAAATGATACTGGGAAAGAGTGGGCCATCTACTATATCAGCCGTACTCTAGTCTCCTATGAGATCAATTACAATAATATTGAGAAGTCTTGTCTCGCGGTGGTGTTTGCTTCTCAAAAGTTGTGCCACTACATGCTTGCTCATACCATACATTTGGTTGCCAAAATTGATCCCCTTAAATACTTGCTTAGTAAGGCTGCCCTGACGGGTAGACTTGCTAAATGGATGATGGTCCTAACTGAATTTGACATAGAGTACGTTGAAAGGAAGGCAATAAAAGGGCAAGCTATTGCCGACCAATTAGCTGATTTTCCAATCCAGGATAGTATGCCAGTCCAAGTGGAATTCCCAGATGAACACATCTTGTATACAACTACTCGCACTTGGACAATGTTCTTTGATGGTTCCCGCATGCAAAATGGATCAGGTGCTGGAGTGTTATTTGTTTCTCCACATGGGTACAACATTCCAAAGTCTTACAAACTATTATTCCCATGTACCAATAATATTGCAGAATATGAAGCTTTAACTAATGGCTTGAGAATGGCTATAGAATGGAACATCACAGAGTTACATGTCTTTGGGGATTCCCAGTTAATCATCAACCAAGTCAATGAAGAGTATCAAACCAAGGATGACAAATTGATACCCTATAAAAAGATGGTTGATTCTTTGAGATGCTATTTCACCTTTGTGACGTTTCAACAAATCCCTAGGGCAGAGAATAAAGCTGTAGATGCCATGACCACATTAGCTTCACTTCTTCAGTTGGAGACACATGAATCCAGATTTGAATTCCTGGTGGAAGAGCTACACCATCCTATCTTTGACTCGTCTGAAAGCCATGTCATTTGTGCCATTATCACACACGAGTCTTCCCGATATGGTGCTATCTATTCATATCTTCATGATGGCATCATCCCCGACACATTCACCAGCTCCGAATGCCGAAACCTCATCCATAACGCCTCTCGCCACACCCTCATCTCTGGTGATTTATATAGGAGGGGTTTAGATGGGACGCTCCTTAGGTGCTTGGAAAAGGAGGAATCCAACCAAGTGTTAGCTAACATCCACGAGAGCATTTGTGGTGGACATTCTAATGGTCTTGCCATGGCCCGAAGGTTGCTTAGGGTGGGATATTATTGGCCCACAATGTAGATAGATGCAGTCACCTTTGCTAAGTCATGTGAAAAATGTCAGAAACATGGCAACCTGATTCATGCTCCAAGTAGGGAGCTGATTCCTTCTGTTTCTCATTGGCCATTTCAGCGCTGGGCCTTTGATCTGGTTGGGCAGATTCATCCCAACTCATCAGGTGGACACAATTTCATTATTACTACCACTGACTACTTCACAAAATGGGTGGAGGCTGTACCACTTTCTGTTGCTTCAGGAAGGACCATTTCTTTGTTCATCTTGAATCATATCATTTGCCAATTTGGAGTGCCTTCTGAGATCATTACTGACAATGGAGGTCAATTTAAGAATAAGGACCTAAAGCACCTATGCAAAAAGTTTAAAATCAAGCAACATTGGTCCTCCATCTATTTTCCATAGGGAAACGGACAGGCAGAAGCTTCTAACAAAACCATTCTTAAGATTCTTCATAGAACAGTGCACAAGAATGGTAGGGATTGGCACTTACAAATTAATCCAGCACTATGGGCTTACAGAACAAGCATTCGCACACCTACAGGAGCCACTCCTTTCTCTCTCACCTATGGCACTGAAGCAATATTGCCTCTAGAAGTCGAGATACCATCACTTAGAGTCTCACTCAAAGGTTTGATTACAGATGAGGATTACCGCGCCATGAGGTTACAGGAATTAGAACTTCTAGATGAGAAGCATAAGGCTTCCTTTGATCATATGAGAGTGTATCAGAAGTGTATGTCCAAGGCATTCAACAAGAAGGTTTGCCCTAGAGAATTTCAAATAGGCGATCTTGTTTTGCGAGAGAACCCTAAGAATCAACAAAACAGAGAGCAAAAGGGCAAGTTTGAACCTAACTGGCTTGGACCATATGTCATCACAGCTGCTTTTGGTACTGGTGTGTATTTATTGTCAGATCCTGATGGAGAACAGCTCCCTGATCCCATCAACATTGTGCACCTCAAGAAGTTCTATCCTTGATGCCCGGGGGCATCCTTTGTACATATCTTATTGATCCTGAAAAAATTCCAAAAAAATTGATATATGATGCTGAAAAAAATCCTAAAAAGCATATAAAGTCCTGAAAAAATACAAAAAAATAAAAATATTCAAAAAATTAAAAAAAATAGAAAAAGTGCCTTGGTGAAAACCTAGCAATAGGCGCCTTGGTAGCAAAAATCCAAAAAAAAAAAAAATGAAAAAAAGAGAATCCAAGTGGTGAAAACCTGGAAACAGGCGCTACTTGAGGCCTTTGCACCCCTATTTGTTAGCATGCGTCCTTGACACTTAGCCACTTTCCATCATGCCTTGACCTTATTTGGCTTAGTCTGGAATTGGTCTTTGTCTTTGCCTAGGGGGCATAACTGTTAGCATTGGTCTTTTAGGTGCGTTTGTCTCTTGGGGCATTTCACAACAGGTGTTTTTCAACACCACCCCAAATAGTGTTTTTCAACACTACCCTTGCATCGAGTGTTTCTTGACACTTATCAGGTGTCTTACCCAAATAGTCTCGCATGACGCGATATTTCTCATTTGCAGATATGATACTCAGAATTTGACTCTATGACCAACACACACGCACTTAAACAATCAACTCGATAACGATATGATGACTTTATTTTTCTTTGTGTGCTATCTATGAGGATTTCTTTGATGAGTGATCTCTCCCTGAGAAGTTTTTGATGATGCATTGCTAGAAGACTGAGGGAATGAGAACATGTTTTCTTTCTTTATCCGCTTGTGGGTATATTTTGTTGATCCTAACTGTCATGAGCATTTATGACACTATGGATTGATGAGGTATTATCCTTGACTATTTTGCGAGTGCATGCTTCTAGTTATCCTGATTTTCATGTGTCTTGATACAAGCATAATCTCGCTATATCAAATTTAGGTGATCTCACTGCACTAGTCATCTTGACCTATATGTCTTTTGATGCCTAGGTGGGATTCCCACATTCCTATCTGATAAAGATCATATTCATATCCACATAGTTACGCTAGTGTGCATTGTATGATCTTACGACGCTACCAATAACACTCGATGATGATAATTAGATGTCTATAAGTGTTGTGACCTTGCAAGTCAACCACTTTCATAGTAGCTTGCATTTTTAGGTTCATGTTAGATTAGTTTTTGCATCTTGCATATGGAGAGAGCTCTCATTTTTATCATCTACGGACTAGTTGGTCAACTGTGCTCATTTTCTGATTCTTCTTGATCATATCTTTCATTTCTAGTCTTTCATATCACATCATTTTCTATCTATTTTCGGACTCGAAATCAAAATCTGAGTCATGTTTTCAATTTTTCCTTTCTTCTGAGCAGTTGACTGACTTTTAGAGGCATAATTTGATTTTCGATGGACTTTCTTCCTTCCATGTCTCTCAATTTTCTAGTCTTTCATTTCACCCTATCTCTTTTCTTCTAGCTCATCACCGGGGCATGTTTCATTGCCTAATGGTTATCCTTTTATCATTTACATCCGATTATGATTTCATTCTGATTTGATCAAATCTTTATCGATTTGTTGTCTCTCCTCTACCTGATTTCAATTTCGATTTCGAGGGGGCAGTACCTATGGGATTCTCATCCCTGATTTTCCTGATTCAGACATCTTTTGTGAGCTTTTGCTCAAATTTGAGATTCTTATCTCTTACTTTGGATGTGATCCCAAATCGACCTCATGTTCAAAGGCCTTTGTTTATGTTTTGTTCAGATGTGATCCCGAATCGACCTCACATCTGAGTTGTTTTGTGATCCCAAATCGATCTCACATTTCAATTCTTCTTTGACTACATGTGTTCCCAAATCGATCACACATTAGTCAAAGAGGGGCAAATGTATGCACCCTAAAATGGTCGCCTAGACTTTCGGCCCCATTTATTCAATTTATCAATCCTGAATCATTTTTATCAATAATCAATATTTTCAACAATATCAATCTCTTGATCAAGTCTTAATTTCGATCATATATTAGATTTTTATCCTATGGGCTAATCATTTATCCTAAGTCTTTATTTAATTAAAAAGAATATTTCCTCCCCTTTTAATTAAATAAAAAGCCCCACTTTTCCTCTTATCCTAAGTTGCACAAATAAAGTATTATTCATATTTTATAAAAAGGAGAAAAGCACTTTTTGTCTCATATGGACATAAAGTCAACTCTTATTTTCTTATTGGAGGATATGTGTGCACATGGATTGCTCCTCTTTCAAGCTCCACTGCTGATTAAGACTTTTTGCCTCTTAATCTCCATGGTCCATTTCACCTCATTTCTTATAAAAGGAGAGCTCTCTCCTTCATTTGAATAATATATCCATGTTTTATGCTAATGTTATGCTACAGGTTTTAGGTGCATTTGAAGTTTGAAGACATTGAAGACTTGTTGCTTTCATCATCTAGTTTATATTTGTTTTCTTAGTTGCATGATCATGGCATCATAGATTATATTTCCTTTTATGCAATAGAATAGATCTCACATAGCTTAATTAGGGGCTTGAAATCTATTGTACTTCTTTTCATAGCTTAGTTTGCACTTCATTTGATAGATTAGTCTTGCACATTCATACTAGTTGCATTGGCATTGCATTTTTCATTTAGATTCTTGGGGACATTGGCACTCTTGCCCTTGTCTTCACTTGAATCTCTCATTGCATGGTTGACTAGCAAGGTCACATTCTTGTAGCTCTAGCTGAGAGCAAAACTCATAAGTCCTTTGCAACTCCATGCATAGAGAGCTATGAGCCACTTTGTGAGACCTCATTGTTGAGCAACCTTGCAAGTAATGGTTCATAGAAGTGTGGTCATTTTTACATTACACAGTTCTCACACTAAATCAGATTTGAGAAGCTAAGGACCTCACATACACTTTGTAGTTTGAATCATCAAAAAGTGTAGGGAATAGATAGGCCTGCAACCTCTTCTAGGGAACATGTTGTCCTAGGCAAACTCTTCCCTCAATAACTACACCAAATTGAAATCATAGGTTAGTAACATCTTCTAGTATCCGTTCCAATCATCCATATAGAGCTATTTGTTTCATGTTAGTTTGTATGCAAAAAAATTCAATCATTTACTCTATTTTATATTATCTCTCATATATCCCTATCATTTTTCTATATTAATGAAGGAATATTGATACCCATTCAACTCTTGGAACCTTATAATCCTATTGGGTCATCTCTCCTTCCTAATGTGCAATAGGAAATAGGATTGATCCACCCATTGATCCCCATTTATTATTGTACATTTTGGTGAGCCTAACTCATAACATTTCCACTTATGATTTGGTGTTTAGATTTGATTTGTACGCATTGCATTGTTCTTTTTTATGCATTTGGTTCTAGTCTTATTTGTGCATTCATTGGTAAGAAATACATTTAAATTATATAGTTTTATCCCTTGTTTCATAGATCTTGTTCATTCTTTCATTGCATTTTTATGCTAAAAAAACTAATTATACAAAAATATTTCTTTTCATGTGTTTTTAGATTAGTCCCTTTATGATTTACTTTATTACATTAGTTTATACCATTACACAATGTAGGATTTCTTTCTACAAAGTTTAACTACCTTTGATAAGCCCTTTTGTAGCAATGACTTTGATATGTTGGATGAATCCCTTGATGATTTCATCTCTATTAAGTCTTCATCTATGCCTCCTAAACTATCCTTTTTCCAACATTTGATTAATGTGATCAAAGGATTTAAGATATACGACAATACCCTTTATGAAACTATCAGTGATTCCTCTCCTAAATTCACTCTCCCTCATGAGAAAATATTTATGCAAGAAGATATTTTTTAACACTTCCCTTGATGATCTCCCTCTTTGGGATGAGCCATTGGAGAATGATGTTTAGTATTATCTTGATATGAAATTATCCCATAAGAGTACCTTGATGAAAGAGGATGATATTGTGGAAGAAGTTGATAATATTGACAATTACTTAAATGGCACTTCCTCCCTATCTATTTAAATAATATTCCATCTAGAGATGAGGCATTAATGAGTGATGTTTGTCCCTCTCCCAAAGTTTCCCCTATTCATGAACATACTTGATAAAAGAGGCTAATATCCTCGATGTCCTCCCTTTTACAATGAAACCCTAACACATAAGGATCCTATCAATTCAACACCATTTATATAAAATTTCCACCTCCTCCTTCAATTCTTTCTCCAATACAAAAAGCACACCACCAAGTCTTCCAAATGATGATTGGGGAACTTTAGATTTCACACCCACCTTCCATATTAGAAATAAAATCCTTGAATTTGAGACTCAAATCCCTTAATTTGAAAAATATATAGATATTTATTGGGCCTCTTTAAATTTTAATCCAATTCCACCTAAGAATAACCCTTCTCTTTTTTATATTTCAAACCTTGATGATGGATATGGTATAGGATGTGTGTAGCCAATAATTGAAACCCATGAGAAATATACATAAAAATTTTCCAAAGAAGCTCTAGGTTTCCAAACTCCCCATTTTTCCAATCAATCTATAAATTATTCTCCTAATTTCTCATCACAACAAGAGATTATTCTATTTGAGAATTTCCATGCCATCTTGATTACTCTTTCTTTAAAAAAATGATGAAAAAATTTCAAACACAAGCAAGACAATCCTTCCATTTGTAAGTATCATGAAATTCATGGCCATAAGACTAATGAATGTTATGGTTTAAAGTGTAAATTCAAGAATTCATTGATTTAGGTATGATTCAAATAACATGTAACATTGAATGACACCTTTGTCTTTATCATTCAAAATACCTTTTAAGTTCCTATTATGTTGCTCCTCACTATGTGATATTGATAGCCTATCCTTTAGGGGATCATTATCATTCATGGTGGTGCAATTCAGGTGCAATCCTATGTCATGAGAAACATAATAGTCTTTCTTATTTCTTGTCTCCAAACTTGGGGGGAAAAGGTACTATTTCAATCTCCTATCTATCCCAAGGACCCATTTTCTCCCTTTGTTGAGTTTTGTTTTTATAACATTATATGCTTTCTTGCATGGAATTTTTTATTTGTACATGAGGATTCTTCCTCTTTTTCAAGAGGTTTACATCCTTGTTGACAACCTATATTTTATTAAAAGTGCATGTCTATTATAAATGACCTTTGACTTGGGGTGCATAATGTGTTGTCCTTTGTCAAGTATTTTCTTACCTAGCAATTGGGAAGGTGTGTATACTTGATCATCCTTCATCATTTTCTCTTCCTTTCCAAAAGATCCATTATCCCTTTGTTGATTTATTTATTTTATAAAATGATGTCCTTCCTTGCATGGATTTGTTTGTTTTACACAAGGATATTCTCTTTTTATCAGAAGATTTCCATCCTTGTTCAAAACCTTTTCCTTTCTTGAAAACACATGCCTATTATAAAAGATCTATCACTAAGGGTATACATTGTGCTATCTTTTCCCTTTCCTTCACCCTTGGGGGGAAAGGTTTCATTTTCTCAATCTTTTTTTCCTTTGGAAGTGTGTGTGAATGATAAACACCTTCATAAAATTAGGATTATTAACTAACAATTCAAAGCAAATACAATGCAAATTTAAACTAAGAAATGCATTTAACATCCATGAAATCTCATGGTTCTCTAATTAGATGTGGTAAGTAGAGCTCTCAGCTTTGTATTCCCTACTAGTGACACTTCTAAAATGAGAAATCTATGATACTAATATACCTAATCTAGCTCACAATTCTCCATTATGCTATGATAAAATGCAAATGCAAATGATAAATGCTCTCAAATACTCTTAATTTCTCATGAAATTGACTATAATAAGGATGCTTTACTCTTCAAACCTCTAATTGCTTATTATGCTCACAAAATGCCTCTTATTTATAGACAATTTTGAGTGGATGAGATGTAAAGTTGAAATGTGTGATTGAGATTCAACTATTTTGAGTGATTTATGTCTCTTTGTTCTCAATTCTCATTGGTTGCTCAATTTGTTGTTGAAAGATATTAGGATTAATTAAATTCCATTATTTAATTAAATTAGCCATGTAAGGGAATAGGTTCAATTTGATTTTTGATTTAAAACTATACAATTAATTGATTAAAATCAATTATATAGTGTTTTTCACCCCTTTAAGCTTGTATTTAATTATTTAATGTCATGATTTGATTTTTCCTTTGATTTTATTGATTTTCTCCAATTTTGATTTAATAAATGTCCATTTTATTTTATTTGATCCCTTTTGATGAGAATTAGTGCATTTGTTTGAGAATTTGTCATTTTGATGATTTTAAAAGCACTTGTCCAATTTTTTATGTCTACAAATTCCCCTCTTTGAATTGATGTGAGAAGAACATTGATTCAAAGAAATTTTTTAGTCCTTATCTCTTTTAGGTCCTGATTAACTGATACACAACTGATTTAGGTCCTAATTTGATACCTGATATGATTGATGATACTGCCTGAAATGATTTAATATTTGATATGATATGCCCCACTAATATGCTTCACTAATTTTAATGCCCCTAATTCAATGATGTTTGATGCCAATTTGATACTCTTATGATGCCCCCTTCAAAAATGAAACATATTGATTGCTTGATAGAAATTTTTGATGATGATTGATTTATTGATCCAATATGTTTTCATTTCTGAAAAATATTGATGATATGTCAATTTTTTAACAAATGCCTCGGTTTGATTGATATAAAGTTGATGAGAAAAACTATGATTGAGAAAATGTTGTTGATGTTTTTGGATGATCGATTGAACGTCCAAGATAGCTAGGTATGTTGTAGTTAAACAAACAAGTGATTAGGATATCAGGATAATAATACCAATGAATGTGATTTGTCAATCTAATAGGATAGTAAAACTGATATGGGATAACTGATAGGTAGGTCACTGATAGGATTGATACTGATCATATTGGTCCCACCTCACGATCAAGAGTTGGGAAACAATAAGTTGGTACTGATTGATTTGATTGATTGACTGACATAAAAAGATTCACTGATATAGAATACTGATATGATTCCCTTGATTTGCAAAGTAAACACATTTTCGTAAGTTATACATATGGTCCCTAGCTTCTTGGATATTAGATTTATGGATCTTCCTTGTTGTTGATTTTGTATCATGTTGATGTTTTATTGATCAGGACTTAGATGTATCATTTTGTTATTGACATTATATCTTGATATACAAATTTGATGTTATGAACATTGATATGATGATATGGAATTTTTTTTTATTCCCCCTTTTTGATTGATCAAGATAATTAACTAAAACCCCTTTTTCCTTGGAAAAATAACTACAAACCAATGCACTTAATTTAACATGAAAATGCAATGCAATGCAACTAATTGTCACTAGCTTTTAGCAAAGAAATGCCATAGAGAAATATTTTCATCATTGAGCATTGTGGGACCGGAAAGAAAGTACAACCATCACTGACCACATCATGATGATATGAATACCACTTTATATCACTTTTTGCTAACATTTTAGGAAACTAGTACAACCCTCACTAGTTGAATGACCAACTATGGGAGTATGAATACCGGTTTCAATGGATTCAATGTTGCAAGTAAATAAGATATGGAAAATATAAATAGCCAAGGTATCTGTTTGCGTAAATAAGAAAAGGTCAATCCTTCATCTTATGTGATAGTCCTCGATGGTTCTTTGATGACCATGTCATTAGATGAATTCTCATAAGTTGATGAATTTTCCTGAAAACAGTCACTCAAAGGCAAAAAAATGTCATGTCTTCATCATTGCCAATCTAGTCAAAACATCATCGATTAGCTAAAAAGATACGATAAAAGTCAATTCCATAAAGATTATCGAAAGAAAGCTTCAAGTGTTTTGCAATGTATCCTGATTTTCAAATAGAATTTCCAAACATTCTGATCTTTAAAGTGTTGTCAATTTTTTTAAATCCCAAATAATAAAGTCAATGAAGGCTCAAGGATCAAGTTGTGGAATCGGAATACTTGGGGGTGAACAATGATATCCATCAAAGGTTCAACAAAATCTCTCTTTCTTCTGAAGCTCTGATAATGTCTCTCTTTGATGTGACTGAATGTAGCAATATTGAATCTATTTGTACCAAATGTCCAATCCTTTCTGCCCCCAAGTGATAAATGTGATCGTGTGGCAAACTTAGGGCCAATAGGAAATAAAATGATGCAACTAAAAGGCTTTATTATGACTATGCACAAATGACAGATGCAATGAAGTTTTACAAGTGAGATGTTGGGAATGCAATATGTACATATGCTACTAGGAATGACTTAAGGGAACAAAAGGCGCTTGATTACCAATTTTTCACCTTTTGGGTCTTTTTCTCTTCTTTTTTATTTGCTACCAAGGCGCCTATTGCTAGGTTTTCACCAAGGCACTTTTTTTCTTTTTCAATTTTTTTCTTTGGATTAAGAGATTGGACCCCCACTACTCTCATCATTTTTGGTTCAAATTTGTTGGTGAAAGAGGGCTCAACCGTGTGTAAGTATTGGTTCATTGCTTGGTCATTTGGGAAATAGAGTAAGTCACTTGGCTCATTTAGGTCCCAATCAATAAGGTCAGGGTGCATCAAGGATAGGGATTCATTTGGCAAAGTGTCATTAGTTGGGTTTATGGACATGACCTCATTGGATGGTTCATACATTGTATCATTTAGGTCTATGACGTGAGCTTCCTCGAGATGATCCATGGAAGAAGGATCAAAGTCCTCTTCACTTGAGTCATCAAGGACTTCTATAGGAAATAGCATGGGAAATACAACACGTGGATTAATCCTAATGTTTGAATCATCCTCCTCTGATGGTTCCCAAAATTCCCCTATGCATGGTCGATTAACGGGTGCTTGTCCTATGTTGAGTTCTTGTATGATGAGATCTTCATTTCTTGGAGTTTGTTTCCTTGGAATATTAGCATAAGCATGTATTGTGACAACCTCTTTATCATGACATGATTCATCAGATAAAGTATCGCATTCATAGTCTCAGGAATCATCACTATCCACATCGGATTCCACCGTGTTCACTTGAGGATATGAATCATGCATTGGGCTGGAGCTTTCTCCTTTGTGCTGGTAGCCTACCCCTGATCTTTCTTCTTTTAACCTCCATGAGGGTTCAATAGGCTCTAGCAAGCCTCTATTTCTTTTTCCTAAGGGTCATCTTCCCTTGTACCCCATTTTTTGCATTATCTTAAATCCTTTCCCATATTGCTTGATTTGAATGTTAATGTGCTGAATTCTCTTTACGGGAGTATTGGAGGTATCATCTTCATCATGATAAAGCCATTGGAGAACTTCATCTTCTTCTTTTTCAAATTTTGCTTTGTCAGTTTCCCTTACAAAATAAGAGTTATACTTATGAGGAAGATGTTCTTTGGATGGTTTCCCATGTGTTCTTGGAGATGTGGGTAAATTGAATAAGGAAATAGAATATTCCCCTACTCCCTTGGACTAGATTTTACATTATTTTTTAAATATATGCATCATTTCACTCATTTTTTTTGTAATGATCCTCCTTAGCTTTATCTTTCTCCTCTTTGGTGGGTTTGAAAAGTTCTACTTTTGGTTTAGATGCTTTGTCTAAATTTTCATTTGATGTTGGACCCTCATAACTCACTTTCTCCTTTCCTTTAATTGATGTAGTTGAGTTAGCTTGAGGAGGGTTTGAAGTAGCATTTAATGCTAACTTAGGATCATCCTCTTTGATGTCTTGAATGGTGGCCCTTTGGATAATACCCTCTTTGTTATGTAGAATGAATAATTTGTGGAGAGGCTTAAGTGCATTACAATATTGGAAAGGATTTGAATCCCCTCCAACTGTGATTTCCTCACCCATGTATGGAAATTTTATGCATTGATGATACATGGATGGAACCACTTGCATCTCATGGATCCACGACCTCCCCAATAAGATATTATAAGTTAGTTTTATATCTAAGACTTGGCATTTTGTGTCCTTTTTGACTAGTCCAACTTGAATGGGCAATATAATCATTCCTTTTGAAGCTCTTTCAACTTCATCATAGGCCTTTATGGTAATTATTTTTGTAGGATCAATGCATGACTTAGATAATCCTAGATATTTGACAAGATTCAAAGTAAAGATGTTAAGACCAACTCCCCCATCTATGAGAGCTCTTTTGACCCTATGTCTTTCAATCAAGACTTCTATATGTAATGGAAGATTTTGGGGATGGGTAATGGACATGTCATCATGGTCTGAAAATGAAAGGCAATGGGGTGCAATGAGGTGCCCTACCATATTCTAAAACTTCTCTTCATCCAAGTTGGTAGGAACATTAGTTTCCACTAATGCCTTCTCTAAGATTTCCTTCTGACTTGGCGATAACTTCAATAACTCCAAGATAGAAATTTGTGTTGGAGTCTTTTGTAGTTGATCCGCCAAACTTTATGGTTTTGTTATTATAGCCAATTGTTTTGCCAAAATGTTGGATTGCGGAGGGCCAATAGGTCTAGGATCAACCCCTTGTAAGGTAATCCTTGAGGTCTGCCCCCTAGTGATAACATTAGACATTTCTTTTTGGGACTATTCTTTGATCACTATAGTATTTACCACATGTTCACTTTTGGACAATGTATTGACAATGTTATCATAGGGAGGTGCAAAATTGATATTGTTGCTACTCTGTTTATTCCCATTGGATGACTCACCTTTTTCATGGTTATAAAAAGGTTGTTTAAATAATGTGTGATCTTCATTACCTTGAGGTCCTTCAATGGTGATTGTACCACTATCAATCAAGTCTTGCACCATGTTCTTCAATTGTAAGCACTCATTGGTCTTATGCCCTCTAATTCTACGATATTCACAATGACTATTTTCACTCCACCAGCTGGGTTTATTCTATGGCTCATAGGGTTGAATGCTAGGTAAATTAATGATATTGTTAGCCATGAGAGTCTTCAATGCTTTCTCGAGAGGTTCACCAAAAGGTGTGAAGTTCCTCTTGGGAGTTGGTACCAAGAATTTATTAGACTTGTTACCTCCTTGATTGTTCCCAAAATTGCCACTATTGGTATTGTTGTTGTAAGGCACTTTGGGAGCCTGATTTGCATTGTTCACCTGATTAGGTGTTCTTGTGAGAGAAAAGAGAGTCACTTTCAAATTACTAGAATCGACAACCCCATCATTGACTACTCCTTTATTGCTATTCTTCAACCCAAACCGAGAGAAGTTCTTATTCTAGTTGTTATGGTTGTTGTTGGAGGTATTGTTATTGTAATTCTTATTATCCTTGTAGAGTTTTAACTCTCCACTCTTAACTAATACCTCCTCAGTTGTTACTCCATTCTCAATAAGATCTTGCAAGGTATTCTCAACTGGTAATTCATCTCATTGCTCAAGCTATTGATGAAGATATCCATCTCTTTTTTGAGTACACTCCTAGGATATCTAGCAAATATTGTCCTCCATCTTTGTAGGAAAATGAGGAATCCTTCTCCATCCTTTTTCTTGGTATTACATAAATTTATCATTGTGACTTTGTTCTTGATGTTATATGAATAGTGGGCCACAAATTTCGAAGCTAGCTCTTCAAAGGTTTTAATGTCGGATGGTGATTTGAAAAACCACTCCATGGCCATACCTCCTAAGCTTCTTGGGAATAATCTCATTAAATAAGTGGTATCGTGCATGAAATCCAAGCTCAATGCATAAAATTCCCATAGGTGATCTTGAGGATCTGATGTTCCTTCGTACTTATCATACTTAGGAAATACCACGTTGATAGGGAATGGTACCATGACTAGAATTTTGTCAAACGCAAATGGACATAATGTTTCTATAGAAAAGGGCTTTGGAGCCCCTCTTTGATTTATCATGTCCAATTACATTTGAAATAACTTAAATTATTTATTCATTATATCGAGCGGGCTCTCTTCAACTTAGGGTGGTCTAAGTTGATTAACATCATAATCACGAGGGAGTTTAAGACCCTTTCGAGCTAGATCTAAGAAATGCTTTTCCTTGTCTCTTTCCATTGCTTTCTCCATAAGTTTTAAGAAATAAGGACTTTGTATAGCCTCACTAACCTTCTCATCAATGGCATCTTTGACAGTTGTTCACCATTAGCCTTAGGGTTAGTGTTATCAATTCCTTGAGTGTTAGAGTCTATTCCTCCATTATTGGTATTATCCTGATTGTTTCGATCGTTACCACCATTGTTGGTATTACCTTGGTTGTTTGGATTGATACCACTACTTTTATTATTACCCAAGCCACCAGAGTACATCATGTTGGTTTCCACTTCTTGAACGGGTTGTTTTTGTGGTACTCTTGGGGTGGTAGAAGTATCACTTGGGAAAGGAAGCTCTTGTCTCAGATAAGTTCTGTCTGCTTGTAAGGTTTTCTCTATGTAGTATGATCGAGAAAAAGTAAGCATGAACATAAACCATTTGAAAAAAGACTTTATCTTGTTGGCTTGTGATCGAATCCTTGTGAAATTTTCAAAATTGCTCGAAACCAGGATTTCTGACCAGGCAGGGTACTAGAACAAATAAAACAGCCAAAAGGGTATCTGAATCTGGAACCAATTTTTTTTTAAAACCTCAGGAAATGCTCACTGTTTGCCCTTTTTTGTTTCTAGGTGTCACTTGCCTACGTATAGGCATGACTTAAAGATTGATACATGTCAACTAGAATTAATTTAGGCGGCACTCTGCAGATGTGCAGGCGGCACTTTACTGTTGATAGGTGTTTTTCCAATTTTTACAGGCGTCACTTAATATGTATCACGTGTAACTTTGCTGTTGATAGACATTTTTTGAACAATCACAGGCGTGACTTTACTGTTGACACATGATATTTCTCTGTGCACAGGCGGCATTTTGCTGAGCAGGTTGTAAATTTTAGATTTTAAAAATTGTAAGATCAGTTTTATGGAATTTTCTTATTTGAAAATGGAATACAAACTCAACACCCACATTAAATTTTAACCATGTCCCTAAAATCACACTAAGAGTGTATATTCTCGATAATTTTTCACAAGTATTGAACAAGAAATTCTTCCAAGCAGTCTACCTATAGTCAAATTTGGCTTTTAACATTGTTGGCTCTATAAGGTAGCTTACTACTTATCAAGTTTTTATTGAATAATTTGTTCTAAACTATGCCAAGTTATTTTTCCCACTTACGGGCTTCCCACACGCACAAAAGCATGATTTGGTGCAATCCCTGAAAGGACTACTAGAGGAAGTGAAGACACTTGCACATAATCTAGTCACTTCCCTTTTAAGGAAAAGTGTATTTTTATTATAGTGGGTTGGATATTACCGTGACAAAGGCGGTTGTCTCCCACTTGGGTCATTCCCTCTCACCGGCCTCGTTAAGGCAATTTATCAGGAGGTAGGCCCTCTAATGTTCTAACATGTTCATGTTAAATCAAGGAAATGGATTTAAGAATAAGTTTTTGGGAATTTGGTTCACCAAAAGGTGAAGAGAATATCCCTAACTTTTCCTTAATTTTCCAAACACAATAAACAATGTTCAATTATTTCACCCACTAACTATAGATAATTGAGTATTTCTACTCTCTTCTACAAACAAGGGGTTTTGATCTTATGTTCTTGATTCCTCAACCTTTCTTCTTAATCGAAAAGTTCAACACCTTTGGCATTTTGATTCACTAGAAGAAGTGAAGAGCATAGGCCTAAATGCTAAACTTTCCAAACAAAGAGAAGTTGTTTTGTAATTACTAGATTTTGAAATGCTCCAATGCCACAATCTAAGGGAAAATATTGACTACTTTAAGGCTTACCTCTCCTTGTAGCTAGCATAAGCTAGGGGCATTTTTAAGTGATTTTTGTCATTTTTCAACCTTACCTTGGCAATAGCTCCTTTCCAAATGTGCTTTTCCACCAGCAAGTTAGTCAACACAAACAATCACAATGAGGGAAACCAAATCAAATTTGAAGAAGAAAAGTTTATGTATTGAATATTAAAAACCTTATTTGTAAATTTTGAGAAAAAATTGAACTAAGGAGTAAAAATCCAATTAAGTGATACAAACTTATTTTTGTAAGCTTCTACAATTTTGAGATAGTTCTGATACTTGATTTTCTTCTTCTTGTGACTCCTCAAGAATAGATTTGATGTGAGCAAAGTTTTCCTTCTTGATTTTCCTAGCCAAAGCCTTTCCTTCTTGATTGAACTTGCTCTCTGGCCTTTGAACCTTTCTGTGTTTGCTCATCTACAGTAAAAAAATACAGACAAAGAGTAAGAAAAATAGAATCTATAGATTTGACAACAAATTAAAGAAAAAAGTAGTAGGCGTAATTAGTCAGCTAATACGCGTGATTTAAGGATTAGCAGGTGTAACTATAAAAATAGTAGGCGTCACTTTCTAGTGACACAGATGACATTTAAAGTTCAGCAGGTGTAACACTTTAATTACTAGGCGTGAAAAGTACTAAAAAATGCGTATGATAAGCTATTTAAAGCAACAATTAACAAATACTAGGCGTCAGTTAAGAGATATTAGGTGTGATAGTTTGCAGTAAATTACATCGTAAAGCTTGTCACAGGTGGTAAAAGATAGTGATAAAGCGGCACTTCTCAAGTCTCAGGCGTCACTTTACTATCTCCGGCGTAGCAATTTATCTCACAGGCGTGACAATTTATCTTGCAGACGTCAATTGATTATTGTTAGGCGTTAGAAAAATGATCACATGCACCTTTTAATCCTTCATACATGTCATTTCACATGTTTCCTGCAAAAATTCACGGAAAAAAGACAACAAAAACACACAAAAATTTGATGAAAATGTTAGAAATGAGGCCTAAGGCCCCACGGTGGGCGCCATTTGTGTGTGAATGATAAACACCTTCATGAAATTAGGATTATTAACTAACAATTCAAAGCAAATACAATGAAAATTTAAACTAATAAATGCATTTAACATCCATGACATCTCATGGTTCTCTAATTAGATGTGGTAAGTAGAGCTCTCAGTTTTGTATTCCCTACTAGTGACACTTCTAAAATGAGAAATCTATCATACTAATATGCCTAATCTAGCTCACAATTCTCCATTATGCTATGATAAAATGTAAATGCAAATGATAAATGCTCTCAAATACTCTTAATTGCTCATGAAATTGACTATAATAAGGATGCTTTACTCTTCAAATCTCTAATTGCTTATTATGCTCACAAAATGCCTATTATTTATAGTAAATTCCCAAGGGTAGGGGGTAGAGTGAAGTAATCATGATTTAGCCTTGGTTGAGTCAAAAACTTTGCAATGTTTTTAAATGGGGGGACAATTTAAATGTTTGTCTCAAAGGTTTGGATAAAAAGACAATTTTGAGTGGATGAGATGTAAAGTTGAAATGTGTGATTGAGATTCAACTATTTTGAGTGATTTATGTCTCTTTGTTCTCAATTCTCATTGGTTGCTCAATTTGTTGTTGAAAGATATTAGGATTAATTAAATTCTATTATTTAATTAAATTATCCATGTAAGGGAATAGGTTCAATTTGATTTTTGATTTAAAACTATACAATTAATTGATTAAAATCAATTATATAGTGTTTTTCACCCCTTTAAGCTTGTATTTAATTATTTAATGTCATGATTTTATTTTTTCTTTGATTTTATTGATTTTCTCCAATTTTGATTTAATAAATGTCCATTTTATTTTATTTGATCCCTTTTGATGAGAATTAGTGCATTTGTTTGAAAATTTGTCATTTTGATGATTTTAAAAGCACTTGTCCAATTTTTTATGTATACAGGAAGGATCCATTTTCTCTCAATTATGTGGTGTTTTTTTGTGACATGATATCCTTTCTTGTATGTAGTTATTTTCTTACGTAAGGATCTTCTCTTTTTCAGGAGATTCACATCCTAGTTTACAACCTTTTTACTTTCTTTAAAGTGTGTGTATGTCAAAAAAAAAAACCCTTACATGTGGTCTTAAAGTGTGTTATCATTCATTAATAATCCCCTTTTCACCTAGCGATAGGGGGACCAAAAGGGTGAATTCTTGTTCTCCTCCCCCTCTTTGTCTCAAAGATGTTATCTTTATTCAAGAAATCCTATTTAAGGTAGATGTCATGTAGCCAAGATATATTTCTTTCAAGGGTATCTTTACACTAGTTGTTGATATTCTCTCACAATTATATATTCCTTGGCTAATAATAGTCTCCCCTCTTTGCTAAGGTTATGATATATATTATTGATTTAAGGACATCTCCTTGTTGTTATAAGTAGGTATCATTGTCCTCTTTTCCTTATGTTTCCACCATAGTGATATGTCTCCATCATAAGGAGGGGGGAATATATGCATCCTCCTTGTACATTGTGTAGCCTTATCTATCACAAATCCCTAAGGAGACTATGCTTTCTTTAGGATTGGTCCCTCTTTTAGATCCCTAAGGAGACTATTATTTTCTGAGGACCAATCCCTATCATAGATCCCTAAGGATACTATGTTTTCCTTAGGATTGATCTCTCTCATATATCCGTAAGGAGACTATGCTTTCCTTAGGACTAATACCTCTCATGAATCCCTAAGGATAATATGTTTTCCTTGGGATTGATCCCTCTCATGGATCCCTAAGGATACTATGCTTTCCTTAGGAATGATCCTTGTCATACATCCCTATTAATACTATGATTTCCTTAGGACTGACCCCTCTAATAGATTCCTTAAGTAGATAATGCTTTCCTTAGGATAAGTCACCCTATGTGGAAGATCATTTGTCAAGACAAAGTTCACTAGCATAACACAACTTGTTAGACCATAAATTCCACCTTCACATCAAGCTCTCTTATGGGATGAGTGGAACTAGCATAATACAACTTGTTAGAATTTCTACTCTTTCCTCTTCTCTCCTATGTATCACCTAGAATAACACAAATTTCTAGACTATTGGATTCATGGTCTCTCTCTTTGTCTCCATTCTCTCACAACTTTTCTAGTGGGTTAGATCATGAAATGTTGTCTTGTCCTCGGTGTATGCTCTTTCTCTTTCCATGTGATATCTTTTTGAATGTGATGTTAGTGCTGGGATGTTTTCTTGATCAGGGTCTCTTTAACTATGTCATGTCCCCATTTTAAGATAGAATTTTAATAATAATTAGATAATAAAATATTATTAAATAAATAATAATAATAAAATTATATATTAATATTAAATTATAAAAATAAGAAATAATAATATATTATTATTATAATATAAATAAAAACATATATATAATCTATTATAAAAAATAAGATTTAAAATAATTAAATAATAATAAAATTATAATGAATGAATAAATAAATAAAATTTACAAGAGCGAATATTGTAGAAAGTATGTTGCCTTTCTAAATAGGATTTAATAATAAATGATAATAAACATAAAATAAATAAGTAAATAAATAGTATAATACAGATTAATATAAATTAACTAAATCTAATGAAAATTCAAGAGATATGTAACAAAGAGATGTGACTCCTTCAAATTTAGATATAAAAGAGAGGAGAGTTCATTTGAAAGAGGGAAAAAAAGAAGAGGAGAAAATAGGAATTAAAGAAGGATTAATGGAATAGGAAAGGAATGAGAAGAAACTAAGGAAGGGATTTTTTTCAAAAGGTTGCAATGATGAAAGGATGTGAATCTTTGAAAGGGTTGCAATTATGAATGTTCGTGACTCTTCAAAAAGATTGTAATTATGAAGTGTTGTGTCGTTTTGAAAGGATTTTGATTATGAAGGGTTGTGACTTTTCAAAAGGATAAAAGTGGAGACACACAAGGGAGTATAAAAAGGTAAATTCAAGGTATATTTTTTATATTAACTCTTTTCATACATATACATATATACATATGTATATGTAAATGTAGATTTCTAAATGAATAATACACATGATTAATGGATATGGTTAAAGGTTTTAGATGAAGAGAGTCCATTTCGAGGGAAGAGAGTGATCTTAATATGGAATCACCTCCCTAATGTCGGTATGCGAGGTTAGTCTCCATCTGACTGACATGAGTGAGGATGATACAATCTTAATGACCAGAATATTCCTTTATGTTAACATATGCATATGTGATAAGGCCCTTGGATAAGGGTTACCTCTTCCAAGAAGGACCTTAGAGGGAGCACTCCAGAGAAGATGGAGAAGTAACTAATGATGGTACTAGAATTGATTTTATATCATTAAGGACTTGGAGATCCTCAGGAGGGTTAGGAATCTTGATTTGGAGACATCTTTAAGGTTTGGGGTTAGGATAGAGGGTAGAATAGTATAGTTAGACTAGTTATTTTTAATTTTGACATCTATTTTGCAGGTAATACTTATCCCAAGCTAACCCTAATGGCGGGGACATTACAAACTAGTTAATTTGGAATTTTTTTGGTGTCTTTTATCTCTTGTTGTCTTTTTGTTTCTATTTTTGTGCCCTTGCACATGGTTGTTGCAACTTTGTTTGTGATCATCTCTCTCTCTCTCTCTCTCTCTCTCTCTAATTTCTTCTCCTTTACCATGAGCATGAGATGGACTCATAATCTCACTAAAGTGGGGGTTAAATGTATAGTTCTAAAATGTAAGCACCTATAATTAGATGCTCAATTTAGCCCCATTTTAGCATGTATAGAATCTCGCATTGATTTTCGATACTCCAACCCTACACCACCTACATTTTAAAATTTCTCTCCACATTCCCAACTCCCCAAAAAAATTCACCTATTTTTGGGTGGAAGAGGTCACCCCAATCCATCTCATTGGTTAAGCGAGATTTACAAATTCTCATCGACCTACTTCAATTTTTGAGCCTTGAAATGTTATGAGAGGAATAAAAAAAACCCACTTCTCCTCATTTGGATATCAAGAAAATAAGGAAAGTTAAAATTCAAGATCTCTTCCACAATTTCAAATCTAAGCATTCCTAAGAAATATTTTGAGCATCCTATGGTGTTCTCAAGGCAGTCTTCTCCATGGATCAAGCTTTGTTTCCTCATTGAAGGGAAAGCAAATTATTTAACCATCAAGGAAGAAGATCATAGTACAAGCATCCATCTACATACTTTCAAGAATCCAAATTCCTTCAAGCATTCAAATCTTCAATTCTTCAAGTCATTCTTCTCTCTCTTTATCAAGAATTGTGGCAAACTACAAAATCCATTACACAAGGTTTTTCCTTTCATGTTTTCCTTTTGATTTTTTGTGTGAAGTCAAAACTATTGCATAAACATACTTGATGACATTCAAAGAAGCACTCACATAGCCAATGTATAACACACTTCATGATTTAGATATAGCATTTTCTATATGTTAGCACACTCTCTTTCATTTCATTTCAAGGTTGATTCTAAATCAGGGTTTGACCAAGGCAAACCCCTCTCTACATAATAATTTTCCTTATTTTCTATGTGTATGAATAGGTGGCACTCGCACTAGATCAGATATGGGAAGTTCAAGACCTCTTATATAGTCTACAATTTGAATCATCAAAAAATGTAGGGATCATGCTGGCTCGAGTGAATTCTTCCCTCCAAAATTGCACCAAATTGAAACCATAGGTTAGTGGCATCTTCTTGTTTATGTTTCTAGCATCCATATGAAGTTGTCTATTTATTTTTAGTTATTGTGCAAAGAAATTCAATGATTTCCTCTATTTTAACTTATCTCTAATATCTCCCTATCATTTTTCCATATTAGTGAAGGAATCTTAATACCCATTCAATGCTTGGACCATTCTAAGCCTACTAGGTTATCTCTCCTTCCTAATGTGCAATATGATTTATAGGATTGATCTACCCATTGATCCCCATTTCTTATTGTACATAGTATGCAAAAAAATTGGGCACAAGGTTGTTGAGTGAAAATCCAATGTAAATAAAGGAGTGGAAGTGGTCTTTAATATGCTTCTACATGTTACAATTGCAATGAGATTGATATAGAACAAGAAAAGGAGAAGATGCATAAGCTATGGGTGAAGAAATTTGATGATAAGGAAGATAGCAAGGCAAAGGATAAATTTGTACCTTTTGCACCAGAAACTAAACAAAGAACATTATTTGAGGGTGATTTTTTATTGAAAAACTTGTGAACCCCCTTATGGTTGGTATGTTAGATATTTTTCATCATGACAAAAGCTCTAAAGGCCTATCTAGATAATTTCAAGTCTTTGTAGAGGCTTGAGAAGGATTTCACGATCTTTGTACATATAAAGAAGTATCCTTTTAGAGCTTGTTTTTAGCATATCAAATGCATTCATTGTGAAACACTTAGGGTTTTGGCATAAAGTTTAAATTTTGTTTTAGAATTAATTTTCATTACATTGTGATTGTGTAGATTAAGGAGATATGTTGTATGAAGGATATCTATTATTGTGAAGTATGCAAACCCTAATGATGGTGTTTTATAAACATTCATCATTTTTGTTATATTTTTTCTATGTTGGTGGTGATATAATAACCACTTCCTTTTTTGTTGACATGGAAATGAAACCATGAACAAATTTTAAGCCATATCCATGTGTGGCAATAGAGAAATACAAAAATGATGTATTTTCAAAGGTTTGTATAGATGTAGTACACATTGAAGATGTTAGGGAATATATCCATATGTCACTAAAAGAAATTAGCCACTTGAATTTAATGATCTATGGAAGGAGCTGGTGGAGTGTGATTTGAAGATGTTTAAGATGGAATACTCCATATTTTAAATATGAACATGGATGGATAATAATTATTCTGATTATAATACATTGAGATGTTATGTACTTGAATAGACCATACAAGATCACAAGGGATGCCACTAGTGCATTGAGAAGATTATGTTCTTGACAAATATACATATACACACACACACACACACACATAGATACATATTCATACACACACACACATACACGTACATACATACAAAATTTCCTCTTCTACATACATACATATATATTAATAAAAATTCATCTTCCACAGCTTATATATAATGATCTCCTTGAAGACATTTGAGAGGGAACCATCTACAAGTTACAACGGAATGGTTCCCCATGCCTTTTTTTCAATTTTCACCAATATTTACTTTACATTATATATGCATTTTTATTGTTTTCAACTATCATCAAATAATTATTTTCTTCTCAAAAGACCATCCATATTTGGCTTTCATAGCTTGTACTTGTTGCCATTGAATTTATCAATATCTAAATGACACATAGAGGTCATGATTTTAATTCTTATAAATTTAGAAAAAAATCACTTAAAAAAAAAAGAGTTCACATTTGAGTAGAACAAAATTAACACTTCTAGAAAGACATCTTGTTTTGTGTAGAACCAAGTTGTGGTATACCCTTTTACATACCAATCTCTATTACCAAAATTTATTAATATAGGTGAAGAAACTTGTCAATAAAAATATTATTAGTCACGTAAATCTTATTTTAGATATTGAACAGTAGATTAACCATAAATTGTTATGTGAGTGTGTAAAATAAGGAATAATAAAATTAACAAACCATCATACGAGAACAAATAATATAAAAATTACATGTTGAAGTCAGTAATGTATTGATATCCAATAATATGATACATATGCAACACCCTTACTCCCTTTAATTTGGAAACATTATAGAAACATCTATGTATTTATAAAATAACCTCTTGAACTACTATCCTATGCCTCCAATTTATAGAGAAATCATAGAAAATTTTCATAAACGGTTTCCCAAAATAATATACCATCAAACCATGAAAAAATAGGAAAAATCTCAAGTATCAAATGAAGAGGACCTTCTTATAATAGTAAATCAACTCCTAACAATCTATCAAAAGAAAAATTAATCTATGTAATAATATTTGATAACATCTTTAACTTGTAACTCTTCCATAGTGGTATACATCACAAGGTAGGCATCTAACTCACTTCCATATATGCACATGGACTCCACTAATAATGCAATATGCCTCACTACTCAATTGTAGAAACAATAACACTACTATCTCCTTCATAAATTCCATTACAACTAATATTCCAAGATAACAAAGAAAGTTACAAAAAGATTTCTCAACAACATGGGTGTCTAAAGGCCCATCTCAAGGCTATTGGAGATGCATAAATAATTATACAATAGGATTGCAATTATATATCACACTATCATAACACTAGAGTGAATACAAAGATATCTAGCTATTTATTAAGGACATCAATATTCATTCCCAATACATCACAAATTTATGTATGAAACTTCAAATTGGTGGTCATAAATGAAATATTATATTTATTATTATTCACAATTTGAGTAAAGCATATGAGAAATCTTTCAATATGTTCCAAAAAGCTCTATCTTGTAGACCAAAGCTTTATTGAAGAAATATATATAATTGAAGAATTAATCGTATATTAATACTATAAAGTAAAGAACAAGTAAACA
The DNA here is from genome assembly GCA_027943335.1 of Chamaecyparis obtusa. Taxonomy (NCBI): domain Eukaryota; kingdom Viridiplantae; phylum Streptophyta; class Pinopsida; order Cupressales; family Cupressaceae; genus Chamaecyparis; species Chamaecyparis obtusa. The sequence continues at coordinate 485,181 of BSBK01000838.1, read as the reverse complement.
TAGAGATATAACTTGCCAATTTATTAGCTTTAAAATTGTAACCACAACTTGTATCATTATTATGAACAAATATGATTCTCAAAGATTGCATTGATTTATAATTTCAAAATGCAAGAAGAAAATTATCAACCTTTAATTGATATAGACTGAAAACCAATATTTATAAGCACATCTAATAACTCAATATATCTAAATGTATTAAAAATAAAACCTTTAGCATATCAACTAAAAATAATTGTTGACCTAGTCATACACCTTTGCAATATCTAATTTAATCCTAATAATCTTGAATGCTTCATCAAATAGAAGATTTTGTGAGAAGAAAATGTGTAATCCATTCTCTACTCTTAGCAAGAGTCAATTTTCTCTAGAGAGATGATATGTCCAAAATCATCTTTAACCTATGTGCCATAACTGTTAATAAAAAGTGACCACAACACATGAGTTTGTAACTAATAAAGGAATCAACTTGAGGCCAATTAGGGATTAAAGAAAGATTAATACAATTAATATACTTCAGAGTCTAACCCTTGACAAGCGATATATTCAAAGATACCATAATTTACTTGTGAATAATCTCCTAATAATGTTGAAACAATACAAAAAGTAGGTCATCGAGGCTTGGAGCACCATCCCCTTTCAAAGCCACAAACACATTATACACATCCTAAAAAGAGTTGGGGTCCCTCAAAAAATAGTTGTCTTCTTCATAAATCAATTTGGGAATACAATTTAAAAGCCTTGGGTCATATACCCAATCCCTATATTCGTCACTGTATAGTGTAAAAAAAATATCCCATACTAACTACCTAATTACCTTTGGGTTTGATCTTGAATTTCCATATATATCTCAAATAGATGTTATTCCATTTATAATAGGCCTTTCTCTAGAAACCACATAAACACATTTTGCATATGTCTCCTCCCTCAACCTACTTATCACGAGACTTTTACTTTCAAAATATTTCTATTTTTTGAAATATATTTTCTTGTTCAAGAAACAGTCCTCTCTTTATCAAAAAGAGAATCTCTTAATCCCTTATGTTGAATAATTTAGTAGATGTTCTCCAAGGCTAATATTGTTTTAATCTTTCTACAAAAAATGTTCCCAAAGGCTTGTATATTCCAAACTCTTATCTTCATTCTAACATAATTTAACTTTCTAATAATATTACAAGGAGAATAATAACACCATTCATGCACAAATTCATACCAAATCAGATGTTTTTTTTGTTCAATAAATGACTTATGCCTTTATATTTTATTTTATTTTTTAAATTTTACAATGAGCCCCGTTCAAGTGCAGGCACCAGGGAAAAAGAATGGGGAAGAAAAACCCTAGTAATGCCTGGGACATTTGTCCAAATCCATAAACAAAACATAATTTGTGAAATAATCATAATACTACCCTAAATAGGGTAGGTTTCTAGAAGGGAAATTCTTCTACTACAATGATTTAAATCTATATTCCACAATTCATGATTGAAGATTTTATTCCTTCGAGTGTAGAATCTGGGTTCAATACATGATGAAAAAACCTTCCTTGTTCAGAATCCAAGCCTGTTACATTGTGACTCTTTACATATTGGAATGTCATTCTTAACAACTGCTTGATTTGTAGATGAAGAAAGGGTTTTCCTTTCGAATTTAGCTTTTATCTTAGTCCCATTCTATTATACCCTCCTTTGGGTGAACATGTGAAAGCTAGATTACCTGCAATAATATTCTCACTATATCCAACTAAGATCATTGTTAGAGACATTAACTCAATACTTTTTGTATAAAATAAATTTTTAACTATAGCATAAATTTAACAATAGTCTAGTTACCTTGACAAATTGGTTTCAAGATGAATGATGCTTCTTTAATTGTGTACCTATTACTATATGTTGTCCCTTTTTTGGATTTTTTTTATCATCAAATAGATTGTTTAAATGTATACCTATTGCTATTCAGATCTGATTCTTCATTCTACAAATAAGGTCTTCGACAAATCCTTGATCTTTTTACTCTATTTTTAAACCTCTTTGATTATTAACCATTTTCACTTTAAAAACAAGATTTATATTGCTAACTAGATATGGAGTCTTTTATAAAAGTCATGGATAAATTAGATAAGATGAGAGTACACTTTGAAGTTTTAACCAATAATTCAATGTGAGTCACAGAACCAGCCCCTAATCCAAATAATAATCAACCAATCTCTAAATCAAAAATGATTGGTGCATATCAGACTAAAAATGCATAGGAAAGTTTGATAAAACAACCCTTTAATACCTACCAATCATGTAGAACAAAATTTATTAAACTGTAGACACTAAAAAATGGACAAGTGCTTTAAAATCAATAAAATGGCTCAAAATCATCAAAATGCACTAATTCTCACAAAATGGATCAAATCAATTAAAATAGACATTTATTAAATCAAATTGGACAAAATTAATTAAAATCAAAGGAAAAATCAAATAATGATGTTAAATAATTAAATACAAGCTTAAAGGGGTGAAAAGCACTACATAATTGATTTTAATCAATTAATTGTATAGTTGTTTAATCAAAAATCAAAATGAACATATTCCCTTACATGGCTAAATTTAATTAATTAATTGAATTTAATAAATCCTAATATATTTCAACAAAGTTGAGCAACCAATGAGAATTGAGGACAAAAAGACACAAATCACTCAAAAAGAATAAATCTCAATCACTCATTTTAAAGTTTCAATCTCAACCACTCAATTTTGTCCTTTTGTCCAAAGCTTTGAGACAACCATTTAAATTGTCCCCCCATTTATGAACATTGCAAAGTTTTTGACTCAACCAAAGGTAAATCATGGTTAATTCACTCTACCCCTACCCTTGGGAATTTACTTAAGTATGAGGCATTTTGAGAGCAATAATCATCTTAGAAATTCATTTGCAAACATCCTTATTATAGTCAATTTCATAGAAATCAAGAGCATTTGAGAGCATTTGAATTATCTTTGTATCAATTTGAGAGTTAGTGAGCTAGAATAACATTTGTAGTATCATATTTCTCATTTTAGAAGTGTCACTAGTGGAGATTAAGCTGAGAGCTCTACTTACCACATCTAATTAGAGAACCATGAGATGTCATGGATTCTTATGCAATTCTTAGTTTAAATTTTCATTGTATTTGCTAAGATTGTTAGATATTAATCCTAATTTCATGAAGGTGCAAAGCATTCACACACAAATGGCACCCAACATGGATATGGGAGCATCTTCCCATTACTAGGCCTATTTCAGACAGGATTTAGCGTTGTGGTTTCCCTTATGCTTTTTTATATAGCGGTATGGTTGTCCAGCATCATCTGGGCAAGATTGAGTATTAGCGCCGATAGATTGATGATCTTGATCAGGTGCAATGGAGGCCATACATAGGATGTGAGCACTAGAGGGAGGACGATGATGAGCTCCCCTATATGTTTGCACCTTAATGGATGATTGGCAGGGCTACTATTGTTATTGAGCATTTATGCTTTGGTCAATTTTCTCATCAACACGATAGAGTACAGGATATGCCTCAGGGTATAACACTATATGCTAAAGTCCAGTCATAGAGATCCATGTGGGGTCCTCAGATTGATTACCAGTTTTCTTGTGATTAGATTACTTGATTGGCTTATTGTAGATGGGACATGCTTGGGGGTATTGTTGATGCTGGTGTGTCTCACGAGTTTCAAGATTGGTGGGCTCAAAATAGATTTCCTAGATTTACAGATCCAACAGAGCTTATCCCAGGTCGTGATGAGAGATCTGAGAGTGATGATGATGATGAAGATGATGGTGGGGATGGTGGATGTGGTAGTAGGAGACGTCAGAGGTGATGAGCATAGAGAGGATGGAGAGATCCTCAGGTCGTTGGGTGAGGATGAGATGGGCCACAGGTGAGAGGTGGACATGCTAGGGATAGAGCTAGGGATGATCATGTAGCTAAGATTGTATGCTCTAGAGAAGCAATAGGTGATAGGCAGCAGAGATGCCAGAGACATCAAAGACAACAGAGACAGGTTCATGTAGAGGCTACTAGATAGATTCCTGGTGGTATGGATCCATTAGTTTAGTTACAGAGAGTTGCCTTAGCACAGCAGGATCGGGATCAGGTACAATAGGATCGGGTTCTGGCACAGCATGTGCCTCCATAGGTTCAATAGTCATAGGATATGGGCCAGAGTTCATAGGCTTCTCCTAGTATTGATAGTGTAGCATGGGATGTTTAGTTGTTGAGGATAGATATATCTACTGTTATGGGTAGACTGGATCAGGTAGCTCTTTTGATGCAGCAGTTTATGACTCATGTGATTTAAAGACCTAGCGTAGTGAGCACTTCTCAGGCTCCTCCTTCATAGGATGGATTGGATGGCAGAGGTCCAGATGGATCAGGTGTTGGGGATGGATCGGGTGTTTCTATGGGTTCTTGATTATTTGATGACATATTTGATCATTTGTTGATGTCTCTTGTATCACATTTCATGATGTTTGATCGGAACTTTGATGTACCACTTTTATGATATTGTATCTTGATATACTGATGTATTGGATCATTTGATGTTGATGAACACTTTATGATGATATAGTTCCTTGATTCTCTTGATGATTTTGTTATGAGATTATCTTTGTATGCAGCTATATGATGTTTTATGATGCCTTTTACTTGTGATTATGTATGGATGCAATGTATCTCATTTATGATATAAATAGATGGATGCATTGATGAATGACTTTTGATATGTTTTTTTTGTTTTTAAATGTATGGATGCAAAGTGTTTTATGGAAATATGGATATGAATGCCCCTATGTTTTGTTTTTTTGAATGTATGCAATTCTATCCTTAATTGTATGTATGCAAATGATGGATGAGTAATGATCTTTTTCTTTCTCTTGCTTTTCTGATATATGGATAATGAATAATGATTAATGCTGTATGCACCCAAAAATGGTCGCCTAGACTTTGGGCCCCATTTATTTGATTTATCAATCCTGAATCATTTTTATCAATAATCAATATTTTCAACAATATCAATCTCTTGATCAAGTCTTAAATTCGATCATATATTGGATTTTTATCCTTGGGATAACCATTTATCCTAAGTCTTTATTTCATTAAAAGGAATATTTCCTCCCCTTTTAATAAATAAAAAGCCCCCACTTTTCCTCTTATCCTAAGTTGCACAAATAAAGCATTATTTCTATTTTTAAAAAAAAGGAAAAAAGCACTTTTTGTCTCACATGAGGCTCAAAAGTCAACACTTCACTCTCATTGGAGGATACTTGTGCACATGGATTTCTCCTCTTTCAAGCTCCACCACCGATTAAGACTTTTTGCCTCTTAATCTCAACGGTCCATTTCACCTCATTTCTTATAAAAGGAGAGCTCTCTCCTTCATTTGCATATCCACTTGTTTTATGTTAATGTTATGCTACAGGTTTTAGGTGCATTTGGAGTTTTGAAGACATTGAAGACTTGTTGCATTTCATTGTAGTTGCATATTTCCTTTCTTAGTTTCATGATCATGGCATGTTAGCTTAGTTTCCTTTTATGCAATAGAATAAGCTCACATAGTCTAAATAGGAAGGATTTGTAATCCATTGATATTTCCATTTCATAGCTTAGTTTGTACTTCCATTTTCATAGCATAGCTTGCACATTTTCATCTTCATATAGCTTTCATTGCATTTGCATATCGTGATTCTTGGAGATATTGGCATTGTTGCCCTTGTCTTCACTTGAATCTCTCATTGTATGGTTGACTAGCAAGGTCACAAGCTTGTAGCTCTAGCTGAGAGCAAACACATCATAGTCCCTTGCAACTCCATGCATAGAGAGCTATGAGCCACTTTGTGAGGCCTCATTCTTGAGCAACCTTGCATGTAATGGTTCATAGAAGTGCACCATTTTAGTGTGTACAAATGCTATTCATGAATGCAAAAGATAACCTCATTTTTTATTGATTGATTTTCAAGGAAAAAAATATTTGATTTGAACTCCCCTCATTTCTTTAATAATTTGACTAACCAAGATTATTAATATACCCCCTTGTCCTTGAAAAAATAACCATAAATAAATGCAATTAATCTAACATGATAATGCAATGCAATGCAACTAAGTGTCACTAGCTTTTAGCAAAGAAATGCCATAGAGATAAATTTTCATCATTGAGCAATTTGGGACCAGAAAGTAAGTACAACCATCACTGTTGAACCTATGGAGGCACCTGTTGTGCCAGAACTCGATCCTGATCCTGCTACGCTAAGGCAACTCTCTGTAACTAAACTAATGGATTCATACCACCAGGAATCTATCTAGCAGCCTCTACATGAACCTATCTTTGTTGTCTCTGGCATCTCTTTTGCCTATCACCTATTACTGCTCTAGGGCGTACAATCTTAGGTACATGATCATCCCTAGCTCTATCCCTAACATGTCCACCTCTCATCCGTGGCCCATCTTTTCCTTGCCTAATGACCTAAGGAGCTCTCCATCCTCTTTGTGCTCGTTGCCTCTGACATCTCCTCCTACCACCACCTCCACCATCCCCATCATCATCTTCATCATCATCATCACCCTCAGATCTCTCATCATGACTTGGGATAGGCTTTGCTGGATCTATAAACATAGGAAATCTATTCTGAGCCCACTAGTCTCAAAACTCATGAGACACACCAGCATCAGCAATACCTCCAAGAATATCCCATCTACAATAATCCAACTAAGCAATCTAATCACAAGAAAATTGATAATCAATCTAAGGACCCCACATGGATCTCTCTGCCTGGACTCTAGCATATAGTGTTGTACCCTGAGGCATATCATGTACTCTACTGTACTGATGAGAAACTCGACCAAAGAAAAAATGATCAATAATAGTAGTAGCCCTGCCAACCATCCATCAAGGTGAAAACATATAGGGGATTTCATCATCATCCTCCCTCCAGTGCTCACACCCTATGTATGGCTGCCACTGCACCTGATCAAGATAATCAATCTGCCTGTACCAATACTCAGTTTTTCCCAGATGATGCTGGACAACCATACCGCTATATAAAAAAGCATAAGGGAAACCACACCGTCGAATCCTATTTGAAATAGGCCTAGTAATGGGAAGATGCGTCCATACCCACAACTACAAAATCACTGCACCTTCTGATAACGAAGCACTCTCTCTATAGACAACCTCGTATAAATCATGGTAAAGCTATACCAACACACATGAGCCCCAATCAAAGCATTGAGGCTGTGCAAGAAGCTCCTTGAGTATCCTACCCCATCCAACTAAGAAGCCATGACCTCGACGGTCGAGAAGCAATAAACCGCTAATCAAAGCACCAAGTACTACTAGGAATGTAGGGAAAGAAGCAAATTGAGCCCAAGTAATAGTATCATGATTAATAGTGTTGTCTCCAAACACTCATTTGTAGACTGTGCTATCATAGACAAAATCACAATACACCATCTCACCATGATAAGGAATCTGTAATAATCTGTATACATCCTTCGGAGTAATAGTCATCTCTCTGAAGGTAAGGTGGAAGGTATTGTGGTTAGAGTGCCATCGCTCTGCCACTGCGATAAGTAAACCATGGTTCAACTGAAACTAAGGGATGTCAAGGAGGAAACTAAGACCGCACAACTCAATAACTTGAAACTCTACAAGAGTTAGAGCCTGACCTAAATCAATCACCAAAAAGTGACAGTCCATATATATAATCTATGAAAATGTGCCTGTTTTGCAAATCAAAGGAATCGTATCAGTATACCATATCAATGAGTTATCCTAAGTCAATCAGTCCATCAGAATCAAACTAATCAAACCCAATACCATTTGTTTATGTCTCTGTATCCTAAGAATGAAGCATCAAGTCCTACCTATCATTATCAGTTTTCACACTCATTAATCAAGTCCTACCTATCAGTATCCCACTATCAGATCTATCCTACTAGATTGACGTAATCAAACATTCATTGGTACCACTATCCTAATATCTTAATTAATTGTTTTGCTAAACTATAATAGACCTAAACTATCTTGGAATTCAAATGATCAGTCGATGACATCAAATTCTAAATCAGAAAATCAAGTCGGCAATTTGAAAATTTTCAACAAAAAAAACCTGTAGGCGTCATTTGTCCCTTCCTAGGCGGCATTTTACCTTACACAGTGCAGAAAATCTATCACGTGGTGCTTTATTCTTACTAGGCATCATTTCATAGATTACGCGTCACTTCATCACGCTAGGCAAAATTTAACAAAGCCTAGGCGTCATTTTAAAACTAGGGTTCCTACACGGAAAACTATATGGAAATTGGCAGAAAAATTCTACTGCTACGTGAAAAAAGATCTTTAGCAGGTGAGAGTTTACAATTGATAAGAAACACTTTACTATGTGGAGGCATGAGTAAAAAGCGTGGATGTGACACTTTAAGGGATTATGCGGAATTTAACTATTCCTAGGCATGATTTTGCAAAATAAAAAATACAAGAACATGAAAAAAATGCAATAAATGCTATAAACAAGCAATAAATGCAAAAAGGAAGTTAGTAATAACTCACAGGAGCTCCATAGTCAGGTGGTCTCTGATACCGATGACTCCTCTTGAACCAATGCTCTCTAATAGGGAAAACCATCGCAAAAATCAAAGCAGAACTAGAGCAAAATCTCAGAAATCAAAAGTGAAAATGAATAGTAAATCAAGGTTTTTCAACCTTTTAAAGCTAATTTTGACCTAATTTAGAGGTAAAATTTGGACTTTGACCTATATTAATTTATCAATCAACTGGGGAAAATTGCTAAATCATGGCATATCATCAATGCTTTTAAAAAATGAAAACATATTGACTCAATCAAACAATCAAAATCTTTCAAATCAAGCAATCAATATATTTTATTTCTGAGGGGGCATCAGAGTATCAAAGTGGCATCAAATATCAATGAATCTGGGGCATCAAATTTTTTTATCATTATCAGTGCCATATGAATTTTATCAAATTGGCATCAAACATCATATCAGGAAGCATATCAATTTTTTTTTCATATCAGTGGTAAATCAACAAATCAGTAAACTAGGACCTAAAAAAAAATGATCAAGACTTAAAATAATCTTTGAATCAATGAGCTTCACACATCAATTCAAAGAGGGACATTTGTAGACACTAAAAAATGGACAAGTGCTTTAAAATCAATAAAATGGCTCAAAATCATCAAAATGCACTAATTCTCACAAAATGGATCAAATCAATTAAAATAGACAAAATTAATTAAAATCAAAGGAAAAATAAAATAATGATGTTAAATAATTAAATACAAGTTTAAAGGGGTGAAAAGCACTACATAATTGATTTTAATCAATTAATTGTATAGTTGTGTTTGCTAAGATTGTTAGATATTAATCCTAATTTCATGAAGGTGCAAAGCATTCACACACATAAACATATAGAAACTTCCATGGATTTCCCTCTTACAATTATCAACATCAATTTAAGAAAACTTAACAACACAATAGATTTGAGGATTTGTATCTTGAAGTCAACACACAGTCAATGTGTTGAATTCAAGATAAAAGTTCTCACAATCAGATATCTTTACATACCAAATCAGATGTTAAAATCACAATAATTGAAAATATAGACTTGGGGCTTAGCTTTAGTTTTGATTACACATTTAATTAAAAAATAATTAATAGAAAAGAAAGAGGTCTAACCTAGAATAATTTATCAATGACATACAACTAATTTTTTGGTTACCTATATCTAACTATGATTCCTATTATTCCAAGTAAATTCACCACTAAAATGTTTTATATGAAACATTTACCATATTTGTGTAAACTCTTTTAAAGTGTTATAGGGTCAAGAAATAAAATAAAACTCTCCAAATTTATCCTTATTTATTAAGATGGTATTAAAATACCTCAAATGAGAATAGGATGACCCTTGAGCTAGCTACTAAAATTATGAATATTGCTGTACACATTTTTTCTTGCATAAGTTGAGGGTAATATACATTCAATAAATAGACTTGTATGTTATCTTAGAAACTTTTAGAGGAACCAATCATACAATTATAACCATTAGAAACAATATTCACTAATAAAGATGCAATATTTCAAAAAACTCTAAGAGCACCTAAGGAAACTTGAGTTAAACTTGTTGAACAAGACCAACAACTCCAAAAATTTTCAATTAAAACTTAAAAATATTCAAAATAACATTTTTTCTAGAACATGCATTGTTCGCTAGGATCACCCATTAAGATATACCCTTGATTCTTCACAAGAGGACTCATTGGCTTGTTCTTTGGTAATAAAAAGGTATTTGATTAAAGCTTTATAACTATTATTGACATTCTTTTAAGACACTTCCTTCATAACCTCCATGTATAATTTTTGGCCATTTTTCTTTTGTTTCTTTATGGAAATCCATTTCCCCGTTCATTTGAGCAATATCGAAGCCGGTTATTGACATCACTTTTTTTGACTAATAAGGAATATTTTGATCCAATAGATTTATCTTTTTCCCAATCAAGAGCATCCTTCCCATAATATTCTTCTACCTCCAAACTCTTGGAAGGATCACCAAACAACTAAAGGCGATCATTCAAAGACTAAATCCAACCTCTATTTAACTTGCAAACCTCTTCTATAAAGCATTGCCACCATGGAAGAACCATATCATAAGAAGAGAACCAAATTCATGACTTATTTTGAAAATGAATTTATGATGGAGACTAGGGGTTTGTTATACTCTCCATTCAATTATCTTCTCCTTTAGAGGCTTACTTATTTTTTACAAGCTATCTGCTCTATTTTATGGCATTTGAAGAAGTGAAAAGGAACATTGTTTGATAGTCCAAAGGCTAGGTTTTCATTTTTATCTTAACAATTTTAAATAGTGGTAACTTGTCATGCCCAAAATTAGGGCAAAAACACACCAACACATTTTTTTTTTCTAAAAGCACAAAAGTCTACTAGGGTAACATACAAAGGTACATTTAACATGAACGTAACACATATCCCAACACAAGTTATCACTCTAGAGGTATCATGTCATGCATTGCCTTGCCAATATCCCTTAAATGGAAACTATGTTAGATATCTCGAAACCCTAACTGGGTTTAAACCAAGTGTTTAATAAAATAAAAATAAATAAAGGGTAAATTAAAACTTAATAAGTAATATAAAGTCAAAGGTTGGGTTACCACTCCCAAGAGGCTTAAATAGTTAAATAATTAAATAAAAAATGAGAGTAACCCTAATGGTTGCAAACGTGAACCAGGTTGATACCTAGGGTAGGAATCGCAAGAAAACATAAAACTAATAAAATAAGATCATAAAAAAATAACCCTATGGGAAACCTAGGGTTACAATATTATTACCCATTTAAAATATGTTTTAATATTTTAATTTAAAATACTATAATTTAATTCAAAACATAATATTATCAAAGTTTATTAATTAACTAAATTAAACATTTAAAAGATTACAATAATCCTAATAAAGCATTAATAATGAATTTTAACAGTAAGGCTAAGGGGAAAGTTATTTATCTATGTCCCATCTTAGGACAAATAAATAATTTCCCATGAATAGACTTCCATCATTAAAAATCATAAAACAATAATAGAAAATTATATTAAGTAAAATCACCAACATAATAATAAAATAAAAAATAATAATATTCCATTTGAAATAATCATAAATTATAAATTTGAAAATAACAAATCTCCAAGAATAGATCTAAAAAGAATAAAGGTCAATTAAATGATAATTTCATCATTATTAAATTTAAAATAATGTAAAAGTGGGATCCAATAATAAAATATTTAAATCTCACTTATTAATTTAAGATAATCATTACAAAATCCCAATGAATAATAAAATAATAAATAAATTAGAATTCAAATTAAAGTGACTTTCAGAAGTCAACAATCATTAAATAAACATAAAATAAAGATTTAAATTTAAACATAACTTAATTAAAAGCAAAAAAAAGGGGGTTAGCCCTAACCCTAATTCGAAATTAAGGTTAGGCTTAAAGATAAAACTCTTACCAAACCTTAATTTCTCTCATTTGATGTTGCATGTTTGGCAAGGAGAAAGATTGAAGAAAATGCAAGCTCAAGTATACACAAGTATACATATGTGTATATAAACACATATATATACTTATGTATATATGTTCATAAAATAAACAAGAATAAATTAACAAACATAATTAGAAGATTTACAAGGCTTCAACAAAATTTCCTTCAACTACCCAACAAGGTAAAATAATTAGATAGATTTAGTTTTATATTATTCTGCTATAAATTTTTACTAAAATAATAAAAATGTTGTTGCAAGCATTTTTAATATGCAACAGTCTGTTGAAAATCACTATTACAATATCCCTTTCTTTTTAAAAAAATATTGACTGCATATTTCCTCAAATATTATCGTTGCATTTTTTTATAAAAATAATATTGTTTGTATATATTTTTTGTTTTAACGGTATGCATAATTTATTATAAAATAAATTTCAAATCTTATATTCCCCTTAGGGAAATCTTCCTGTGGCCATGGCAACCACAACCCATTGGGCTTGCGGTGGCCAGAGCCATCTGCACCCATAGGGGAGCGGTGGCCCAAGTTTCCCGCACCCTTATGGGATGCGGTGGCCACAATCAGCCGCACCCATAAGGGATGCGGTGGCCACAACCTGCCACCCCATATGGGTTGTGGTGGTCACAAACATCCGCACCCACATGGGTAGCGGTGGCCCAAGCCTCTTGCTTCCCCATGGGATGCAGTGGCCAAAGCCACCTGCACCCAGTGGGGTTGCGGTGGATGTGTGGCTGTCGCAGCCCCTCTAAAACAATTTTTTTAATTTATGTTTTGTTTAAAATTTGTTTTTATATTATATAGTTTATTTAATATTTATAATATATATACATATGTATATATATGTATATATATGTGTATGCACCCTAAAATGGTCGCCTAGACTTTGGGCCCCCATTCAGCAATTTATCAAATCCCTGAATCAATATTTTAAAAAAATCAAAATTTTATCAATTATATCAATTTCCTTGATCAAATCTTATTTTATCATTTTCAATTATTTGTCTTGGGCTAACCATTTTATCCTAAGTCTTTATTTATTTAAAAGGAATTTCCTCCCCTTTTAATAAATAAAAAATCCCCACCTTTTCATCTTATCTTAAGTTGCACAAATAAAGCATTATTCCTATTTTATAAAAAGGAGAAAAGCAATTTTTGTCTCATATGGACACAAAAGTCAACTCTTATTTTCTCATTGAAGGATATATGTGCACATGGATTGCTCATCTTTCAAGCTCCACCCTTGATTAAGACTTTTGCCTCTTAATCTCCATCGTCCATTAGTTTTCATTTCCTATAAAAGAAGAGCTCTCTTCTTCATTTGCATATCCATCTTTTATGCTAATGTTATGCTACAAGTTTTCTAGGTCACTTTGGAGCTTTTGAAGATTTGGAGCATTCTTGGCTTTTGCATCTACATTTCATTCTTAGTTTCATTCATGCATGGTAGCTTCATGTTTATGCTTTCATAGTTTAGATTTCATTTCAAGCTTTAGAATAACTCATCTAGTTTAACTAGGAAGGCTTGGTAATACTTGTACTTTCCTTTTCATAGCATAGCTTGTACTTTCATTTCCATAGCTTAGCTTGCATCTCTCATTTCTAGCTTGCATATTTGCATCTTCATCCTTAGCTTACTTGCATTGCATTTCATTTGATTCTTGGAGATATTGGCATTCTTGCCCTTGTCTTCACTTGAATCTCTCATTGTGTGGTTGACTAGCAAGGTCATTAAGTTTATTAGCTCTAGCTGAGAGTAATTTTACAATCTTGCAACTCCATACATAAAGAGCTATGGATCAATTTTTGAGACCTCATTCTTGAGTGTTCTTGATTGTAATGATCCATAGAAGTGCACTATTTTGTGTGTACAATATATATATATATATATAGATATAGATATAGATATAGATATAGATATAGATATATGTGTATGTGTATGTGTATGTGTATGAGTATGTGTATGTGTATGTGTATGTGTATGTGTATGTGTATGTGTATGTGTATATGTTTATGTGTGTGTGTGTGTGTGTGTGTGTACATATATGTATATACACACACACACACATATACATATATATATGTAGATATATATATGTATATATATGTTAATGAATATATATATATATATATATATATATATACACACACACACACATTGAGCATAAGGTGTTAAAATAATATGGGGTATATACACACATCTAATAACATATATACATTAAATATGTATATATATGCAATATATATATGTATACATAATGTTATATACACATTAAAATTTAACAAGGAAAGAGATTATAAACTATGCATTTCTCTAAAACATCATTATAGAATATGTACATTAATAAGGAGTATACATCTATGTATATATAACTATATATACATAGGTGTATATACATATTTCTTCCAAAATTATTAACAAGATTAATTGATGAAATGTTTTCTAGCATTGACAAGTAGTAAAGTAAATCCACATAGTTTATTTCTTTCAAATGAATACATTGAGAAAACTATAGACATCTTAGAAATGAGACATTCACTAATGAAAGAATCTATTTTTCTTTGCAAGGGAGGAATAAAACCATTAACCTTTTTTTTTGCATTCATGAAACCAATCAACAATCCAATACTTTTCAAAACAATCAGCAAAACAATGCTTCCCAAAACAATCAGCAAACCAATGATTCTCAAAATACTCAACAACATAGTGTTTCCCAAAATACTCAAGGACACACATTATCTTTAGATCCAACTCTACAACAAATCTAGATGCTCCAACAACAAATCTGTGACATCCAAACTGGATCATCAACCAAGAAGTACTCCTTGGATGATATATGTCCTTATCCTTTTGATAAGAATTTAACAATGATTCCATTCCCTCCTCATTTTGAGGTACCAAAATTTGACAAATATAAAGGGAATTTGGATCCACAAGACCACATCCGTGAGTTTTGTGTTGCTTGCATTGAAGTCGCCCACAATGACACCTATCTTATGCGACTATTTCCACGTAGTTTAGGAGGACAAGCCATGGAATGGCTCTCCAAACTACTCCCAAGTATAAAATCTTTCAATGAGCTTCTTGACAATTTTGTGACTCATTACTCATATAATATCAAACATGAAGTCACTATGCTTGATCTTTGCAATGCACATCAAAATAATGGATAACCCTTCCTTACTTTTTAGCAAATATGGCATTCATTGTTTGCCAAGTATCCACGAATGATTCCAGAACAAGAAAAGATGAATATCTTTGTGCATAACCTAACACCAAAAATGAGCTATAGGTTGCAATTACAATGTCCTCCAAACTTTAATAAGCTCATATAAAATGATATCAAAATTGAGGAAGCTATGGTCAGAAAAGGTGAAATTAAACTTTATTCCAAAGACAATGTTGGATCTTCAAGTTCATATCCCAACAACAACAACAATAATGACAAGTCCAAGTTCTGGAACAAAAACAAGAATATTGTCAATGATGGGATTGTGGATAATTGCAATGTTAAACCAACACAACATCTTTTAAATCTCACAAGTAAGCCCAATGCTACTCAAGCTACTTATAGCAATCAATCTGCCAATCAAAACACCAACAACAATTCATCAAATTTGAGATTACCTTTCATGCCACGTAGAAGAACTTTTACTCCTTTGGGTGAATCTTTGGAATCTACATTAAGGAAGTGGATCACAAAGAAACTCATTGCACTTCCTGAAACTAGAGATTTTGAACCTAGGGTGAAGCCTTCTTGGTGGAATGATAATGATTATTGTGAATTTCACAAAGGGAAAGGTCACAAAACTAATGATTTCCAAAGGCTTAAAGTTGCGATTCAAGACTTAATTGAAAGTGGTGAAATTAGTGTTGATGGACATACCTCTAACGAGTCACATATGGCTTTTAAAGATCCACTTCTTGAACATGAGAAAGGAAGTTCTTCCAATACAAAGGGTGATAACCAAGCCAACTATAATGTTACATCTTATAAATATGTTGGTAACATTTCTGAGTGTCATCCTTCTAAATACTATGCCAATGTGATTACCCTAAAAGAAAAATCTGAGATTCAACCAGTCAATGTTACTACTCGAGCTCAATCTAGGGTTACTCTCGAAGGTGTTCCGTCTAAACCTAGCACCTCTCAAAACAAACCTGTTTATGTGCCGAAATCTATACCAAATGTTTCCAACCAATACAATCTTTTGGATCAACTCAAGAAAACACCAGCCCAAATATCCATATTAGAGCTTTTGCGTCTATCACCATCTCATAAGGATATCCTTGAGAAAGCTCTCTTAGAAACCCAGGTTCCCACAAATCTAGATCATGATCAATTTCAAGCTATGGTGGGACATTTGACAACCCTGCGTTATTTATCCTTCACTAAACATGATGATTTAGCTATTAATCAACCTAATAATGCTCCAGTCCATATAGAAGTCCTAGTATAGAACCATAAAATCAAAAGAGTACTAATAGATGGAGGAGCTGGCTTGAATATATGCACTTTAAAACTAGTCCTTGCATTGGGATTTTCTGAAAATGTTGTAGATCCAAAGAAGAAAATCACAATTAAAGCCTATGAAGAAGAAGAGAGGTCATCCAAGGGATCTATTGTTCTCCCTATCAGAGTAGGTCTTGTGGTCAAATATGTAATTTTTCAAGTTCTTGATATGGATCTCGCATATAATATCCTTTTGGGGAGAACTTGGATTCATTCTATGCAAGTTGTGCCTTCAACTTATCATCAATTTTTGAAATTTCCCCACAATGGACATGAAATAACTATCAAGGGAGATCCTAATCCTTTTCAATACTATAACACTATGAGGACAACACCTGATTCTTTGGTACCTCATAATCATGTTGGATCCTTTGCAATCACATCTACTGATCCAAGCAATATAGCATCAACTTCTAAATCAAATGGGATCAAGATAAATATCAAAGAACAAAGTATGGGAGAATATAATTTGGGCCAAACCTTTTGTCTCATAGAGTTACCTCTATCTCCTAGATCATATGGGAGATCTTTGATTACCAAACAGAAATTAGAACCCCTTCTACACTTGTTTATGATAAATTTATAAGTGGGGGCACTATATCACAAGAGGCAGCTGAGCGTAATTCCAATCATTTTCTTAAGTCACAGAAGAATAGAAAAGAAGATGATAAACATGAGTATATATCCCCTGATGTATATGGTAAAGGATATGCTTTGTTACAAAAGATGGGATACCAAGGTAGTAGACCTATAGGGTTACAAAGAGAAGGTGTTATCAAACCAATTTTGCAAAATCCAAACTATTAAAGAGATACTACGGGATTAGGATACAAAGGAGAAGGACCAAAAGAACCAAAAGGAAAAGCAAAGATCACACCTTTGCATGAGACATTTAAATCTCCTACATTACAATTCAGAAAAAATGGTATGTATGTGGATCCCGAAAAATAAAGGATACCAACAGAGATCATAAATAGACTTAGGGATCATGAGGATGATTCTAACTCTAATGACTACGAATGGGATTCATTATCTAACTATACTGAAGAGATAAGAATTGATGTGGTCCATCACTATAGTGTTGATTACCATGAGGGGGAGAGTTCAAGGACTGACTCGCTAGGATTAGTTCCACATGATACTGCTCTTGTCGATTGTGAGGGAAGTGAGAATTATCTTGCGATAGATGATTTAGATGAGAGTATAGAGATAGACCTTGCTGATACAATCATTAACCTAGACAATTTTTCTATAAACACTATCTCTACCTTTGAAATTGACCCGAATGATCCAATGCCCCTTGTACACCCTGAGCTTATAGATTGGGATTCTCCCAATAATCCATAACTTGATGTTTTCCATAACGATGATGCCATAATTGATTATCTTGGAATAAGATATCATCTACCCCCAGGGGATCATAAGTTAGGATTTTTGATAGAGCTCAATGATATGGCTTACTTTGGAGAGAGTGCCAATCCTTTCAGTCATAAAAATATAAAAATAATGAACAGATCTAATGGTGAAAACCACTCTATGGCAGTATTAGATCCAAAAATAGTAAAAAGAAATGATACATCTAAAGGTGAAAAACTCCCTGAGGCACCTGATGATGGAATGATTGACACTCTTCCCAATTACATGTATCGAGAGCAATCTGCAATCCTTATAGAACCAACATTGTCGCTTAACATTGGAATAGAGGAGTCCCCACACATTCTCAAAGTTGCATCATCCTTGATAGAATTGGAGAAAGAAGCTTTTGCAAAATTCTTCAAAGAGCAAAAAATCAACTTTTCCTGGTCTTACGCTGATATGCCAGGACTAGACCCTAATCTAATTATGCATCACTTATCTATTGCACCAGGCATTAAACCAGTCAAGCAAAAGCTCCATAAGATGCATCCACATATTGCATTAATGGTGAAAGTAGAATTGAAAAAGCTCCTAGATGTTGGATTCATTAGTGCTATTGATTATGCTGAATGGATTTCAAATATTGTACCTATCTCAAAGCCAGATAAGTCTATTTGGATTTGCATAGATTTTTGAGATCTCAATAAATCTTGTCATACAGATGATTTCCCAGTGCCTAACATTGATATCATAGTTGATTTGACGGCTCATCATGAGATGTTGTCTCTAATGGATGGTTTTTTTGGCTATAACCAGATCAAGATAGCACCAGAAGACCAAGAGAATACTACTTTTACATGTCCTTGGGGAACTTATTGTTGGAATGTGATGCCTTTGGGGCTTAAGAATGCTGGTGCAACTTATCAGAGAGCTATGACTACAATATTTCATGACATGATACATACCATAATGGAAGATTATGTTGATGATGTTCTAGCTAAATCCAAAAATAGGGATGGTCATTTAAGAGTATTAGATAGAATATTCACCCGAATGGAGAAGTATCAAATTAGACTTAATCCCAAGAAGTGTGCATTCAGGGTTACATCAGGCAAACTATTAGGGTACATTGTCTCAGCTAAGGGCATAGAGGTTGATCCAAAAAATGTTAAGGCAATCATGAAGATGGATTCTCCTACCAACATTAGTCAGTCAAGGTCTTTGCAAGGACATATCCAATCAATAAAAATATTTGTTTCTCAATTAGCAAATAGAAGTCATCCCTTTCAGCATTTGTTACACAAAGACATCTTATTCAAATGGGATGATAAGTGTGAAGAAGCCTTCGCTAAAATCAAGTAGTATTTGGAAAATCCTCCAATGCTGATGTCACCTATACCAGGAAAGCCACTCTTTCTCTACATCTCAGCTACAGAAGTCTCACTAGGTGCTCTTCTGGCCCAACAGGACCACGACGGAAAAGAAAAAGCTATATATTATATTAGTCGCACCCTTGTGGGATATGAACTAAACTATTCTCCGATTGAAAGAGCATGTCTAGCAGTCATCTTTGACTCACAGAAATGGTGACATTATATGTTGTCTCATTCTATCAAGCTTGTTGCAAAGATTGATCCTCTAAAATATCTTTTGAACAAGACAACATTAATTGGCAGATTGGCTAGGTGGGTTATGCTACTTAGTGAATTTGATATTGAATATGTGGATAGGAAGGCTATCAAAGGACAAGTCATTGCAAACCAATTGGCTGAGGCACCACTGACAGATGATCAACCTATACATACAGAGTTTCCAGACGCACACATCTTGACATTATCTAGACAAACATGGAAGCTGTATTTTGATGGATCATATACTCAGCATGGTTCAAGAGCTGGAGTGTTATTTGTCACACCACAAGGATACACAATTCCAAAGTCTTATAAGCTACTTTTTCCTTGCACAAATAATGTAGTTGAGTATGAAGCATTGATGATTGGATTAAAGATGGCTCTACAATGGAAAGTCACCGAATTGAATGTTTATGGAGACTCTCAACTGATTATCAATCAGGTTAATGATGAATACCAGACCAAGGATGACAAGTTGTTACCATATAAATGTATGGTGGATGAATTTAAGCAATATTTATCAATCATCACCTTTGAGCAGATTCCAAGGCATGATAACAACGCTAAAAATGCCATGGAAATAATTGCTTCTCAATTTAATGCAGAGGATACAAAAGCCCGCTTTGAGTTCTTGGTGGACGCTCTAACTTATCCTGCGTACGATGATCCTGATATGAGTATTATATGTCATCATATCAGACAAGATTCCCCAATCTATGGAAAAATCTATTCCTATTTGAAAAATAATACCATCCCACCTGACCTATTCTGAAACCAAAAATGTACCTTTTTACACCAAGCTTCCCGCTATGTCCTAATATCTGACACCCTGTATCGGCGAGGTCTTGACAGTAAGCTTAAAATGCCTTACGAGATGTACATGAGGGTATTTGTGGGACACATTCAAGTGGTCCTTTCTTGGCTAAGAAGCTCATGTGTATGGGTTACTATTGGCCTACTATGGAGACAGATTCATTTCACTTTGCTAGGGCATGCAAGAAATGTCAAATACATGGGAATCTTATTCATGCACCAGCACATGAGCTCCATCCTTTCACAACCACATTTCCATTCAGTTGGTGGGGACTCGACCTGGTGGGCACAATTCACCCTCCATCTTCCAATGACCATAAATGGATTATCACTGCCACTGAGTATTTTACCAAATGGATTGAAGTTGTTCCCTTGATTACTATCACTGGAAAACAAATATCCATGTTTATCCTTAATTATATCATTTACAGATATGGTATCCCTATGTATCTTATTACTGATGATGGGAAGTTGTTCCAAAATCAGGACATGGATGAACTATGTGAGAAATTCCACATCACCCATAACTATTCCACCATTTACTATCCCCAAGGTAATGGCCAAGCTGAGGAATCTAATAAAACCATTGTCAAGATCCTTCAAAAGACCATCAATGATGTTGGCCATGACTGGCATGTTCAATTGAATCTTGCCTTATGGGCTTACCATACTTCCATCTATACTCCCACTGGAGCCACACCGTATTCCCTTGTTTGTGGTTCTGAAGTTGTCCTGCCCCTCGAGGTCAAGTTGCCTTCTCTGTGTCTCTCTAAAAGATTTAATTCTAGATGAAGAGTATAGAGTTGCATGGCTAGCTGAATTAGAATTGCCAGATGAACGTCATTAGAGAGCCTATGATCATTTGAAAGTCTACCAACAAAGGATGTCTCATCAATACAATAGTAAAGTGAAACCTGAAGACTTTCAGGTGGGTGATCTAGTCCTTCATGAGAATCCCAAAAAATTAGCAGCATCATGAAAAGAATGGCAAATTTGAACCTAATTGGTTAGGTCCTTTTGTGATTATCACAGTCTATGGCTTTGGAGCTTATCAGTTGTCTACACCTGAGGGTGATCCCTTGGATGAGCCTCTTAACAACATGCACCTCAAAAAGTTCTATGCTTGAAATCCCAATGCAAAGGGTATGTATATAGTATGTATATAAAAAAAAATTAAATTTTTTTTTAAAAAAAAATCAACAGAAAATTGCAAATAAAACCATGTGGTGAAAACTTGGAAACAAGCACCATGTGTGACGAGTTAGCTCCCCTATCTACTAGGACTCTTCCAGTGTGTCCATTCATTGTATATACCCACAATAAAATGGCTAGTTAGTCACCATTCCTGCCATGTATATATCATAATAAAATGGCTAGTTCACAACACTATCCACTATATATATCCATAATAAAAGCCCACCATAGCTTGGTCTATTGTCTTGGTCTTCATCCTAGTCTTGTTGTGTCCTTCTTCATCCATAATAAGTCAGTCCATCACTTAGCTGGGGGCATGTCCTCGACCTAGTTTGGGAAGTGAATCTATGATAGTCACGACTCTTAGAGGACAGAATGGAGTATTTTCACTAGACAAGAAAACACAATCAAACGTTCTTACACAATGATTTTCTCATCATGATTTATAATCTTTGATCTATCCTTCGAAACATGACTGCTTATCTCTACATTTTGATTGTACATCATCAATTGAACTGATCAATATACCTTACACTATCTTTTGGCAAAAGAAATGTATATTCATGGCAAGCATGTTAGAATGATTTGTTATAGATTATGCATTCATATCTGGATTTCATTGTTATCATGTTTCCTATGCTATTCTGGGATATCTTTGACATGATTTTAAAACTCCCAAATGACATTGATTAGAATGGCCAGGATGGGGCATGATATTTTCTTTGATTGCTATTTGTGGGATATTTTCTGATGAAATCGAAGGAACAAGTAATTGGGGTGTCTATGCATAAGTGCCTTCATCAGTTTAATAAGCATCCAAACATACAATTCATATTGTTATGTAATAGCTATTAATGGTGATACACCACACATACCTCGACTCCAAATATTTGTTCCCCGATGGAGGGGGGAATATTCCTTGTTTGTTATGCAAACAAAACTTAGGTCATCTCAGTTTAATTATACCTCAATGCTTGTCAAGTTTTCTATATTAAACTCCATGCAAGGAGTGCTCAGGTCATCCTGGTTTAATTATACCACGATGCTTACATTTCCTTGTAACATAACAATCTCAATGATGAGAATCAAATTCCACTTACTATGAAGCTCTAAGATGTTTCATGAAGGTGTGGAGATATTCATGTCATTTCATATTTCATTTTGCATTACACTTTGCCAACTCATGTTGCAATACAGTGCTCCTTTTATCGGGATTTGTAGGTTATCTTGCTTAGTAGGTTATATGTTCTCTTTGCCTATTTCTTCTTGTGTCAGACTCATTATTATTTAAGTTGAGGACATTTGGATACCAAAACAAAATAAAAACATTTCATCGTGCACTTCCAAAAATTTCACATATTCCATTTTCATTATCACATTTAATCATTTTGTATAGTTCATTAGACATATGTTCTTTTTATTAGGATTGTTCATTTGTGTATAACCAATACATTAAAATTACATGCTTTGATCAACTAGAGTAATAATTCATTATAGCTATCATATTATCACATTTTTACCTATCATGTTTTAGGTTCTAACATTTTCTCATATTCGGTACATTTTCATTTTCATTATTATATACATTATCATTTGCATTATATTATTCATTTTGTTATCCATTACATTCATTCTCATATATTCATTTATTATCTAAAAAATTGCATTGGCATTTGCATTGTTGTTTATATCATTATTTATATCATTGCATTAGTAACACATCACATTAAATAGACAATCATTTAAGACATGCATTTATATAAACATCCTCATTCTATGCTAGATCATCAACCATTATACATTCACATGAAGTAAATCATTTTGCATTATAG
This sequence comes from Chamaecyparis obtusa, assembly GCA_027943335.1. NCBI lineage: Eukaryota > Viridiplantae > Streptophyta > Pinopsida > Cupressales > Cupressaceae > Chamaecyparis > Chamaecyparis obtusa. Next base: position 461,720 of record BSBK01000838.1, on the reverse strand, counting down.
ATCATAACCGCTATGCATATCGAAGTAAGTCATCACATCCTTCATATGTCAATACACACATGTATATATAAATCAATGTAAATAATTAGGAACTACATCATCATGTATATAATCTATCATAAGAGTCCATATAAAACAATAAATGTCCAAATGTCTGGCGATATGTCATAAAATAATAATGTGTCCAAAAGTGTCCATTAAGTCAATAACATAATAAAACATAATGATACAATGGTAATCCAGATACAAAAAGTGTGTATACAATATGTCTATGAGCCACTGCCTCCGAACTCAGTTTGTCACTGTCTACGTGATGCAATCAACCCTGGAGCTGCTGGATCTCCTGAACCTAAAGGTGCTCTAGGAGGACGTGATGATACCCCTCTACTACCGGCATGTCCCTGTCTCTGATGAACAACTGTCCTAACTAAAGTAAATTTTACCAAAGTTTATTAATTAACTAAATTAAACATTTAAAAGATTACAATAATCCTAATAAAGCATTAATAATGAATTTTAACATTAAGGCTAAGGGGAAAGTTATTTATCTATGTCCCATCTTAGGACAAATAAATAATTTCCCATGAATAGACTTCCACCATTAAAAATCATAAAACAATAATAGAAAATTATATTAAGTAAAATCACCAACATAATAATAAAATAAAAAATAATAATATTCCATTTGAAATAATTAGTAAATTATAAATTTGAAAATAACAAATCTCCAAGAATAGATCTAAAAAGAATAAAGGTCAATTAAATGATAATTTCATCATTATTAAATTTAAAATAAAGTAAAAGTGGCATCCAATAATAAAATATTTAAATCTCACTTATTAATTTAAGATAATCATTACATAATCCCAATGAATAATAAAATAATAAATAAATTAGAATTTAAATTAAAGTGACTTTCAAAAGTCAACAGTCATTAAATAAACATAAAATGGAGATTTAAATTTAAATAGAACTTAATTAAAAGCAAAAAAAAAGGGGGCTAGCCCTAACCCTAATTTGAAATTAGGGTTAGGCTTAAAGATAAAACTCTTACCAAACCTTAATTTCTCTCATTTGATGTTGCAGGTTTGGCAAGGAGAAAGATTGAAGAAAATGCAAGCTCAAGTATACACATGAGTATACATATGTGTATATACACATATATATACTTATGTATATATGTTCATAAAAGAAACAAGAATAAATTAACAAACATAATTAGAAGATCTACAAGGCTTCAACAAAATTTCCTTCAACTACCCAACAAAGTAAAATAATTAGATAGATTTAGTTTTCTATTATTCTGCTATAAATTTTTACTAAAACAATAAAAATGTTGCTGCAAGCATTTTTAATATGCAACAGTCTGTTGAAAATCACTATTACAATATCCCTTTCTTTTCTTAATAATTATTGACTGCATATTTCCTCAAATATTATAGTTGCATATTTTTTTTTTAAATAATATTGTCTGTGTATATTTTTTGTTTTAACAGTATGAAGAATTTATTATAAAATAAATTTTAAATCTTATATTCCCCTTAGGGAAATCTTCCTGTGGCCATGACAACCACAACCCATTGGGCTTGCAGTGGCCGGAGCCATCTGCACCCATAGGAGAGCGGTGGCCCAAGTTTCTCGCACCCTTATGGGATGCGGTGGCCACAGTCGGCCACACCCATAAGGGATGCAGTGGCCATAGCCTGCTACCCCATATGGGTTGTGGTGGTCACAACCATCCGCACCCACATGGGTAGTAGTGGCCCAAGCCTCTCGCTTCCCCATGGGATGCGATGGCCAAAGCCACCTGCACCCAGTGGGGTTGCGGTGGTTGTCGCAGCCCCTCTAAAATTTAACAAGGAAAGAGATTATAAACTATGCATTTCTCTAAAACATCATTATATAATATGTACATTAATAAGGACTATACATCTATGTATATATAACTATATATACATAGGTGTATATACATATTTCTTCCAAAATTATTAACAAGATTAATTGATGTAATGTTTTCTAGCATTGACGAGTAGGAAAGTAAATCTACATAGTTTATTTCTTTCAAATGAATACATTGAGCAAACTATAGACATCTTAGAAAAGAAACATTCACTAATGAAAGAATCTATTTTTCTTTGCAAGGGAGGAATAAAACTGTTCAGTTCTAGAATTGTTACCTCTATCAGGCAATAAGGCTAACAACAATTCCAGCTGACAATGGAAACCTCTCCTAGCTGTGGGTAGACTATGATTAGAGAGGAATCTCTGGATTCTAGCCCGGTTCCTAAAAAATGTTCAGTTCTAGAATTGTTACCTCTATCAGGCAATAAGGCTAACAACAATTCCAGCTGACAATGGAAACCTCTCCTCGCTGTGGGTAGACTATGATTAGAGAGGAATCTCCGAATTCTAGGTCGGTTCCTATCAAATGTTGGTTATCACTTTCCTGACCTGAAAACTTGTTGGGAAAAGGGAAAAGAAAAACTTAAGAACTTAGAGACTAGGGAGATGCACCAACGAATAATTCAAACTTTGTAAAGAAATGAATTCTAGATTTGACTCACAAAATGAAAACTTTGACAATTTGGTTCACTACTTAACATATAGGTTAATGAATTTAGTTATCAGGATTTAATCACAAATAACTCAACTCTTAACAACATACATTTCTCAAATAAGGTTTGATGGATCAGATTTATCAATCTGGAAGGAACAATGAAACATTCACATCCAAATTCAAAATCAGAATTGAAAAACACTTACTAAAGAAGATGAAAAGGAATTGATAATCTGAAGACAAAATGAGCTGAAATCTAGTATATTTCCTTCAAAAATCTCTGCAAAATGGTTACAAAATGGGCTCTTGAGCTTCTAGGAACAAATCAGTTCACTATAGGCTCTCTTTCCCACACATGTGACCCATAAAATAGTCCATCAATCTTCTTTTTCTAAGCTCTGAAACCCTAATCCGGGAATCCAATGCCCTTACAAAATGCCCTAATTTGGCCATAATTCATGCCAAAAATTTAGCCCCCCTTTTTTTAATAAACTTGGCTTTAATTAAGGAATTTAAAATAAATCCCTTTTACAATGTATTGCCAATTTATTAAAAGAAATTAATATCAAAATTTAAATATTAATTATCTTATCCTATTTTCTAATTTAATCCCTAACTTAGGTAAAACTAAGTATAAAAAATATAACATAGTGGGGAGTCGACAAGACTTCCACCCACTTGTTATCATATACATGAGGGAAAAATTAGAAACAAAAGGTGGCATTTGTTGATATTTTCGAAGTGCAAGGTGGCATTGTCCCCCTGCAACTGCATTGAATGTCTCTGTCATAGTCAGTCTTCTTGCGGACTCCAAATCTTATTATGCTTTTCTTTTGGGCATTTGCTTGTGTTTCATTTGCAAAATATGAGGGTCGAAACCCTAGTTCACTGCAGAGATGTGTTGAAACTGCTGGAAAACTTGCCATTTGCTGATGATATGTTTCAAATATGCTTGAATCTCGACTCACTAGTGTTGAAACTCGGCTTTCTTCAAAGGAACTATAAGTCTTCTTCCTGAACCCTTCGTTATTTCTCTTTTTCAAACTGAATGTAGTCATTAAAAAGCTTGAAACTCTTTGTTATTTCTTGCATTGAATGTTTATGAAAAATATGGCTCCATTCTTCATACGAATGCTTCTATGCTGAAAATAACACTGCTTGTTTATATCATGCAATATATGTTTAAGAATTTGCAAAAAAAATGTGGTCTCTTTCCATCAGATAGTTTACTATTTGTTTTTAGCTAGATTCACGCATATAGATTTCAAAATATGAATTTATTTACTGCTTTCATGATGCTGAAATGTGGACTTTGAACTTTGAATTGTTAGCTGTTGTTTATACTCTCAGTTGAAGCAAGGGTTTAAAATTTTATGTTATCTCTTGTATAAATAAAAATACCATTAAATCTGGAAATACTCGTAAATTACCATGCTTATCTGATGCTCACTATTTGTACTCTTTCATGCTGATTTGACGCCCATGGTTTGTTAAAATGTGCATCATGTGAGGAAAAGACTTACTGTATATTTGAACCATGAACTATTTGTCTTGAGAATAGACTCACTACTAACTAAAACTTTCTATTCTTTTAGAAGCTATAACAACAGTGAGCCTTTATTGTCTTATTATTTTAACATAGTGCTGAAACTGATTCTTCTCTGTTCATTTCACTTTGCAACATACTTACTTTGTTATCACTGTAATTTCATCTTTATTTTCACTGTATGAACACCACTGTCTACCCTATTACTGAAAAGTTGTATCACCATTAATGCTATGATAGTTTGATCATGACCATAAGTTTTTACTGCATATCATTTTGAACTTGAGACAGGAATCTTCATAAGTTAACTCATACTCCAACATATAAGTTTGATAAAAATCTTGACAGAAACTCTGAATATGAACAAACTTTCCAATTTTTGACAAGCACTGTAAAATGTGATCAATTTAGCATTTTGAAGTTAACATAACCAGCATTTATTATAGCTCCTGTAGCTCTGTACTATACATTTCCTTTGATACTAAACTTGGCAACTTATCATATGAAGTACAACAAGATATAAATGTTTATTATTTGTTAATGAAGTTCGAGCATGGGCTCGTGACACTCAAAAATAATAGAATAATAATGACTGAGGTTTGAACACGGGTTCGTGACACTCAGTCATAACATACTGTAAACATTCAAATTATGATGACATCTTGAAGCACTTGTAAAAATATTCAGCATTTAAATCATTCAGAACTTGAAAACATACATTGGAAATCATGCAATCAACATCTATTTTGCATCATTAAGCAGTTGATTCTTTGAAAATCAGCAACCTAGAACTTCCTGTAGCTTGTTCTGCATCTTGAAAATGACTAGTTAATCAAAAGAAAACATACACCACAATAGTCATTAATAGCGAAAAGTTTCATGTTTCAAAAACACCTCCCTTTAACACTACCTTATAGTGAGTGTTGATTTATGTTTTCTTGTTACATTTATCATTCCAGATTGATATGCAGTTTTGAAAATTAGATTGCTGAAGTAAGCTATTTGTTTTCCTTGCATTGCTTAGATCTGACAGGATCTAATCATTTCTTTTTCTTTCTTGTAGATGCAAGCCCTAAGGACCTAAATGCAAATGAAGACTCGGGAGTGACCTAGATGCAAGGACCTGACAAAACAACCAGCAGACTCAAATGCAAACACAAGGCAATGCATGGGACCCTTATTCCATAGTTTAGTTTTCTATTCTTATTTGCAATGTACTCTGTTTATTGAAACATGAAATATGAATCAAAGGACATTTGTACTACATTCTTATGAATGCACAATGTAATGATCAATGATAAATTTTGAATTTGTAATTTAGTTTGATCAATACTTAGAGTACATTTATGAAAATTTGAAAAATGAATGTAATAAGTGAATGCAAATCAACAAAACCTATAAGGTAGTGTTAAATAGATAACTGAAATATGCAAATTTCTCTACTAGTGCCTATTGTGTTGTGTGTTTTTATTTTGGGTAACAAAAACCATCAACCTTTTTTTTTGCATTCAATAGCTTATGAAACCTACTTTTCCCAATCCTTTATTAATTTTGAAATACATAGAAATGTAGAGAGAGATTTTTAACATTCATTTACAAAATATTTTACAAGCATGATTGTATACACTAAAAAGTGACTTCATTAATTAATTAAATATTTATTATTTAATTAAATATTGACTTGATGAATTAATTAAATATTTATTATTTAATTAATATTTATTCCTCTATTTATTAAATAAATTATTCAATTTATTTAATACATTCATTATAGTTTATTCTCCTATCCTAAGTCTTCTAAATAGTCTATTAAAGTGATTAAATCAAATACACAATCACTAATTATGACTAAGTCCCCTAGTCCACTTCATCTACGTAGTCACCTGACACATCATTTTGGCTAGGATAAAAAATTATTATTAATTATTTATTAATCATTATCCTCCCCCACACATGTCCTATTCCTAAGGGCTATGTGGCCTCACAAGACTTGGTCTCATGACCACATGTCTTCTCCTAAACTAAGTCAAGAGACAATCCCTATTCCCAAGGGGCTTCTCAAGACACCTCTAAGGGTCAAAGGTGACTCATGGGACACTTGTGCCAAGAGTCCTCATGAGGAAAATGTCTCTCCCTCTTTCTCTCTTTGGTCTTTGTGAGACACTTGACATGTGTCTTTCCCTTCCACCTTCTTCTCTTCCATGTCAATGTGAGAGGAACATCATCCCTATTCTTCCTCTCACATTCCAACTACATCCCCCTTTCTCTCAACCCCTTCAACCAAGTCAATAGTAGCCCTAGGATCTTCCACCTTTCAATCTCCACCGTAGGATTGTGCCACCTAGGATTAGATCCTCCAAAACTCTATAAAAGGAGCCTCATTTTCCCTTTGTGAGCTAATAGTGAATAGGAAATCAAGAATCAAGCATTCTAGAGATCAAGAGCATTCAAATATTCAAGCATCCAAGTTATCCTCTTATCCATTTCATCCATTAGTTTTGCATAATCAAGCTTAGGCCATTTTGCACTCATTCATACAAATCTCCACACTTTGGTGACATCTTGGGCAAGGAGCTTCAAATTGGAAATTTGAGAGCTCAACCAATCCAAGAAATCAAGGCTAGGAGAGCAATGGAGAAAAGCTACATGGTAGGTGAAGGTAATTTGATTTAGTTCTTCATTGTGTTTACTTTTGTATTCTTCATTGTGTTTGCATTAGGTTGATTTATTTCATTTTCTCATACAAAATACAAATCCCTTATGGACCCCAAATGTGTAGTATAATATGATGGCATCATGGAGCCCATACATCCATGACATATCCCCTTCCTCCACGAGGAAGGACTCTACACTATTTGGATATTCCCAACTAAAACCCTTCACGCTTAAGGCTATCTTCCCTCCCAAAGGTGAGTCTAGCCTTGCACACCCCAAAAAAAGTAAGAAAAAAACAAAACAAAACCAACAAAAGACTTAACAAGAAGCCATGAACAACAAACTTAAAAACTTCACAAAATATCTACTAAACATCACAAAATCTACATATACAAATATGAAGTAACAATAATCATTGCATAATAAGATCACCAACCTTTTTCCAAGATATGGAAATGAAATTTGAGTAGAGCTCCCTTCCTACAAGCCTTCCTTCCTTTTCTCAGTCCACCAAAAACTTCCTAAGTCCACTAGAAGTATCCAAAATTAGAGAGTGGGAAATCAACCTACCAAATTCCTCTCCATCCCACTAAAAGGAAAACCCTACCTAATATCCTACTTGTAATACCCCAAAAATGGGCTATAAGTTTATTAATCTCCTACATCGACAATTCGAACGAAATCGACATCAAAGTCCTAATTTAAGGCACATCTAAACATCATCGAATCATAATTGATTATCTTAAATTTTGCATCAGGGAATATTCTTAGTAATATTCCTAATCATCTTAATTATCTTTAATTTAATGATTATTTGGCAATAAATCACATTTATCATAAGTTTGATTAATTGAATATTTTCATATTTAATTAATTAGATTTAATATTTGCCACTTAATTGTTTAATTAAATTTAATTCTATCTATTATTAATTGTATTATTTAATTTTGACAATAGATCAAAATTCCTATCTTTAATTGATTAAATTCTTATTTAATTAATTAAAACATGTTGTCATTATTTAATAATATAATTTTTAATAAAAGTTTGGTAAAATAGTTAATTAACCCATAAATTAATTATTTTATTTCAAAAAGCAGTTAAGTTGAGAATAAATCACTTTATTTATTTATTAAATCATAATTATCCATGTGCACATTCAAGAACCATTAAACTCAACATTGGAAAATCAATGCAAGTTGTTAGCTTTTTGAAACTCAACATCTTTTCGAGTTTTAAAGTTGATCTAAACTTCTAATTCAAGTTGAACTGTGCTTTTGCATGATTTTTGTGACTTAATTATCTTTATTTAAAAATAACTCAAAAATCAAGTTGAGTTATTTGAGTGATTTATGGCTTTTTCTCATGCACCTCCAAAGCCTTGGATTTCTATAAAAACAAGGCTTCAGCTCTTCACAAATCATCTCATATTTTGCACAATCACGCTGGAGAATTGGAATTGAAGAATCAAAGCTCTTGCGAATCGACATCTTTGTGAGATCAATCTTATTTTTGCATTCATATTTCATATCATTGTTAAATTAGCATAGCATATCAGTTTTCATATAGATTAATTTCATATCAGTTTTTCATTCATTCTTATTGCATAGAAAAATCCAAAAAAATAGCTTAATTGCATTTATTTCATATCCATCTTTTGCATTCAAATCCTTCATTTAGGTGTCGTCTAGGTCACTAATCTCAATTACAATCTGAGAACATCAATCTCGCACCTATTAGAAGGCAGTAAATCACTTGGTTAGATTAGATTTCAATTTTGCATGATTTTGATTATCACTAACCTCTAATGTTTTACTAAGTGTTGTGTCTACAGATCAGGTACAATTTTCACACACACATTTTGGCGCCCACCGTGGGGCAACCCACCTTTGCATGCTGGTTTTGATTTTTTTGGGAGCTAAAACCCCAAAGTTTCAAAGATTTAATTTTATCTCCCAAACGGCTTGGAATTTTGGTCTAAAATTTTTTTTGCAGGTTGGTGACATGTCAGGGAAGCTACAGTAAAAATTTAGAATTTTCTGAGATGTTTTGAATTTTTAATAATTTTTTCTTGAAATTCTAGAAAAAATTAATATCTGACGCAAATCAGCATATTTTTCAAAAAAATTTATATTTTCGGAAAGCTCTTTAAATTTTACAGGGGGTCCATTCTTTGTATTTTAAATTTGGGCATGATATCATAGCTCAAATAGTCAATTTACAAAAACTAGTTTGTTTTGATAAAATGGGTCTCTAGGGCACAAATGAAGAGATTTTTCTAAAAATTTTGTATTTTTGGAAAGCTCTTTATTTTTTAGCAGGGGTCTCTATTCTGAATTTCTATTTTTGTGGCCAAAATCATATCAAAAAAATTAGATCTTGTTGACTAGGTCAAATGCAGCAAAAAAAATAAAGTTTTGTGATGGGTATGCACTTATTTTTTTACATGGTTCAATGAATGATATGAGTTTTCATTTAGGTTAATTGATGGTTATTATTACTGATAATAATTGATTTTTAGAGCTAACCCTATGGTTTTCATAAGTTGAATATATTTTGCATATCTTGTTTGCTTGTTTGCTTGTTGGAGAGTTCGTCACTTGCTTGCATGGAAAAGCTCAACAAAAATTGCTAAAAATCAAGTAAAATCTACTAAGTGTGTTGCGAGGATCCCAGGTATTCTCCTTCATCTAATAATATTTTGATTTGAGACTTAAAATAAATCTCTTATGTGTCAAGCTTGTGTGCATCTTTTCATGCTTTTGATCTATTTCTACACACTTGCATAATTGATACTAGGTTGTGAACCCTTAAGGATTCATTAAGTAGTCTTAGAATACTTGTGATTGATCTTGATTGCTATCTTGGGTTATTGGACTCGCTAATCCGCTGGCCCCTCATTTCCGCCTCGTGGTTGCAATCTCAGTGCCATAAAGGGGAGGGGTCAACAGGACAGAAGCGTTAAGTGTTCCACTTGGCAACCCTTTTGTGCTTTTAGGAACTCACTTATTTTCTAAGTTGGGGACTCATTTTCAGCTTGTGTGAGGTGTTAAGTGTTCCACCTTGTGGACTCATCTCATATTTGCTTTAAGCGTTAAGTGTTCCTCTTTCTACTTTTTGGGTACTTTTGGTAGATTTACTTTCGAGAATATATCTGTGCTCACATAGTAATTAGGCCCTATGAACACTATTCATGATTCTTGAAAGATTGGATTCCCAGTGAAATCCTTCTTGATGACAAAATCCTTGTAGCTAGGGAGGATACTTAGTGCGTTTCACATTCAACTTGGTTAGTGCATCTTCTCTTATTGATCGACACATTCTCTCTCCGAAGAGGTTGATAGATCACGTAGGGTTGATATCACAAGCTTTGGTGAATCAAAATTGGTTAGTGTGTCTTCTTTTATTGATTGATACATTCTCTCCCCAGAGAGGTTGATAGATCATGTGGAGTTGATATCACAGACCTTGGTGGAACAAAACTTTGTCTTAGCGTGTCGGATTAATCTGCTTGCTTTGTTTGGGTTAAAAGTGAAGAGGTGTCAAAACCTTGAATCTGGAGCCAAGTCCCCTTGTGGTATAAATCTGTGAGTCACCTTTAGAGAGGGTTAACCGTAGTGGACAATCCCTTCACAGGGCAAACTGCGTTGACAGAACCTCAAGCGGTAATAGCCATTTTCACCATGGTAGTGACAGCCGCTATATAAATGTCCTTGTGGAAGAAATCTCCACGGGTATGGTTCATTGTTGGGTTGTCAGATCTCCCTAGCAGCTCTTGAAGATTAAGTTCTCAGACTGTGTCAAAACCCTGGTGCGCCGGGATTGGAGTTCACCCCTTTGAATCATAAAAGTTGCAGAGTCAAACCATTACTAAAAACCCTAGAGAGGCCAATTTTTCATTCTCAGGTATATGTGTGTTATTGCAAAACTTTTCAAAACATACACAATTAGTACTCTCAGGGATTAGCACAATTTGGTCACTTGATTGTTCATGCGCAAGGTTGCTTTTGCCCTTGTTCATTATTTTCAGACGTGCTTGGAATCACTTGCTTGCTGTTCTGCGTGCTTATTTATCTACTTGGCTATTAAAAATGATCAAATCTGGTATAACCTTCAAAATTTGGACAATACAATTTGCAAACAATCCAAAATTGAAGACCTTACATTTTACAAAAATTGACGTAAAATCTTTTCTGGAGTCAAAAGTCATTTCAGGGAGTCAAAAGTCATACGAGTTTTGTCAAGTATCGTTTCAGTATTACCCAACTATCGTATGAGTTTAGCAACTATCGTTTCATAGACTACCCAGTGTCGTACGAGTCTGCAGAGTGTCATTTGGAAAATTTGAGAGAGTTGTCAGAAATTGTCAAATTGCAAGATATCCAATGTTTCCAGCCTAGTTCCAGAATCTGTCAAAAATATCAGTGTCAGGAACAGAGCAGTAGCTATTGAGCATTCTACCATTTTTCTGAGTTTGATCTTTTGAATCCGATCTAGTCTTCTGTTTGATCAATTTGAGTCCTTTTTATCTTGTGTCAAAACCTTGTCATAACTATCAATCTTCAATCAATCTTCAAAAATAGACTAAGTGTTGAGAACTCGTGTCCGCTATCTTTTTGGCGATCTATCCCATACATCCAGGGCACAGTTTCCTTCACCCACATCTCATCAGATTTTCAAAACTATCATAATCTTGACAAGGTTGCGTCATCCAATTTTCTCGAATCAAATTGTTCTTCAGTTGTCTTTGTCCTTTTCTTCTGTTTCATTCAAAGTTAATGGTGGAGACTAGAGCTTCTTCACACAAGAAATTAGAAGAAACATCTCAGAACTTACTTTTGACCAATACCCCAGGTCCAACTCTTGAACAACTCATCAAGTCAGGTATCTACGAAGACGACGGTCTCGGTAACTTTCGATTGAAAACTGGTTACATACCTCCTTTATCAACTCACAGAGGTAATCAACAAACTCCTCCTCAATCTATTCTAGGGAGCCCAAAAAATCCTACCATGTCTCAAGCAGGGACAAACCACAGTTCTCTAGGAGGAGGATCCCAAGGACACCATTCTCAACATAATGCCGACAAAGACCCTACACCCTCTAAAATCCATCGGTGTCAGAATGACGATGAATTCAAAAGAATGATGAGGCATTTCTTGAAAATGGATAGAGAGGCATACTTTTTGCAATTAGCCCAGGAAGGGGCTAAGCTTCCTCCCAACTTTAACGTTGATGATATAATCACACATGAGGAAGAAACTCCGATGACGGCCATAATGAACCAGCTGCACGCTATGCAGGTCAAAATGAATAAAATTGAGAAAGAGAAGGAACCCAAGGAATTCTCCATGGAGGCCCTTTGTCCTTTCCCTTTTGACAGAGACTTGTATATGCCTCCATTCCCAAAAAGAGTGGAGATGTCAAAGTATGACAAATATGATGGACACTCTGATCCTCAAGATCATGTCAGAGAGTTCTATACGCAATCCATGGAATTCATGCATGAACCGACTTATCTAATGCATCTTTTTCCTAGATCCTTGGGAGGAGCATCCATTCAGTGGTTTTCAAGATTACCTTCTACGATCAAAACTTTTGAGGAATTGATTAAATTGTTTTATCAACAATATTCCTACAATATTCAACATCCAATTACCATGATCGATATCTGTAACCTCAAGCAATATCCAGGGGAATCATTCCTAACTTTTCTCAAGAGGTGGCGAAAGAAGTTTTCTCTATATGCTAGACCAATTCCCGAAATGGAGAAACTTGAAATCTTTATCAATAACCTTGTTCCAGAGCTCAACTATCCATTACAAATGCAAGATCATGTATCTTTTGATAAAATGGTGGATAATGCAATCAAGATTGAGAAAGTACTTGTCAAGAAAGGAGAAATCACACTTCAAAAGGACAAGTCTGAATCTGGATCTAGCTCAAAAGATAAAAATAAGAGCTGGAATAGAAACAAAGGTATCATCTCTGATGGTGTTGTTGACACTATCCATGCCCCATCAAAGGCACCGGCCTACAATCTCACCCTTGCCACCAAAGCCATTGAAGCTTCAGAGCAAAAATTTGCTGAACCATCTCCAAAGAAGCCATTCAAATGATGGGATAATAAATGAAAGTTTACTCCCCTGGGAGAATCTTTGGAATCTACCCTGAGAACCCTAATAGCTGATAACATGATCTCTTTACCACCAATCTGAAAACCCGATCCGGATCCAAAACCATATTGGTGGAAAGATAATGAATTCTGTGCTTTCCATCAGACTAAAGGCCACAAAACTAATGGATGCTTCCACTTGAGGCATACCATTCAAGACTTGATAGATCAAGGGGATATCACGATCAATAATCCTACCAGTAATAATGATCACACAACATTTACAGAACTGTTTCCACAACATGGCAAGGGAGTTTCCACTTCTCAGCCTAACATGGGGGCAAAAGTCAACTATGCCTACCCTGGAAACGATGCTATCATCAATATGGTTGAACCATGTCTCTCTGAGAGCTGTAATGTCATCACAATTGTACGAAAAGATAGAAATCATTCCTCAGCTAATGCAGTTACCAGATCACAAGCTCAGACTCATCTAAAAGGAAAAACACCAAGTTCATCTAATGTCCCTAAGATACCTTTCAATCTCACATCTGCTTCTAAACAGAAGGTTGCCTCGAAATCTTCCAATCCAAAGGATACCAGACCTACATCTTACAGCATCATCCAACAACTCTAGCATACCAATGCCAAAATCTCTATGTTTGAGTTACTTCGAATATCTCCAGCTCACAGAGATATCCTAGACAAAGCTTTGCTCAGCTCTAATGTTCCTGATGATCTAGATCTAGACAGGTTCCAGACTATGGTTGGTCATCTAACATCTCCGCAATATATCTCCTTTTTAGAGGAAGATGACAACTCCCTAAGTCACCCACATAATCAGCCCTTGCACATAGAAGTCTTGATCCAGAACCGTCGAGTCAAACGTGTGTTGATAGATGGGGGAGCAGGCCTCAACATTTGTTCTTACAACTTAATCACACAGTTGGGATTCTCAGAGATGGCTATTGATCCTCGAAAGAAGATCACCATAAAAGCCTATGATGAACAAGAAAGAGCTTCTAAAGGCACCATTGTCTTGCCCATCCGAGTGGGTCTGGTCATCAAAGATACCACATGTCAGGTGCTTGATCTACCATTGGCTTACAATATCCTCCTAGCGAGACCCTGGATACATGAAATGCAAGCTATTCCTTCTACGTACCATCAATGCTTGAAATTTCCCTATGAAGGAGTGGAAGTTACTATCCCAGCAGATCTGAGTACAACTTGCAATACATTGAAGGAAAGTGTTGATAAGCTTGTTCCCAATAATAGAGAATCTTCCATCAAGCAGCTAAAGGTTGCTTCCACATCTAAGATGGATGACATTGCTAAAGAGATCAATATCAAAGAAAATGGGATGGCAGAATACACTATAGAGCCAGTCTTGTCTCTGACATCTCTCCCAATCTCACCTACGTCATATGGACAATCCTTGAAGCAATCTAAATCAGAACCTAAGGAACCTATGGAAGCATACAAAAGAAATTTTGTGGCAGAGCAAGTATCCAAACAAGAATTTGAAGAGGATGAAGCTGTGCTGGCATGGCTATACAAAGATGATTCTGAATCCAAAATTGTTCAACCTAGTGAATCTATAGCACCTACAATCCCTTCTAATTCATATGGTCCAGGAAACAAATTGATAGCCAAGATGGGATATTCCAGTGAAGGACCTCTAGGAATTAGGGGAAAGGGTCTTGTGACCCCCATTTCACATATTGGTAGAGACAAAAAAGATACTGGTGGCATAGGGTTTAAGAAGAAACCCTATCATCTCAGAGGTGGTTATTCTCATGTCATAGAACAAATTGCACCAGGAGAACCCCTTCTCAAGAAAGAAGAGACAGAACCCTCAGATGATGATTCAGATAGTTCAGAACTCATCCCCTATGAAAAATTGCCTAAAGAGATCAAAGATCTTCTTGATGATAAAGATGATCCTATCAAAAGAATTAATGTAGTAGAAACACAAGAACCTACTGTAGCGCAAGAGATGGTTGCACCACAAGAACCAGCTAATCTTAAAGGCAATCAAACTGATCAAGAAGAAGGGGGTAGTTATTCTGACACTGATTCCCATGAATATGAATTCAAGTCAGAGACTGAGGGTAATCCTTCTTGGGGTATTCATCCTGATTTCACACATTTTCTAAGATTTCCTAGAGATCCTGAATCAAAAGCTGAGTCAAATGACTATGAATGGGGTGCCATTCCAGAAGAAGATGAGCTTATAACAGAGAAATATATTGATGTTATTCACCAATATGTATCTCAACCCAACGTAGGTCTAGAGCGAAATAATGAACTTAACGTGTCTGATCCACCTATGGCTGAAGAGGACTCCCATGATGATGTTGAGCCTATTCATGAATTGAACATTTTGAGCTGTAATATCACCTTTGAACTTGAGCATCGGGTTAGGACCAATGATGACATATCCACATCCATGAACACCATATCACAAGCCTTTCCCGCTTTGACTATCCAACGCCCTAATCTTATCGACCAAACTTCCACAAACCCAAACCATGGTATGTATACCTTCCCGAATGACTATGCCCTTGCCTGCTACCTCAATGCAGTTGAGCCTATGAGTACTTCCATCAGTGAACCGAGCGTCAGCATGACCGAGTCAGACATCAAATATCTTAGTCAGAAAAACAAGAGTAAAAAGAAAAAGAAAAAGAGTTCTGAGGGTGAAAACCACTTTGTGGCAGTCTCAAAACTGACAAAAGTAAAAAGAAAAGATGTATCTGAAGGTGAAAACCTCTCTGAGGCACCTAAGGATGAGATATTTGATGTCCTTCCGAGTCATTTACAAGATAGATCTCCAATTCTAATTGAGCCAACTCAATCCATCAATTTGGGTACAACAGAGGAACCACAATTGGTACATGTAGCACAATCTCTATCGGAAGAAGAGAAACAAAAATTCACTACATTCTTATCAGAAAAAAAGATCAACTTTGCATGGAAATATTCAGATATGCCAGGATTGGATCCCAATCTCATTATGCACCATCTATCCATTGCTCCCGGAGTAAAACCAATGAAACAAAAATTGAGAAAGATGCATCCTCATGTTGCACTCTTAGTCAAAGCAGAACTAGAAAAACTCCTCAAAGCTGGATTCATCTATGTCATAGACTATGCTGAGTGGATCTCTAACATTGTACCTATTTCAAAACCAGATGGTTCAATCAGAGTGTGCATGGACTTTAGAGATGTGAACAGAGCATGCCCTAAGGATGATTTTCCACTGCCTAACATTGATATGATAGTGGACATGACTGCGGGTTATGAAATGTATTCCTTAATGGATGGCTTTTCTGGATACAACCAAATCAAAATTACTCCAGAAGATCAAGAGAAAATAGCTTTCACATGTGCGTGGGGAACTTTCTGTTGGAATGTTATGCCATTCGGACTCAAAAATGCTAGAGCTACATATCAAAGAGCAATGACATCTATTTTTCATGATATGATGCATAGAACAATGGAGGATTACGTGGATGATACCTTGGCAAAATCTATGATTAGAACTGAACATCTAACAGACTTGAGCATGATCCTTGACAGAATGGAAAAATTTAGTCTTCGACTAAATCCTAAAAAGTGTGCTTTTGGAGTCACTTCTGGAAAGCTCCTAGGATACATTGTCTCCAAGAAAGGCATTGAAGTTGATCCAGCTAAGGTCAAGGCTATAATAGAGATGCAACCTCCCACAAATATTAGTCAAATGAGGACGTTGCAAGGCAGAGTTCAATCTATCAGAAGATTCATATCACAGCTAGCAGACATATCACAGCCTTTTACAAAAACATTACATAAAGGTGTGACCTTTGCATGGAATGAAGAATGCGAGAACAACTTTAAACATATCAAGAAGTATCTTTCAAATCCACCTATATTGATGCCTCTTGTTCATGGGAAGCCATTAATATTATATGTCTCGGCAATAGATTCATCACTGGGGGCATTGCTAGCATAGCATGATGAGAACAAGAAAGAAAGAGCCATCTACTATATCAGCAGAACTTTAGTGGCCTATGAGAAGAACTACTCAATGATAGAGAAGGCATGTCTAGCTGTGATCTTTGCATCGCAAAAACTGAGACACTACATGTTAGCTCATACTACTCATTTGGTAGCTAAAATTGATCCACTGAAATATCTCCTAAGCAAAGCTGCCCTCACAGGTAGACTAGCTAAATGGGTCATGCTCTTGAGCGAATTTGACATTGAATATGTTAAAAGAAAAGCTATCAAAGGACAGGTCATTGCTGATCAACTAGCTGAAGCACCACTGTTTGATGATACACCCATGCAAATGGAATTTCCCGATTCCTCTATCATGCACCTCTCTTCTAGAGCATGGTGGTTATTCTTTGATGGCTCCTACACACAGAATGGATCTGGAGCAGGCATATTGTTCATCACTCCTCAAGGATACTCGATACCTAAAGCATTCAGATTAAAGTTTCCTTGCACAAACAATATTGCTGAATATGAGGCACTTCTCAATGGTATGAAAATGGCAATACAATGGAGAGTTACAGAGATGCACATTCATGGAGACTCACAACTGGTTATCCACCAAGTCAATGATGTGTACCAAACCAAAGATGAAAAGCTCATTCCTTACAAGAGAATGGTAGATGATTTAAAGAAATACTTCATCTCTATCACATTTGAACAAATACCCAGAATGGAGAATAAGGCTGCCGATGCAATGGCAACACTATCTACTCTCTTACAGTAGCCCGAACATGAGCTACGCTACGAGTTCCTGGTGGAAGCCCTATCCTATCCTGCATATGACTCCCCTGAAACCCACATGATCTGCACCGTTGTAGGTTATGATTCATCCCGCTACAAAAATTTGTTCTCCTATCTCCACGACCAAATCATCCCTGAGTCCTTTAACCATTTTGAGAAACAAAACCTTATCCGATCTGCATCCCGATATGTCATCATTGGTAATGATCTATACAAATGAGGTCTAGATGGTACACTGCTTAGATGTTTAGAACGGGAAGAGTCTCAATGTGCATTAGAGGAAGTCCACGAGGGTATATGTGGGTCACACTCGAACGGTTTAACGTTAGCTCGAAAACTTATTAGGGCTGGGTACTATTGGCCTGAAATGGAAAAAGAGGCTATTAAATTTGCTGAAAACTGTCAACAGTGTCAAGTACATGGCAACTTGATTCATGCTCCAGGGAGAGATTTGATTCCCTTTACTACACAATGGCCTTTTCAACAATGGGCATTTGATCTCATAGGTGCTATCCATCCGCACTCTTCTAATGGACATACCCATATAATCACAGCTACATATTATTTTACAAAATGGGTAGAAGCAGTTCCTCTAACACAAGCAACGGGGAAACAGATCTCTATGTTCATCCTGAACTACATCATTTGCATATATGGGATCCCTCACTCTATAATCACAGATAACGGGGGACAATTCAAAAACAAGGACCTAGATGACTTATGTGCCAAGTTCAAAATTACTCAACATTGGTCATCTATCTACTATCCTCAAGGGAACGAACAAGCTGAGGCTTCAAACAAAAATCTCCTGAAGATCTTGCACAGAATAGTGAATAAAATAGGAAGAGATTGGCATCTGATGATCAATCTAGCTCTCTGGGCATACAGAACTAGTATCAGAATGCCTACAGGGGCTACACCTTTCACTTTAGTTTATGGGTCTGAAGCGGTACTACCTATTGAGGTTGAAATCCCATCACTCAGAATCAAAATGCATGGACTTGTCACTGATGAAGACTACAGAGTGTCTAGGTTACAAGAACTTGAATTACTAGATGAACGCAGGCAAACAGCGTATGATCATCTCAGAGTGTATCATAAAAGAATGTCTAGAGGCTACAACAAGAAAGTCAGACACAGAGAATTTCAGGTTGGTGATCTAGTGTTGAGAGAAAATCCTAAAAATCAATCACATCAAGAACGCAAGGGGAAGTTCGAACCCAATTGGTTGGGTCCCTTTGTTATCACTGCTACTTTTGGCTCTGGTGCCTATCAACTCTCAATGACTGAAGGAGAATAGCTCTAAGAACCAATCAACGTTCTCCATCTAAAGAAATTCTACGTCTAAGGCATTCAGTGCTTGGTAAATGTCCTGAAAAAAATCTTAAAAATCAGAAAAAGTCCTAAAAAATGAACATCTTGGTGAAAACCTAGCAATAGGCGCCTTGATGATTCACAAAAAAATCAAAAAATATCAAAAGTACAAAAAAATTGAAAAAATACAAAAAAAAAAAATAAAATGAAAAAGAAGAAAAAGTGCCTTGGTGAAAACCTGGAAACAGGCGCCTTGGTAGCAAAAATAGAATCTCTACCAAGATGGTGAAAACCTGGCAAACAGGTGCCACTTGTTCCAAAATGCTCCATCTATCAGCACAATCTGGGTCTTTCCCAGCTTTCAGTCTTGCTTTAGTTTGTACATATCTCCCGGTTTGTTTCTGCATTTCCAATTTTCAATAAGTCAGTTTGTACACCAATCAGCTTGCGCATCTGTATCCTATCAATGTTCAAACTTGGGGGCAATTAATGTCATATCCTATGGCCTCCAATGTATCTTAGACGTGTCATATCTAGCCAGAGTCCTTTGAAGCTTCATGTGAGTCAGTCAGTCAGTCTTGTCTCCAGAAAGGATTTTGCATCTATAACAACGCAATCAAACTGAAAACTGAAACAATCTGTGCTTTTCATGCTTTTATCTCCTTGTATGCTTACTGATTCGCATTGAGATTTTTGCATATTGTGTCCCTTTGAACTCTTCGATGATGTCTTTTATAGGATTTAGAGAGTGATGACTGGGGGCATAATCTTTTCTTTGTCTTCTGCTTGTATGTGAAAATCTAACAGCTTTGGAAATTTTGGATTGAAATGGTGCCGACTGTAAGAGCCTCTATCTCGAATTGGATGGCCATGCGTACCTCGACCATTGATACCCAAAAAAAATTCAAGGACGTTTGATCTAACTATTATCTTTTTGAAGTAAATTCTTTCTCCTACTGTGAAACGCGCTCTTGCCTAAGGAGGTGAACGATAAAGGGTCACTACGGGTAATTCACACTAGATTTAGAATGATCTTTTGATTGTTTGATGTGTATGTTAAATGAAAGGCGTACTCAGGTCATCATGATGTTTATGTTTTGATGCTTGTACAAATTGCTATATCAAAATAGACATGATATTCAGGTCATCCTAGCATTTGTGCCTTGGTGCTTCTATCTAATCCAACATTCTGAATACAAATCAATATTCATATGTCCATGGTTGTATAACCAGTGGGTGTTGTATTGATTCTTGTGCATACAAATCGATATTCATATGTCTATGGTTTCATGGCTAGTGGGCATTGTATTGATTTATCTGGTTACCTAAAAGTTCAATGATGATAACAAATCGACATATGATCAGTGACTAGGTCCTAGGTCTTAGGTTGAATTTCATTTTGCATGTCTCATTGCATTTTGCATGTTTGCATGATCTCACAATGATTAAATGAACTTCAATGCTTAAATGATTCTTCAAATCGCATCTTCAAGTCTAACAAGAACTGCATCTCACACGAAGGTTCCTCCAATGAAATAGCAAGTAGAATCCTTTTTTGGGATCAAAATTCAAATCTGAGATCATTCATATTATTAATTGCTTGCATAATCAACCTTCAATCATCACAGAAATCTAGTATTCAACTTAACTGATTATCTTACATCACACTATCAAAATTTCAACTTGGTCAACCATGGTCAACTCATGGTCAAACTTGGTCTTTTGGGACCTTCCAACGATGCAGAATGTGTTCTTGAATGTGTTTCACCACACTTCTCAAATCAATTAACATGCTTCTAAACTATAACGCTGACTTTTCTTGTCAGATTTCAATTTTAATCCTGAAGGGGGCATGGTATTGCACATCATTCAAAGTCTGTAAATCAAATTCTATCGATCAAATCTATCAATATCTTTCATCAATGATCAAGACAATAATCACGTCTAGTCGCTGATTCATCAAAAGTCCTCATCGCTCAGGGCAAATCTATCATCACTTGGGGCATATCAGATTCATCAAGATCCATATCAATCTGGTATTCTCCTAATCTTGTAAACTGTATCAGTTTTTGCAACCATCAAATCATAGTGTTCTTTCCTTGGTTCTTAGGCAACTGAAGGATTCAAATGTGATACCTGCTAGTTCTGCTAAGACAATCGAGTCTAGAACAGGTCACTCACTTCTTATCAATCCTAAGGTTCAGAATTAGGTATTTTGACACTTTTTCGCAATCATTGGTTCATTGCTGCTATAGTAAACATTATCTTTGGTCATTCAGGACCTCCTATCTCAATATCTCTCAATCGGTTTCTTTCTTGAGATCGGTTTATCTTTTGAATTAGTTTCATATCTCTATCAAACACAGACTATCTTTGAACCACTGCGCTTCGCACAGAAATTCAAAGAGAGGCAAAATGTAATACCCCAAAAATGGGCTATAAGTTCATTAATCTCCTACATCGACAATTCGAACGAAATCGACATCAAAGTCCTAATCTAAGGCACATCTAAACATCATCGAATCATAATTGATTATCTTAAATTCTGCATCGGGGAATATTCCTAGTAATAGTCCTAATCATCTTAATTATCTTTAATTTAATGATTATTTGGCAATAAATCATATTTATCCTAAGTTTGATTAATTGAATATTTTCATATTTAATTAATTAGATTTAATATTTGCCACTTAATTGTTTAATTAAATTTAATTCTATCTATTATTAATTGTATTATTTAATTTTGACAATAGATCAAAATTCCTATCTTTAATTGATTAAATTCTTATTTAATTAATTAAAACATGTTGTCATTATTTAATAATATAATTTTTAATAAAAGTTTGGTAAAATAGTTAATTAACCCATAAATTAATTATTTTATTTCAAAAAGCAGTTAAGTTGAGAATAAATCACTTTATTTATTTATTAAATCATAATTATCCATGTGCACATTCAAGGACTAGTTAAACTCAAAATTGGAAAATCAATGTAAGTTGTTAGCTTTTTGAAACTCAACATCTTTTCGAGTTTTAAAGTTGATCTAAACTTCTAATTCAAGTTGAACTGTGCTTTTGCATGATTTTTGTGACTTAATTATCTTTATTTAAAAATAACTCAAAAATCAAGTTGAGTTATTTGAGTGATTTATGGCTTTTTCTCATGCACCTCCAAAGCCTTGGATTTCTATAAAAACAAGGCTTCAGCTCTTCACAAATCATCTCATATTTTGCACAATCACGCTGGAGAATTGGAATTGAAGAATCAAAGCTCTTGCGAATCGACATCTTTGTGAGATCAATCTTATTTTTGCATTCATATTTCATATCATTGTTAGATTGGCATAGCATATCAGTTTTCATATAGATTAATTTCATATCAGTTTTTCATTCATTCTTATTGCATAGAAAAATCCAAAAAAATAGCTTAATTGCATTTATTTCATATCCATCTTTTGCATTCAAATCCTTCATTTAGGTGTCGTCTAGGTCACTGATCTCGATTACAATCTGAGAACATCAATCTCGCACCTATTAGAAGGTAGTAAATCGCTTGGTTAGATTAGATTTCAATTTTGCACGATTTTGATTATCACTAACCTCTAATATTTTACTGAGTGTTGTGTCTACAGATCAGGTACAATTTTCACACACACACTACCTAACCTCAAAGATGATTGGGCACACTACCCAAGGGTTCTCTCTCCAACAAGAGGAGGAAGACATGACACATATCCCAAATTTGTAACTTTCTAAAAAGGCATTTTTAGAAGAGGTAAAAATGGGATAAAATCATCCTATTGGTCAAAATTTGACCCCCAACCCAAAGTGAACTTATGGGGTTATTTTTATTTTAACCCTAACTAACCTCTAGGGCTACATTAACCCCTCAAAAGTCCACTAAGAGTTTACCTCTGAAAATACAAAATAAGATTCCCTCACATGACACAACAACCAAGATACCTAACCTTGGGACTCTACAAGGTGACTAAATGGTGATGAATAACCAATAACAAATTAGTTTTCCATGCCAAATCACATACACAAGTGTCAATTGACACCACATAAAGTCACAACACAATATTGTACACATGGCATGCCAAGTAGACAATGTATAAATTAAAATAAACACAACAATAATATTACATTCAAACATTACTTTTAGAACATTAGCACATAACAATGAAGTTATTTCTCCCCTAGGAGTTAACCTTGACTTAATAATATTTTCACATGCATCCATCTTTGATTTCCCCTCTTTTAATTCCATGGTCAATTTCCTTCACACAAAATTCATTAGCTCACGAAAGACCAATAACATATATATATAAATGCAACTTTAATGATCACATAAAATACATCATAAAATCTAACTGCATTTCACAACATCATATGAAATTCGCTTTTCACAAGAATGAATTTACTCAAAATTTATTAAATTTCAAAATCACGATATTCAAAGAAACACATCTATCACAAATAATATAAATCATTTACATACAACATTTCAATTGATTCACATTTCTTGCATCAATATAATATCAAAGCGTAATACTCAGAATTTCCTTCTTAACATCAGGACCTAATAATCAACTTTCTATTAATTCACATCTCAACATAATATAAATTCAAATGGTCATTTATGTAAGCATTCATATCTAGTATTAATAAAATTTCAATATTCATTAAGGGTACATTCTACCTACTCAATTCACGATTCTACACACCTTTCCTACTGCATTTTCTACTAAAAATTACATACGCAAGGAAAACAACATTTACTTCATTAGAATTTACATCTCATCTCATTATAATTTAAATTACATGATTTCCATTCAAATCCCTCAAAGCATGCACTCAATTTCTCTATAATAAGAAAATTAGTTGAATTCGTTTAGTCCTCAAGCAAACATAGTGCATCTTAGAAACATTGACATGAGCACATAAGCAACATGAAAAAGAGTACATCACAAATCAATGTGGTCAATCCTCTGTCCATTAGAATATAAATCCATAATGCATCAAGCATAGCTTATCTAATTATTGAGTCTATAATGTAGAAAGAAGAAATGCAATGACAAGACCGGGGTAGGGTTCCTCAATAAATCCGTCACAACTCCAGTGATGACCTCTTGATTAACACAAAACAAAGTTGAACTAGGTGCATCTCATGATGCCATCATAAAACATATTATGGATAAAAGTCATTGGCACTCAAGATCACCATCCCCATCTCTAAGGATTGCCAAAAAATAATCCTAACCTCACCCAACGTCTCCAAGCTAACACAGGGCATAAAAAATGTGCTTGAAAGTTAGATCCTCTTGGCGGTCCACCATCATAAGGGATCAACATGATCAAATCAATGAGCATGAAGTTTGAAACCACACCATCAGGTTCTTCATGCTGGGAGGCAAGTGAGGGAGGCACTACATCATCCCCCCAAGGACTAGGCTTACTCCTAGAAGTCAACAAGTCAAGCTGAAGGAAACGCTAGACGTGCAGGACCCAAATGTCCTGGGAACATGAATACTTGCCAGACCTCCCAACATAACAATTTTTGCCCAATCGGCTCGACAACTGCAGAAGGGATCCGTCCTACAAAAGAGAGCATTGACATACCTCTCAAAGCCATTCAATTGTGGTCCAAAACAAAAGGAGATCACATCTAAACATTTCCTTCACCATGAAATGGTGTAACTCTACCTCAATAATTCACCATGAGGCACTTGAAATCCAATGTTGCTCCCCAAGATATCTCTATGGTCGAGACTCCAAGAGCTTCAAGTTATCAACTCAGAAACAAGGAACAAATTCCTTATACAAAAATTGCATTCTCCTAAGGAATGTTATATCCTACTCAAGTGTACCAAGGGAACATCTCAAAGGATTTCCTCTCACAAGCAAGGGCTCTCCCAAATTAGAGGCTCATCAATGCACCCTTCCCATTTATAGGGATAAAAAGAGTATCTTAAATGAATTTTAGAGTAGGATCATTGTTTTTCCATGATGATGAGTGGTCAATTAACCTTGGGGACTAGGGTCTCTTACCCCACAATATCATAGTCCTACCATAAGGTGGATAACAAGTTTAGATAAGGGATGACCTCAAACACACATCCTAAAACCCCAAACTTCAGATGAAAAACAAGCCTAAGAATCTGTTACCTTCTAGTCAAGCCTAGCGATACCTCAAATCAAGTCATCCCCTAGTATCCCCCAATAGTAACATGGAGATTTTCCCCAAGAGGGAACAAATTAATTGATAAATTAGCATGACTAGAACATAACCAAAAGGGTGTAAACACCACCAAATACTAGGGCCATCAAGACCCACCACATGGATCGAAAATCCAAAGTGGTCTAAGTCACACCTAACAATCCATCAAACCATGCTAAGAAGAGGAAACTCTCCTGGTTTCCAAAACACATCATGGGATCAAGGAGGTTCCCATTAAGCATTCATTCTAGATCCATCACCGAAAATAAATATTCATACGCCACCACATCAGCCCTGAGAAGACTTGTACCCAAGTGGCATTACTTCACTGATTCATATAATTTCCAAATGAGATCTTCTCAACCTTCAACCATTTGATTAATGTTACAAACCAACTATAGCCCTTAATTCCTTGGTATGGTTTAACCAATAATGGTTTCAATATCAGGAGCATCTCCCACACAATGGAAACTTTTGATCAAGGCTCCCAGACAACAACTAATCTCAGCATGCACCCACTTCATCACCATCCTACACCGCATCTTAATCATTACAAAGGTGCAATACAATATGTCCTTCCTAGTGTTCCCCCTTTATACGTACTATCAAAGATCCACTATAAACTAGGTAGAGTCATAACACAAGAATGGCCAACAAGTAAAAAAAACATTTGGAACAGTCACCAAGAACCAAAAGAAAGGTAAATCCTAATGGGATATCCATTAATTTTAATAGTAAATTAAAATGAGCTCAATTTAACATTAAATAGAATGTGTTATAAGTCATAGAAAGATAGATTTGGTGACTATTTCTAGGCATAATAAATAACGAAAATATGCTAGCCCACACAACATGAGGAAAGTTCCTCTACAAATGACAACCAAAATGAAAGGAATAAAAATAAATCAAGGAGACATTCACAAAACATTGCAACAGAAATCAGTCATGTAAGAGAGAAGAATCACCATAGGACACTGAGGGCACCAATTCACAAAAACTTTGAGAACATATCCACCACATACAGTTCATAGATACAAGCATTACTAAAATTCTGTTAGCTTCAACAATATCCTTATCCTTACAATTTCTTCTTCCACCTTGTTGTCGTAACCCTATTAATGAAGTAAAATAAGTTAGATGAAAGCCTTCAAACCACCCCATAACATATGCAGAGAGATCTACTCAAATCATAACATGAAACTCAAACTCTCGAGGGGGGTTCTCTATGTGCTCTAGGAAAATATTTAATCCCTCGCGAGGTTCTTCCCATAGCTAGGGTGCGCACAAATTTACGCTACAAACCTAGAAAAGGCTTATGCAATAAGACATCATTTAAAGGTGTGGTTGAATCTCCACACTACATAATGGTAGATAAATTTGACTTCACAAAAGGTGTCAATGCATAAGTAGTGGGGTAAAAGTATGGTTCATAAGATCATAATACTCAGTATCCATGGTTCCACAACAAGGAATAACTCAATAGGATATCGCACTTCTGCAAAAATAATTCACCTTACTACTAGAGATCAAAATGACCATAAACACGCCATTACCCCAAGGGCCTAACACAATGGGCTCAACACATTCTCATAGTGCCATAATGATATAAACCAATAAATGCACCACCATCTACAAGGAAGAAATTAACAAGTTCCCATAACAAGCATGGACACCAATCTTTTGTTCTAACCACACATGATCATGGTAGCAAGTGACCTGCTATAGGGCTACCAAGAGAAACAAAGGACTCAAACAAACATACACAAGCCACCATGCCATGCCTAGGGGCATCACTACCATAGTCACCAAGCCATCCACACTACGAACCACAAATGGGTTGCTAAGCCCTCATCGAAGAGTAGTTTATGTACATCCTAGGAAGTGCTCTTTCCTAAACTACAAGTTAACTACAAGCTTCCAATACTATATGAACAAGACCACATATCATTGAGATTCCAAAACATGTGAATGGGCTCGGTCAAGTACCTGCCTCCAAGGTAGTTACTATATTCTGGTTTTAGGTCAGGAGCTATTTAGGAAGGGAGATCTTGATTTCCTTCCAGTATCCTCAACTCCTTGCTCCACTTCCTCACATTCTAAGAAGCACATCTAAGACCATCCCATGTCTATGCACTTTTCGTGCTCAAGAAGACATCCTATAAGTTCAAATATGAAAAGGGAAACACAATGGCTTAGGGTTCCAAGTGTTGAAATTGAGCTTTGATACCAAAATGTCATGCCCAAAATTAGGGCAAAAACACAGTTACATTTTTTTTTTTCTAAAAGCACAAAAGTCTAGTAGGGTAACATACAAAGGTACACTTAACATGAACACAATGCATATCCCAATGCAAGTTATCACTTGAGAGGTATCATGGCATGTGCTGGCTTACCAACATCCCTTAAATGGTGTAGACACTAAAAAATGGACAAGTGCTTTTTAAATCAAAAAAATTGCAAAATCATCAAAATGGACTAATTCTCATAAAATGGATCAAATCAATTTAAATGGACATTTATTAAATCAAATTAGACAAAATCAATAAAATCAAATTATGACATTAAATAATTAAATCAAAGCTTAAAGGGGTGAAAAACACTATATAATTGATTTTAATCAATTAATTGTATAGTTGTTAATTCAAAAATCAAAATGAACCTATTCCCCTACATGGCTAATTTAATTAATTAATGGTACTTAATAAATCCTAATATCTTTCAACAAAGATTTGAGCAACCAATGATAATTGAGAGACAAAGAGACATAAATCACTCAAAATGGTTAAATCTTGATCACACATTTCAAACTTTGAATCTCATCCACTCAATTTTGTCCTTTTATCCAAAGCTTTGAGACAAACATTTAAATTGTCCCCCCATTTAAAAACATTGCAAAGTTTTTGACTCAACCAAAGGTAAATCATGGTTACTTCACTCTACCCCCTACCCTTGGGAATTTACTATAAATAAGAGTCATTTTGAGAGCAATAAGATAGAAGAGAATTAGAGAGCAAAGCATTGTTATTATAAGCATTTTATGAGCATTTGATAGCAATTGAGAGCATTTAGCATTAGCATTTCAATTTATCATTTGTATAATGGATCGTTGTGAGCTAGATTAAGGATTGTAGCATCATACTTTCTCATTTTAGAAGTGTCACTAGTGGAGATTAAGCTGAGAGCTCTACTTACCACATCTAATTAGAGAACTATGAGATGTTATGGATATTAAATGCATTTCTTAGTTTAAATTTATATTGTATTTGCTTTGAATTGTTAGTTAATAGTCTTAATTTCATGGAGGTGTTTAACATACACACACAAATGGAAACTATGTTAGATATCTCAAAACCCTAACTAGGCCTCTAAGAAACCCTAACTAGGTTCAAACCAAGCGTTTAATAAAATGAAAATTAAAAAAAGGGTAAATTAAATTTGATAAGTAATATAAAGTCAAAGGTTGGGTTAACACTCCCAAAAGGCTTAAATAGTTAAATAATTAAATAGAAAATGATAGTAACCCTAATGGTTCCAAACGTGAACTAGATTGCTAATAAAATAAAACATAAAAAAAAAACACAAGAAAATATAAAACTAATAAAATAAGATCATAAAAAAAAACCCTATGCGAAACCTGGGGCTACAATATTTTACCCATTTAAAATAAATAATGTTTTAATATTTTAATTTAAAATACTATAATTTAACTCAAATTATAACGTTATCAAAGTTTATTAATTAATTAAATTAAACATTTAAAAGATTACAATAACCCTAATAAAGCAATAATAATAAATATTAACATTAAGGCTAAGGGGAAAGTTATTTATATATGTCCCATCCTAGGACAAATAAATAATTTCCCATGAATAGTCCATCATTAAAAATCATAAAATAATAATAGAAAATTATATTAAGTAAAATCACTAACATAATAATAAAATATAAATAATAATATTCTATTTAAAATAATCAGTAAATTATAAATTCAAAAATAACAAATCTCCAAGAATAAATATAAAAAGAATAAAGGTCAATTAAATAATAATTTCATCATTATTAAATTTAAAATAAAGTAAAACTAACATCCAATAATAAAATATTTAAATCCTAGTTATTAATTTAAGATAATCATTACATAATCCCAACAAATAAGAAAATAATAAATAAATCAAATTCAAATTAAAGTGACTCTCAAAAGTAGAGTAATCTTTAAGAAACCCCCCTCTTAAAAAAGATATAAAATCTTGGCGAATCTTTCATTTTCTTGAAAAAAATAAATAATTTCTATTGGCGTATCTCTCAATTTTATTTTTTTAAAAAAGTATTGTTATTGGTGATTATTTTTTAATAACAATTTTTTTGAAGAAAATATTGGTGAATCTCAAACAATAAAAATAAATAAATTAATCACAATGGTGAATACTTCTATTTAAAAAAATAGAATTCTTATAGAAAATTATTAGGTTTGATGTGGAAATATTTGATGGGTTCAAGGAATAGACTCTGTAATAATTACTTGCTACCATTTATTTAAAATATAATCTAATAACCTCATTGTATTGTGTGAGACAAATGTATTGATATTTTTAAATACTAATGGGGCCCAAAATTTCTTCAAGACCATTGATTTATATTAAGATCAATAATACGAAAGAAATTTTAGCTCCCATAAGCATTAAAAACCAAATAGTAACATTTTTACCTCATAGAATATAGTGAGGGTCACTAGATTATACTTTAAGTTAGTAATGACAACTAAAAGTTGGTGATAGATCCCTACAGTAACTAATAATCATGATATAGTTTTGGAGAATTAATTTAAATTTCTACAATAACTTATAAAATTTTGACTAATCAAATCTAATCATGTATTGAATATTGTGGTGAATTTTTGAGTTCAAGTTTTTTATAAAATAAATTATTTTGCGATTTAAATGTTTCTAAATCAAAATTTTGTAAAATGTGGCTATTTAGGTTGCCTTAAATATTGAATTATTAGCCAAATTTGGATTCTCAAATTTTTAAAATTAGCCAATTGACGAATATTAACCACTAAAAATTACTATGTGAATCAAAAGTCAACAGTCATTAAATAAACATAAAATAAAGATTTAAATTTAAACATAACTTAATTAAAAACAAAAGGGCCAGCACTAACCCTAATTCAAAATTAGGGTTAGGCTTAAAGATAAAACTCTTACCAAACCCTAATTTCTCTCATTTGATGTTGTGGGTTTGGCAAGGAGAAAGATTGAAGAAAATACAATCCCAAGTATACATATGAGCGCACACACACACACACACACACACACACACAGATATATATATATATATATATATATATATATATATATATATATATATATATATATATATATATATATATATATATATATATATATATATATATATATATATATATATATAAGAAACAAGAAGAAATTAACAAACAGAATTAGAAGATCTACAAGGCTTCAACAAAATTTCCTTCAACTACCCAGCAAGGTAAAATAATTAGATAGATTTAGTTTTCTATTATTCTGCTATAAATTTTTACTAAAACAATAAAAATGTTGCTGCAAGCATTTTTAATATGCAACAGTCTGTTGAAAATCACTATTACAATATTCCTTTCTTTTCTTAAAAATTATTGACTACATATTTCCTCAAATATTAGAGTCTGCATATTTTTTATTTATTTTTAAATAATATTGTTTGTATATTTTTTTGATTTTAATAGTATGCATAATTTATTATAAAATAAATTTTAAATCTTATATTCCCTATAGGGAAATCTGCATGTGGCCATGGCAACCACAGCCTATTGGGCTTGTGGTGGCCAGAGCCTTACACACCCATAGGGGAGCGGTGGCCCAAGCCTCCCGCACCCTTATGCGATGTAGTGGCCACAGTCGACCGCACCCATAAGGGATGTGGTGGCCACAACCTACCGCCCCATATGGGTTCTAGTGGCCACAACCATTCACACGCACATGGGTAGCAGTGGCCCAAGCCTCTTGCTTCCCATGGGATTCGGTGGCCAAAGCCACCCGCACTTAGTGGGGTTGCGGTGGCTGCCGCAACCCCTCTAAAATGAAGTTTTATTATTATTATTTTATTTATGTAAGTTTAAAATTTGTTTTTATATTATATAGTTTATTTAATATTTATAATATATTTATTTATATATGTATATAAATATATATTAATGAATATATATATGTATATATATATATATACTTTGAGCATAAGGTGTTAAAATAATATGTGGTATATACACACATCCAATAACACACACACACACATATATAATGTTATATACACATTCAAATTTAACAAGGAAAGAGATTATAAACTATGCATTTTTCTAAAGCATCATTATAGAATATGTACATTAATAAGGAGTATACATCTATGTATATATAAGTATATATACATAGGTGTATATACATGCTTCTTCCAAAATTACTAACAAGATTAATTTATGAAATATTTTCTAGCATTGGCAAGTAGGAAAGTAAATCTAGATAGTTTATTTCTTTCAAATGAATACATTGAGCAAACTATAAACATCTTAGAAAAGAGATATTCACTAATGAAAGAATCTATTTTTCTTTGCAAGGGAGGAATAAAACCAACAACTTTTTTTTTTGCATTCAATAGCTTATGAAACCTACTTTTCCCAATCCTTTATTCATTTTGAAATGCATAACAATGTAGAGAGAGATTTTCAACATTCATTTACCAAATATTTTACAAGCATGATACATGTATCGTAGGCATTTACATAGCCTCTATTATTCTAAATTTTCTACACAAGGCTCTTAGCCTTTTCACGGTATACAAATTTGCAACTTAAGCAAGTTACATAAGACCATTTCTTCACTTTTTCTTCAACAAAAATTAGCAACCTCCACCACATATAAATCTGCAAATTAACAAACTTTGACCATGGAGGCTCACCTCCCAACCTAGGCCTTTTCATTGCCACCCCCGAGCTCGGGGAAACAAAGATGAATGAGGTTACACTCATACTTAAAAACACACACACATACAAAAACCAACAAGTACATACTTAAACAAAATTCCCTTTTTCCCATGGTTTTCGCATTGGGTCACCTTGAACCCATAAAATGGGTGAAAGTGGAAATGTACGCAAAATAGGAGAAGCCATAAAATGAAACCATGTCTTTAACAAGACTCTAAAACCATACAAATAGTGTATTCACAAGGCCATCACAAAACTACCATTTCCTTCCATTTTTTGATACAAAATAAAAATCTCGTATGGCCCCCAAATGTGTAGTAGAATATGATGGCAATATGGAGCCATACATCCATGTCATATCCCCTTCCTCCATGAGGAAGTAGTCTACCCTATTTGGACATTCCCAGCTAACACCCTTCACCATCAAGGATCTCTTCCCTCCCAAGGGTGAGTCTAGCCTTGCACACCCCCAAAAAAGTAAGAAAAAAACAAAACAAAACCAACAAAAGACTTAACAAGAAGACATGAACAACAAACTTGAAAGCTTCAAAAAATATATACTAAACATCACAAAATCTACATATACAAACATGAAATAACAACAATCATTCCATTATAGGAGCACCAAACTTACTCCAAGCTATGACAATGAAATTTGAGTAGAGCTCCCTTCCTACAAGCGTTCCTTCCTTTTCTCAGTCCACCAAAAACCTCCTAAGTCCACTAGAAGTCTCCAAAATTAGAGAGTGAGAAATCAACCTACCAAATTCCTCTCCGTCCCACTAAAAGGAAAACCCTACCTAATATCCTACCTAACTTCAAAGATGATTGGACACACTACCCAAGGGTTCTCTCTCCAACAAGAGGGAAATTCAAAATTGAAAGAGAGGAAGACATGACACACATCCCAAATTTGCCACTTTCTAAAAAGGCATTTTTAGGAGAGGCAAAAATGGGATAAAATCATCCTATTGATCAAAATTCTACCCCTAACCTAAAGTGCACCTATGGGGTTATCTTATTTTAACCCTAACTAACCTCTAGGACTACATTTAACCCTTCAAAAGTCCACTAAGAGTTGACCTCTGAAAATACAAAATAAGATTCCCTCACATGACACAACAACCAAGATATCTAACCTTAGGACTCTACAAGGTGACTCAAAGGTGATAAACAACCAATAAAAAATTACTTGTCCATGCCAACTCACATACACAAGTGTCAATTAACACCACATAAAGTCACAACACAATACTATACACATGGCATGCCAAGTAGACAATGTATAAATTAAAATAAATACAACAATAATATTACATTCAAACATTACTTTTACAACATTAGCACATAACAACGAGGTTATTTCTCCCCTTGGAGTTAACCTTGGCTTAACAAGATTTTCACATACATCCATCTTTGATTTCCCCTCTTTTAATTCCATGGTCAATTTCCTACACACTAGATCAATATTCAGTAGCTCATGAAAGACCAATAACATATATATATATAAATGCAACTTTAATGATCACATAAAATACATCATAAAATCTAACTGCATTTCACATCATATGAAATTCACTTTTCAGAAGAATGCATTTACTCAAAATTTATTAAATTTCAAAATCACGATATTCCAAGAAACACATCTATCACAAATAATCTAAATCATTTACATACAACATTTCAACTAATTCACATTTCTCTCATCAATATAACATCAAAGTGTAATACTCAGAATTTCCTTCTTAACATCAGGACCTAATAATCGAATTTCTATTAATTCACATCTTAACATAATATAAATTCAAATGGTCATTTACGTAAGCATTCATATCCAATAATAACATTTCAATATTCATTAAGGGTACATTCTACCTACTCAATTCACGACTCTACACAACTTTCCTACTACATTTTCTACTCGAAATTACATACGCAAGGAAAACAACATTTACTTCATTAGAATTTACATTGCATCTCATTATAATTTAAATTACCTGATTCTCATTCAAATCCCTCAAAGCATGCACTTAATTTCTCTATAATAAGAAAATTAGTTGAATTCGTTTAGCCCTCAAGCAAACATAGCGCATCTTAGAAACATTGACATGAGAACATAAGCAACATGAAAAAGAGTACATCATAAATCAGTGTGGTCAAGCCTCTTTCCATCAGAATATAAATCCACAATGCATCAATCATAGCTTATCTAATTATTGAGTCTATAATGCAGAAAGAAGAAATGCAATGATAGGACCGGGGTAGGGTCCCTCAATAAATCTGTCATGACCTTAATGATAACCTCCTGATTAACACAAGACAAAGTTGAACTAGGTGCATCTCATGATGCCATCATAAAACATAATGTGGATAAAAGTCACTGCCACTCAAGATCACCTCATCCCTATCTCTAAGGATTTCCATAAAATAATCCTAACCACACCTAATGTCTCCAAGCTAATGCATGACATCTAAAATGTGCTTGAAAAATAGATCCTTGTGGCGGTCCACCCTCATAAGTGATCAACATGATCATAATCAATGAGTGTGAAGGTCAAAAGCACACCATCAGGTTGTTCATGCTAGGAGGCAAGTGATGGAGGTATTACATAACTCTAAGTCATGAATCATCAACACTATGAATCATCAACACTGCAAGTACAAAAATGTATGAGATTTATTTACAAAATGTTCATCTATCTTAATCAGTTCAGTTCACATCCTAGATAACTTTGACAAACAACTTATACTCAAAAACTTTGAAGGTAAGCCATAAAAATGTACGCAAATATTTTCCTTTAATTGCATAAGAAGGATTATTGAGAAACCATATTGCCAAAACTAATATTTTTTTTTCAAGATAAAATTGCAAGCTTGTAAGTATAATGGAATCACAAAACTCTTTAGAGGAAAAAAGGAGAACAAAGTTACTTTTTGTGAGAAGAAAAATAAAAACCTCCATCTCCCATTCCAAGCACACACAATCCAAATATATCATTTTGTGACTACAAGAGAATATAGTTGCATTCAAAAGTAAACCCATAATACTCCTAGAAACTTCCTCAACAAAGAGCTACACTTGTGGTGTATTATTACCAAAACCAACCATTAGAGTGAAACCACCAATCTTGCCATTATTAAATTATTATGCACCTTTCCTTCACCAATTCAGTCTTTACTTTTTGTTTAAGACTGCTTGTCTTGAAGTCCCATAATTTTGTACCATTGAAAATTAGTTGATTGAGCATGCTAATTCTTAGTTTTTTTTAAGCTGAGAGCTTTCTTGGAATCATTCTCCTCTCATATTTTTAAATATAGAAGTTGAAGCTAAAAATTATCGATATTAATTTTTTAACTAATTAGAACATTACTTAATTGTTAAGTCCATATCAACAAATCCCTGTTGCTAATAAACAATGCTTACAACTTCTTATTTTTTGTATAAACATAGTTCAAAAAATTGGGCTACATCATTGTCTTAAATAGTATCCGGATTACATCAGATCCTTACATACAGGTAGCAAAGTGTAACTACCACATTAAAAGACCACTAAGTATATCATGATATAACTTATATTCAGCTATGACTGTTAATACAAAAAGAGGATACATTTTTTCCTTTACAAATCTAGAACAAGGTTTTCAAAATATCTGATATTTAGCAAAAAAATTCTCCTCCTTTAACTATGTGTACTTGTCCTTGACAACCTTCTATCTTCAATGTGTAAATCTTTGATGAACTAGTTCAGGTTCTCAAGCTCCCTCTGTCGGAGCATATTTTTGTGAATGGAAAAGTATTGACATGAAACAATATCCTCTTTATGAATCAACATTTTTCCTTTCTGCATGAGAATCATAAACATGTCCCTGGATATCTCTAAAGTAGTAGCAACCTGTGACATGATATGAAAGTGGGCGAGTTTACATCCAAACTTAGTAAGTTGTCTCCTCCTCCTCTGGAAAATCTCTCCATTATGCTCCTTCCATAAAAACCAAAGAATCTCACATGTAAGAACAAACCAAAAGGTGTTAATTTTTAGATCAAAAGACTCAACATAACCAGCTAAAATCTCACTCCATGACAAGCCAAGCCTACTATTCCAAACAATAGGCGACCCAAAAAAATAGACCATATACCACGTGATAAGCACAATAAAAAAAAGATGCTCAAAAGACTCAGGAACATAACATAAATCACATCTAATAGGATCTTCTAAATTATGAGGCAAGGTGTTACCAACATCAAGTTTATTTAAGAGCAGCAACCATCTAAAACAAGCTTTTTTGGGTTCACAGGGGGAGTGCCATAAAAAGTTAAAGAAAATCTACCACTTAGAGACCGAGATATCCAACCCTCGGCCAAGGTTCACCCTCTCAAAAATATCATACTCATCTTTTAGCATATTATATATTTGGTTAGTAGAGATCTTGTTAAACTCACTGCCATCTTTCCATTTGATCCATTGTAGAAATTGTGTGGTGTTCATACTTCTCCCAGGAAAAAAGTGGCCAACAACTTTAGATATAATAGAGTATGTCTTTTTCTAAGTGTTGGGGATGTGATATTTAGCATATATTTCATTCCAATACCCTAGTCGATTGTCAATCATAATATCTTGAACAAGATAAATGTCATAGTTTGACCAATTTTTTGTAGAACAACTTTGGGTTAATGCAAGGGGTTTGCCATTAGTCTCAACTCCCCACCAAACTAACTTGTCCAACATAGAGTATGTAGGAGGGCCACCAGTGGCTCCCCTGAATAGGATAAAATTCCTCACCTGAACCCATGCCTTCCAAATGGATTGAAAAACCTTGGAACCAAATATTGAGAGCTGCATATTCCCCATCATCTTATCACATAGGGGCACATTATTCCACCATTTAACTTTTTTAATACATGATCTAGAGATATTGTTCCTGACCAAAACCTTCCATGGTTCATCACCTGACATAGCTTGAATGATCCACTTAGATGCTAGCGCCATACCTTGGGCTTTTAGATCCTTAATGCCCAAACCACCCTTATTCTTAGGCATGCAACATCAATCCCACTTGACACAATGCCTCTTCTTATTCCTAAGCCCATCAGACCAGAGAAAATCCCTCATAATCCTCTCCAAATTACCAGTTTGGTAGTTGGAGAATAACCATGCATAGGAGAAGTAGATATGATGAGCTGAAAGAACTTTCTACACTATTTGGACTCTCCCAACCAATGATAATAGATGTGATTTCCATTTTATGTACTTCTTTTCAGTCTTGGAATATAGCCAAGCCCACATGTCTTTGAGGGATGGCTCAATAGAAAATGGAATGCATCTCACAATGTCATTTGGTCCCACCCATCACCAACCTTTTCTCTCTAGCTTATCTGGGGGGGAGGAGACCACATAATGACAAAGGATTTGTGAGGAGCCACTTTGGCCCAAGAAACTGCGCAAAAAAATTGAAGCCTGTTGTTCATATTATCAAAATTATTTTAATCCATTATGATAAACAAAGCAACATCATCTGCAAACTATGCATTGAGTAGTGACTCCTTATTAGGTAGGATAATACCTTTAACTGGGGGCCCAAGTTGAGGTTCTCTAAGAATATAAAATAAAGCATCAACAACAATTATAAACAAGGCCAGTGCAATTGGACATCCCTGCCGAATAGATCTTTGAAGTATAATTCTGTCAGAAAGCTCATCATTTACATCAATGAATGTAGAAGAATCTTTAAGAAGAATACTAATCCATTTACAAAGCATGGGGGAAAACCAAACGCTTTCAACATCCCCATAACAAATGACCATTCAATCCTATCATATGCTTTCTCAAAATCTAGTAGAACCATTACTGCATTCTGATTCTCGCTCCTAGCCCAGTGCATTGCCTCCCAACTAGTGATTAGATTTTCTAGAATGAATCTCCCTTTAATGAATCCCGTTTGAGTTGGGGATATAAAATCATTAAGTAGACCTCCTATCTTCCTAGCCATAACCTTAGCCACTACCTTGTAAGACAAATTCAACAATGTGATAGGTCTCTAGTTTTTAACTTGGGTCTTGTCACCGTCTTTAGGAAGGAGTTTTATAACACCTCTATTAATGCCAACACCAAGTGATCCTTGTCTAAAGGCATTTTCATATAATTCCAAAAGCTCCAACCCAACCCAATCCAAATTATGTTTGTAGAACTGAGGAGGGAGGCCATCAGGTCCGGGGGCTTTGTCATTAGCAAGGGATTTCATTGTATTTTCTATTTCTTCAAGAGATATTGGAAAATCAAGCCGCACGGCCTCACTGCCATGAATTTTTTTAGGATCAACTTGAGGCACTCATCCAATTTTATTTTATTATATTCATCAAATTTTGATGTAAATAGTTCCTTATAGAAACTGAAGAAGGCTTCTTTGATACTGTTTGGATTTGTAGATAACTCCCCTTTAATCTGGATACCCTTGATTAGATCTCTCTTGTGTTTAGCTCTAATGATGTTAAAGAAGTATTTAGTACCCTTATCACCATCCTTCATCCAATTCATCCTAGCTCTAGTCTTCTGACCTTTGATCTTATACTGCTCAATATTCCTTAATTGACATTTGACCTCTTTAATCTTCTCCTCTAGCTGAGAGTCAGATCCCTTACTTTGCAGTTTTTTTTAGTATTATTGAGAGTGCTTTGGAGAATTTGTTCTTCCTTATTCCTAACAATAGCCTTTTGTTTCCCAACAATCTGATATATTTTCCTCCATGATTCCACTAGGTGACTCCACATAACAACATGAATTAGTCCTTGATTACAGAGTTTACACAGACTAGTTACCATTCTGACAGCATTATCAGTCTCTTCATCATTGAGAAATGAGGTATTGAGTTTAAAACTGGTTCTTTTCTCATTGCCTCTACTAACAACATCATTATCCAAATAGATTTTAACATATATTGGGTGATGGTTTGACATAGAAGAAGGGGAGACACATATAGGGGCCCACCCATCCTATTTTTCAAAAGCAAATATGGATTCTTCTGCATATATTCTATCCAGC
This sequence comes from Chamaecyparis obtusa, assembly GCA_027943335.1. NCBI lineage: Eukaryota > Viridiplantae > Streptophyta > Pinopsida > Cupressales > Cupressaceae > Chamaecyparis > Chamaecyparis obtusa. The sequence goes on along the minus strand of BSBK01000838.1, from coordinate 422,501 downwards.
CGACAATATTCTCTCTGTTGCCCAACTTGATTATTGCACCATGTGAACCATATATATGATAAAAAGCCCTTTTTAAGGTTTAGTGGATCAACAACCCTGAACTTCCTCTTGAAGTTGTACCAAAAGAACATTTCATTCTCCTTCCAACAGTGAGCATTCCCACCACACTTATCTTCTCTATTCTCCACCATGTTGAAATCCCCCACAAAAATCTAGTGGGCTTTAGGTAGACCATTAGATAACCATTCCCATAAGGCTACACGGTCCCTGTAGTCATTAGGGGCATAGATGTTGCACACTCCAACTAAAGTGTCCTTGTGTTTAAAGATAACCCATAGTGCTCTATGACAAGGTGAAGATCCATTAGAATTAATTTTCTCGGCCCACTGAGGCCCCACCAAAATGGCAGTGCCTCCTTTACCTCTAGGATGATTAAAGTAAAAACCAATAGCCTTGTCCCAAATAAATTTCATTATGGTAAATGCTTGAAAACCAACAATCTTAATCTCTTGCAGGCATATAATATCTTCTGCTCTGAGATTGTTACACTATTTTCTAACCATGTATTTTCTATCTGACATCTCGAGTCCTCTCACATTCCAACTGTGAACATTTTATTCTCCTTCCAACAGTGAGCATTCCCACCACACTTATCTTCTCTATTTTCCACCATGTTGAAATCCCCTACAAAAATCTAGTGAGCTTTAGGTAGACCATTAGATAACCATTCCCATAAGGCTGCACGGTCCCTGTAGTCATTAGGGGCATAGATGTTGCACACTCCAACTAAAGTGTCCTTGTGTTTAAAGATAGCCCATAGTGCTCTATGACAAGGTGAAGATCCATTAGAATTAATTTTCTCGGCCCACTGAGGCCCCACCAGAATGGCAGTGCCTCCTTTACCTCTAGGATGATTAGAGTAAAAACCAATAGCCTTGTCCCAAATAAATTTCATTATGGTAAATGCTTGAAAACCAACAATCTTAATCTCTTCCAAGCATATAATATCTTTTGCTCTAAGATTGTTACACTATTTTCTAACCATGTATCTCGAGTCCTCTCACATTCCAACTGTGTACGTGCATCATTTGGGTAATGTTTTAGAATTATGGTATAGTCTATTAAAACATTTTGGCATATTCTTCCTAGAATTCCTACTGTCATTAGAGAGAGACTATCTCTCAACAATCTTCCTTTTTTTTAATGTTTTGTTAGTAACCTCGGTAAATGGTTCCTCATTCATAGACTCTGCTGTCTCATTATTGTTCTTATGTCCAAAATCTACTTTAAGGGTCCCAGGTAGGGCCTTATCTCTATTCAGGGGTCCACAAGAGGTCCTCCTAATATTCTCAACCTTTTCATTAATAGTACTTAGAGCAAGTTGCTGGGCATTCAGCTTGGGTGGGGGCAAAGGTTGTTCACCCCCCTTGACATTAGCCTTTTCAAGGCTATTATCTAGTTGGCAGTCGACTAAGGTATCAGGAATATCACTTCCTATGGCAGGTCTCACTTCAAAGTCATCTTCAAATAAAGGATTGTTCAAACTACAAAAACCTCCACAATCAGGTTTTTCTATGTTGTCAACATTGGCTGCAATCACAGTTGGCACCAGGTAAGATTTATTGCTATCTTCTACTTCATTAACCCTAATTTCATTAACACATTTTTCAACTTTATTATATTTACCCGACAAGCTATCTTCTTTACCATTTGTCTTTATATTACTATCAAATTTGGGATTCTAAGGATTTCTAAGGGTCAAACACTCCTTTTTTGAGTGACTGTTTTTTTGTGCAGTGGAAGCAAGACCCTAGGTCTCCTAATAATGAGATTTCTCAAGAAAATTTTTCATCTTCTAATTCCATCGATATAATATTTGGAAAATCAATTTTATGCTCAAGAGTGAGCAAAATTCTCGCATTTAGGTGAGGTAAGGTGTATCTGGCATCTTTAATTTGAATAACTAAACTGAGGGGTTGAACAATATGGGAAATAAAGGGCCAAAATTCTGGTTGTAAGTTTTTTATTTCAATCCAATGAGGGATAGAGCGACCCACAACTTGTTTAATTTTTCCTTTTGCCGACCACTGAAAGGCCCTAAATATTGAGTGGCCCACATTCTAGTGTTTTTTCTTAAGCAGTCTTTCCTGCATAGCATGAGTTTTAAAGAAAACAACAAACAATCCTTTTTGAATCATTTTGCAAAAACTTACTTGAATTCCTAGTTTTTTCCCCCAAATATTAGCAATCCAATCATCAAAGAATTTCCTCGAAGGCAAAGAGTCCTTGTCTAAGCAAACAAAGAATATAGCAATCTCTTTAAGGCGTAACTGTTCTTTCCTAATGGCTTTAACCATGTCCTCATTAGGAGAAAGAGAGAGAGAGAGTTCGAAGATCATGCGGAGTAGACTTACCAACTCGATATTCTCCTCCCTCAGTTGACTTTCCCTCGGTTGTAGTCCCTTCCAGTCTATATCCATCAGTTGCGGGCCATCGTGAGGCTTCTCCCCTACTATGAAAGACTCCATTAAAGGTAGCCGACAAAGGGCATTCAGGCCGAGATTGTTTCGAGAGCACTGCCTTATACGACAATTTTGCCATTATATAAACATTTTCCTTTCTTGCAGATTTATCTTGCACAATGGTCATTAATACTCGGACACCCCTCATCAATATCCATATTTAAATCCTTCCCATCATCATTCTGCAACACTCCAGATTTACACACGGGTGAACCAGGCTGGGAGCCGAGAGGACCTGGCTCCGAAGGCATATTAACTTAACCCTAACCAACACAAAGGAATGTAGGGAAAAAAGAGAAACTTAGACACTTAAGCCGAAGAGTAAATACGATGACACCAAAACACATAAAAAAGGCACACAAAACCATGAAAACCAATGAATGCCACATGAAGATACAAAGGGAAGCCATGAGATCTGCACAGGGTATGACTGCAAAAACGGGCAACACCTCACTCTCGGGAGCCATACGATTGCAAAGCCCCAAATTCATATGCTCACAACTTCTTTAAATAACTCTATAATAAAAAATATAATTTGTAAATAACAAATAAGAAACTTAAAAACCAAGAAAATATATAGTCAACATCCTTTTACTATTACACCCCATGTTCTATTTTTAAAGAAACTACCCTTTAGTATTTTTTCTAGATCTAACAACTTTATTTAATATATTAATTAATCAATAGTACTACTTATATACCCAACAACTATATTTAATGTGTTAATTGATAAATGAATTGAATACATTAAAATTAGAATTCAATTCTTTTGATTTTATATTCTTAAAATAAATAGAAACTTTTAATATTTTCAAAATGAAAAATAATCTATGAAGTTAAGACCCTCACAACATGTACCAATTATTTGAAAAATAAAAAATTAATCATACGACCAACTTTGTCAAAATTAAAGCAAAATTAAAGGTAAGAATGATGAGACATGGAAAAAGAAAATGAATAAAAATTAAAGACCTAGTTTAATAGACTCTCTTATCGAGAATAAATAAATAAATAATTGTCTTAGTCAGAATTATTCCTTAATTAAAGGGTGTAAAATAGTTTTGTCCACATATAACAGTCAAAAAGAAGATGAGTTGTAGATGTGGATAGACATGGCATAGGGCGTCAGGGTGATTGAATAGTTCACGCACTATTTTCTGCAAGTCCACGTCATCACTTTCAATCCTTTTAATTTCCCTCCCTCTTTGGCGCATTGTATATTCTCTTTCAAACTCTCTGAATATACAGAAGATAATTGTGAAACAGGAAAAAAGAACAACCAAATGGAAGCCACGTCAGAGGATCGAACCCCTGCACAGTGCCTGACATTCGCGTATTATGTGACTGGTCATGGATTTGGCCATGCCACCCGAGTAGTCGAGGTATTCTCTTATGTGCTACTGGAATATTCAACGTTGATTACAGTGCATGATGCAAAAATTATTATTTATGTTCAGCATTTCAAGAATTCTGAGAATTGTGATTCAGTAGAGGATTCTCTGTTAAATATCAGAATTGAAGGATAGTGATGGACTTATTTGTTTATCTCTTATAATTTTGCCTTCGGATCAACTATTTAGAATAACTTTCGCTGATGATGGATTAGTAAAATGCATACAATGACAAGGAAGAGGATTTGTATATAATTTTCTCTGTCCTTAAGGCTGCTGGTTGCTGCTTTGATTCAGGGTACTTGTGCATGCACATAACCCTTTCAACTTCGTTTGGTGCAAAAAATTCGTTAATGAAATTGTTTCGCATTTTGGTGGGTAAAAATGTTCGTAGTTTGAAAACAAAGATTCGCTTCAATTTCTACTAAAATTTATATATATTTGGATAAATACCAATTTTGAATATGGAATCTCAACAAATAGAATAATCTTTCGCTGCTATATTAATTTAAGATTTCAGTATTGAAAAATATTGCCCAGAATACTGAAGCTAAGCAGAACGACGTTTTCCAAAATTACTCCTATTTCTCACATGTTTCAACAAGATAGCTTGTTAGAAGTGCTCATCTAGCAATATGCTTCATCATTTCTTATGCATAAATAATATGTGCATATTGGTTTTCATACAGTAGATTTGATCAACTTTTAGAAGCAGCCTTGCTCAATGGTCTTTAGATTGGCTCATGCACAGTGTTATGAGGGCTTCACATCAAGAAAATTTGTGCTTATTTTGTACTTTGATATTTGAAGTTTTGATTTTGATTTGATTTAATAGCTTGGCTGCTGAGAGATTCTTAAGGAGGGAATATGTATTGGTGATTACCAGTTGAGCAATCTTTTAGCAAGGAATATGCATGGCAATTGGCGGTTGAGAAATCCTTTAGCAGGGAATATGCATTGGTAATTTGCCATTGATAAATTCTTTAGTAGGGAATACACATTGGTAATTTGAGGCCACATGATTTGAATGATCTGAGGATTGGAGTAATTCCAAGAGGTCACCAAAGCACTGCAAATGGTAGAAGCCCAATAGTCTCACGACTGCTATCCTACAAGAAGCTTTTATATATTTGATTAGATGTTGGCTCAAAGAGACACTGGATAATGCAGTACTTGGAACATAATGCTTACTTGGAACACGTTCTTGCAGAGCCCTGTATTTCTCAGCGAACAAATGTTGAATATTTTTCAAAGTGTGAGTAAAGTTTGCATAACTATACCGTTTTCCATTCAGTTCTGTGCTTATTTTGAAGGAATGGCTTAATATTCTTACATATGGACAAATGGTGCAATCTTGTGCAAAATTGGTTTCATTCCCCTAGCCTTCAGCCTTACCCATCACATACATTCTTAGGCAGGGGTCCCATGAGGGGGGCTTAAGCTCTATTTTTTAGGAAGAGAAGGTCCTATGAACAAAATTTTGTTTGGCTATGAGATTATTTGGAATCTTCTCCTTCAAAATAGGAGCTCCTAATTTTTAGTGTTGCATATTTAAGCGGGTGAAAAAGGGGTGAGTCTAGAAATTGCGCCACCAACTTAGGAATGCTTTTTGCCACTTGTCAAACATTTTATTTTAGAATTTTCTTTAAACATAATTTTTGAGGGAAAATGATTTTTTAACTTATATTTTTTATGCACAAATTATGGAAGACAAAGGTATTGTAATCATGAGACCACCAGCTTTCTTAAATGTCGGTGTTTAAACTTTTAAGCTGAGCCGCACTACAAAATTCATGGGACCAACAGCTTTAAAATTCTTCTAAAAATTCTCAGCAGCTTCAACTCTATTTTTTAAGAAGGCCCCCTCCATAGGACCCCAACCTTAGACATTCCACATTGTATCCATCTCTACATTTATTGCACCTACTTCTTCTAATTCCAATCTTAACACATCGATGGTCTCCTACAATTACTCCTATTGTTGTTCTGACCTCCTTCTCCATTGGCTTTACTGTCTAGGACCCTTGCCGCTGCTTATGCACAATTTTCGCCTAAATTTAAGCAGCTGGAGTGTTCCCATGTAAATTTTTAATTAGGGGGAAAGGATAAATTGGAATCTTTCCCTATTTTAGTGGAGCAGGAGCTACTTAAAAACTGAAAAGAAACTTTGAAAAGGGGGGGTGGGGGGCTGGAAATAAGCAGCAACTGCTTATTGGGAAAAATGACATGTTTTCACCATTTTTTCCCTCACCTTTTTATTTACCTAAAATTTTGCTTCCAAATTTTTTTTGCAAGAAATATTATTAAAATTTTCATTTGAAAATGCCATTTAAGAGGAGTGCTTAAAAGTAAGCAGCAAATTTTGCTATTCATGGGGCCACCAGCTCCACAAATTGCTGCTAAAAATGTTGAGTAGTAGCTGCTAGCCAAAATGAGCTAAGCAGCCACATGAGAACCTGCCCTAATGGTTTACCATGTGGTTACACAACAGTGTTAATGTGTCCCAAATCTATATGCATATGCATATCATGTGTAATAGTGAGACTTCCCATCAATAAATAACTAAGCTGGTTCTGGCTTGGATTTGTGGGTCTGGCAATTATTTTGGAGGTTGGATTTGTCTGTACAAAAACATAGAAAATCATAAATATATTTTTCGTAATCTAAAAATAAAGTTCTTCAAACTCATACAGATCTTCATAGTTAATATCATTTTCATAAATATTGAAAGTCAAAAAGAAATAATTATAAAGCCAAAAAGCAATATTTTTTGAAGTGTTTGATGCATGTTCTTCATGTGCAGCATCAGTCAATGAGTCAGTCTTGCTGAGTAGGGGATGAGTACTTACCAAAAATTGTCACAAACTCACCAAGTCTGTTAAGTGTTAACTATGCTGAAAATTACTAAATAAGCAAAAAAAGAAAATTCAATATAAAAAATCATGGATTGCACATTGGCACTGCGGGAACTGTCCAGGTTTTGTATGGTTTCATTTGGGTTCATCTAGGACAAATTCACAATCATATTTCCTCACCCTACTAAGAGTAGAAACTGCACCGAATCAGTACCTGTATCCAGGGTCAAAATTGTCAGATCGGACAATATAGATAAATAATATTAGTCAATTGTAATAATTGGGTGGTATAACTACTCGGAAGGCTGTTTTCAATGCACCTATGTTAGTCCAATGTAATCTGACTTAGGAACATTTTTAACTAATCCATAGAAAAATAAAGTGGTATGTGAATGGTCTCACTTTTGGTTAATGCTGCTATAGATATGAAGTATCTCATTGGATATGATTTTAGCAGATATGAAAGCTATTCCTTATAATATTATAAAACAGAGAAGACCTTCACCGGAGAAAAACTGAAAAAGTGGAACTTAGTCTTCTCCTTACTATTCAAGGTGGAGCATTTTGAGAGTGACGATAATGCTTTCTAGTTAGTTGCATTTTTTTTGGGTCATTGAAATTTTTTAGTGCTAAAGGTAAAATAACTAAAATTCAAAAAGACCCTGGGGCATTAGTAGTCTTTTATGTTTTGGAAGCATTTCTGTGTGCACAGCTCTAGGAGCTGTATACCACACTTGGAGACTTCTTTGGCCCGAGTTGGTCTGATGCCTTGTCAGTGAAGATATTTGCTGTGCTGTTTGTAAGTGATATATAAATAACACTGTAGTTCTATTCTGTTTTCATATTTAAAGCAGTTAGACCTTTTATTATAGTTTTTTAACATATTTAAACAGAGATTGGAAAATATTACTTGTGTACACTCAGAATTTAAAATTTGAGTTCTCAATTAGATTCTAAGTTTCAAATCCAAGGCTTACAATGACAACTTTTATTTGTGAATTTTCAAAACTATTAATAAAATTTCAGTTGTCTACTATAGTGACAGTCACTGACAGGTTTATATATTTTTATTTTGAACTTAGAGTTTCTGCCATAGTATTTATAATAGTTGTAGACAGACACAGTGTGCTCATAGCTGGAGTATTGCAGTAACTTGCTTTTCCTGGAAGGTCTCTAGGCATTAGCCATGGATTCATACTTAACTATCTAGCTAAACAGTATGAAACAACGGGAATTTAGTTTTGCATGATATGCTTTGTTGATATACCGTTGAAGGATGTCTTGGTAACATTTCATTTTTATTATGTCATCATGGACAATTATTTATATTCAAGGATGCATTTTCTTCTTTTTTTGTATGTTCAAACATAGCATTCCTTTTTTTGGTAGTTTAAAATACTTATATAAATTATGACAGTTTTCTATTGACGATTATTTGTAATAGGTAGTGCGGAATCTTGTTGCAGCTGGACACAATGTTCATGTGGTCACTGGGGCTCCAGACTTTGTCTTCACTACTGACATAAATTCACCCAACCTACATATTCGCAAGGTAACCTACATCCATTATTTATTGCATTTTGTTAGTTTGTTCTTTGTTTCTTTCATCATCTTCCAAAAAAATATTAGTTCTCAAATTTATTCTTATCTTTCGTAATTCTTATTTGTTCATGCAGTTGCAATGTTTATTTGACGAGTCTCTTAAATTTGTTGAAGAATTTGAGAAATGTTGTCATAGACTGTTGCCTTCATAATGTGGAACTCAAAGCTGTGATGATGGTTATAATTAGAAGGGATGCATATTCATTGAAGCTCCAAGGGAATGGTTTTTTAAGATATAATATAGGGATTTTATTATGGGGCCCATTCCCTGCATATAACAAACTTACTGCTAACTGAAATACTTCATAAGAGATACAGCAGAGTCAACAATAACAGAATTAACAAGCCGCTACATGTTCTAAGGTAAAATAGAGTGAGCAACACTATATACTAAACACTGAACAACCAGACAGGACAAAGCAGCATGAACAACCCACCATATGTGTATTGTGGTCTCAAAGATTTCACTTACACAGACCCTCAAAGATTTCACTTACACAGACCACCACGCTATCGTATAACAATAATCAGATGCCTAAACTCAGAGAACATTCACCACATTAGGGCATATTGGATGCCCACCACTGATGAAGGCCAGCAGCCGTAGGAACCAATTTCTATGTTTCATCGCATGACTATGAGCTCCATATCTCAACACATTGATTGACTCCACAAGCAGCATTTGGGACTTAATGCAGCTTCCAAACCATGAAATTTGTAATATGTACCCCTAATATTTTTGAGAATTTCCCCAACTGAAAGTAAGATACAATGCAATATCCAACTCACCTTCTGGTCACCCAGTTTTTGAGATGGGCAAGGTGAGAGCATACGGAAAACCACACAATATTTAGATTGCAGCAACTGAAAAGAAAATGCACTCAGTGGCAAGCCGACCATTGTAAATTTAGCGGATTACTGTGCAGTAGCTGAAAAGAAATGACCATTTAACATTTATTTAGCAAAGTGTACAGTCCAATGAGCATAGGCACTTCACGCCTGTTCAATTGAGTGCAATTGCAATACATATAGGCTATAGCAATTCTACTGATTCAGTGTTGTTAGGAAAAACAACTCTTTTACTTTTTCAGTGGTGAACGAATAGAGAACCTCCACTTTTTCAGTGAAGAACAAACAACTCTTCCACTTATTCAGTGAGGTGAACATCACAATACTACCACTTGTTCAATGGGGTGAGACAATACATCAAAGAGCAAGAAAGAAACCATTGATTTGGACAACCATCCAGAGTACTACAAGTTAGCTCAAAAGCTTTCAAACATCATATGATAAGTCTGTTTGCTCATATTAAGCTGATAATGAATATTACTGCTGCAAGAACCCCAGAATAGGCCAAATAACATGAAATAACCAGCTCATCAATGTAACAACAGCAGAATCCCTTGTAAGATTGAAATGGATGCTGGGGCAGATCTAATGTAACTAAATATTGCTGGTAAAAGTAGCCTGGTCAGGTCTGATATGAAATTGCAGCGCTGGATAACCTCCAACCAGCTCAATTAATCACTATAAAACGTGCAAATATAATGAAGTTCACTTCCAAACGTCTGAAACCAGCCATAACAACCTCAAATGCCACCACCCAAGTCAGAAAAGTCAAGAAAGGTGGGGCGATTTCATTCACATATTCTCACATACATTCCAGAAGTGGTACAACCTGTACTTGGGCCACACAAATCTGCAACAACACCACTAATTCTCCCTTTCAACCAGCAGTGAAGCAATGTGATTAGTGCCAAACAGGTTTGAGAAGCAATAATCATTTTTTTAGGAGGACTTTGGGTCTGAAACCAACACCCAGTGAGCTGCAAATGACTGGCAGGCCTGTCATGGAATGGTATGGCCCAACAAAAGAAAACCCTCTAGAATCACCTTTCAGTCACTCCGGAACAGTTGAAATTTTGAACACACCAAGAAACAATATTAAATGCAAACAACGCAAAACGCAACATAAATACTCATTTTGAAAAAATCCTGGAAGATAATTCACTTGCAGGCATAGCTATGGCATTTGTTTGAAACCTCTCAAACCAGCTTTTGGGGGATTTTTGTCCTCGAAACCATTAATTTCTAGAGGGTTTTCGTCCTCAAGAAATTTGAAGAAGAAAACAAATTCTCTTCATATGCAGAAGCAAATAACGCATCATAGCTAACCCTCCAAATGAGCTCTCAACCTACTTTTATAACTTTTTTGGAGGGAAAATATCAACAAATAAAAATAATGTCTTTTTCTCCACAAAGTCTTTTTTTTTTGAAAATTAAATTTTAGTTTCATGTGCAAAAGTTCCAAGCCTAGGCATCCAAATTGAAACACAACTTAACACCTTTTTAATGAGGTATCCGTATTACGTTAAGTTGTCTTTTTTAATATTTTCAACATAAGCTGATTGTGTAAAGTATCTAAATGAAAGAAATACGATTCTAACCATACCAGATGATCCCAAAGTCATAGGACATTGAAGTGAAGCAACTGTATGACTTACTAAAAACAGCATGCTTTTTTAAGATGTTTGGAGAGCTCCCAAAAGGTCACAAATCAGTTCTGAAAGCAATATGAGGGTCACCAAGACCAACTTAATTCACTGCCATGAACAATTCATTTGCAAGATTGGTCATGTGCTCTCCAAGAACTTTGTATTTCTCCTTTGCCAGTTAGCCTTCAGAGAACTCGGAAACTAGATTGATTGTTCTCAAATCAGTTTTGCTTAAAATAGGGACATCACAAAATTTATTTCTTTTAGCAGCTCTGCTTGTTTCAACACGCAAACAATCCTTTCATTTTCCAATGGAAGAGCATCAGCTTGCAACCTCTAAAACCAGACAATGGTGCAAAGCCACCAAATGCTTTAACACTAGGCTTAGGCCTTTGCAATGTATCAATAGATCTCATATGCTCCATTAGGGCCAATACTCATGCATTAAAGAACTAGGAGTCTACCTCCTGAGACATTACATTCTTTGATGCTTTCCAAGACCACTCATGCCAAAATGTCAAACTGGTCCTAGTTTCAAAATTCTCCCATTGCCTCCTGAAACCTTTGTTCAAAGTCTGCCATTATTGATCCCTGTAACCACACATTGCCATCATCACAAATCCCATCAACATCTAGAATTGCCTTTTTAACCTTGAGGGTATTAGGAGACTAGCAGTTAAATATAATCTTAATTATGTTGTCAGACACTTGCCGATATTGAAACAGATCCTTAACAAAGCCACTCCTTGCCATCCAGCCACAACAAACTAAAATGCATAGTGATAGACTACTACACAACTCTAGAGGAAGGATACATAGATACCTTATGACTACAAAAAGTGCCACTACTATTCAGTTATCACACATTGTGTTTGCACCAATCACCAAGTGGAGCAAAGGGGGAATTCAATTGATGATATGCTTATTGCTACACTAATGAAGTCAATAATCTTACCACCTGGGCACCACGTAAATGCTTTTACAACTTTCTATTCTGTATGCCATGTAATGTCCCCTTTTTAGCTCACCTTGTTTTGTATTGTGGATTAGCCTATCAGTGGCCCTTGTAGGCTAAGTTAGAGGGTTAGAGGGTCTCAGTTGGCAGTACCAGAGGCCAACTCCCATTTCAGAGTGTTTAGGATTGCTTCTTGTTTGGATCAGTTTGGCACACTTACTATTTAGAGTAAGTGTCTATTTCAAGAAAGTTAGGATTTCTATCTTTAGCAGGGCGCCTAAACAGGTTGGTGGTAGTGTTGAGATTTGGTATCGTTGACTGTAGCAGTTATTTAGGGACTTACTATTTATAGTAAGTCAATGTTGAGGAGTTTGTATTTTTTGCAGGGCACTTGAAGCCATGATCTACTCAGTGGTTGACTCCAAATCTCAGTTGACTTAGCAAATGATTTAATTTGGACTTATTGATATTATTTATCATTAATAAAATTGCTTTATTAATGATAAAGTCATTATATAAAGTTATTTAATAAGTGGGGCCAATTGACTCTAAAAGTGCATTAAATGATATAATAATGAGAGAGCCTGTTTAATGTTTTCCTAAGTCAACGCATGGGGGACACAAGCAAATGTATTTAATGTTTTAAAAAAACACAAAAGCAAGTGTTTTTTGGAGTGAAGATTATATAAAGGCCTCTTGATGAAAATCGACCATTATGCATTGGTATTGATTGTTTGCCTTGTTCTGAAATTTGGGAATTGTGTGGGAGATGAGGGTTTCTGCAATTTTACAGCATTGAAGGGTGTCAATTCTTCGATGTTTCAGCACTTTGAGATGGTGAAGGACCCATTGATATTGTGCATCCAGTGATGGCTTCATCTAGGAGCCATAATTGTGCTTCAAATTCTTTATTCGGGAAGTTTATTGCATTTGATTGAGGAATAAATGCAAGGAGGTGTTTAATGCAGCCCAGAATTAGTGAATGCAGCTCTTAAGGCAGTTTGTGTGGTTTCATTGTGGCAGCCACACTCATTCTAGACCCCACGTGAGTCTCTAAGGGAAGCCGTTTGGACTTTGTAGCAGATTGCACAACCTTTTGTGTTCCAATTTACATCTACATTAGGCAGCTAGCTATAAACAATCATTGTATGGTGATTGGGAGGCATTCTGGCAATTTCCTATTGGCAGTGTTTGAATTCCAGGTTCCATCTTTTTGTTTGCAAGTAATTTCAGAATTTATATTGAACATTACTATGTAATGTGTTTGCAATAAATGAAACAAATAATCTCTATCGGAATTGCTAGTGTTTAGAATTGTTTTTTTAATGTAATTGCCAGTCATTTGCAAAAAACTCTTAAAAGTATAAAACTTCAAAACTCAAGAAATTCAAAACATCGCAAAACACTCAAAACTGGTCAATTGTCAGAGAGATTAGAGTTTGAGCCAGCAGGGCTCATTAAATGCCATCAATGGGGGCCATCATGACGAAGTATATTAACTAAATTTGCCCAATCAGCAACATTATTTCTTCCAATTGAAATGAAATTGTTGAGCTTCACACCAAGGTAATCAGCTAGTATGTTGTATTCTCCAAAGCAATGCATGATAGACAACTTTTCTAATATCTATACTTACCTCAATATCTCCTCTAATATCCCGCTTAAGTTTCTAGTTGGGATGATATTTCTTATTCACTACTTGCACCACCATTTTGGAGTCTCCTATTTGTATTCTCCTTCATTTAATGATATGCTTAAGTTGTCCTATTGCTACACTTATGAAGTCAATAATCTTACCATCTTGACACCATGTAAGTGCTTTTACAATCTTCTACTCCGCATGCCATTTAGGGGGGGCATCATGAAGAAGTATATTAACTATATTTACCCAATCATCAATATTGCTTCCAATTGAATTGAAATCATTGAGGTTCAGCCCGAGAAAATTGGCTACTATGTTTTATTCGCCAAAGCAATGCAAGACACAAATTTTCTAATTTCTCCACCCATTTCAATATCTCCTCTAATATCCCTCTTAAGTCTCCTGTTGGAATGATATTTCTTATTCACTGCTTGCACCACCATTTTGGAGTCTCCTATTTGTGTTCTCCTTCAACTTGTTACATATGCTGCCTTTTTCTTGCTAAGAGAGTTTCTGGTTTTCCTGCCATTAGCATATCTCCTATTGAATTACTTATGACAAATCTTGTGCTTGCATCTCCTGGTTGCCTCTAGGTGCTGCCTCAAACTTCATTTTAACACCTTCTTATGGGGGTTTCCATTTAACATTTCTATTGTGGGCATTAACTATTGACCCATTAAAGGAAAAGCTGTAATGGAGTGCTATAGTGTTAAGCATCTGGTTCTCACTAGTGAGAAATATGGTGCTTATAGTTGCATGCTGCATGGGCCACTCAAACACTTATTTCTTGAGTTTCATGGGGTCAATTGGTCCTTGAACTCATTGCCTTCAACTGCAAGAAGAATGATATTGCTTTCTAAAGGCTTCATTCCCTTCATCACGTAACCTGCTGGAAAAACCGATTACAGGAGTCCTTATTTTTTGGTAAATCATCTCTTTAACTATTGAAACTGAGGCTCTGACACTACTCAAAGGGGCTGTTTCATCCAGTGCCATGTCGAAGTATAGTTACATAGTCTAATTCATTTTTGTCACTATATTTTATAGCTGGGATCGCAGGCATAATAATCATCACCTTTTACTAAGATATAACCCACAGCTGACAATGAACCTTGAAAATTTCATGCCAAGTCTCATCATGTTGCCATGCACCGATATAGATTTCAAAATCTGTATGCATTAGTATGTATCACAGTTGTGAACAATCACTCAATCTTTCAGTATATTACGAGAGACACAAGCTGCTATGCCTCAATTCTGTTAATTATGCTAGAAGATACACCAGATTGAAAAAGGAACATTTCTAAAAGTGAAAATAATTTCTGCTAGCCAATCATTCCTTCTTTTAAGTACAATAGTCATATCATCAAAGCAGAAATCAGTAGAGGTGAATACATTTAATTGATTGGCATACTCATGGAAATAACCATTGGGAATACTCTGTTATAAAACAGTAGAACATAACGGAAGATTAATTAATAGGATCAACCCTTAAAAAATGATCCGCACCCTTCAAAATGGAGATGGTCAATAACTGTGTGATTGAAATGCGTTATAAAAGTAACACACATTCTCCTTCCAGTCAAATGTCAGACAAAGAGAAATAATGCTAATCAACCGATACAAGAGAAGCAACACTTAATTTTTAATGCAATAGAGAGAAAACAAAGGCACACTCATAGAATAACATGATTAATTATCCTAGAAAATCCTTGAGGAAAGATCCAGCAAGAATAACACTCACTATATTAATGTATTAACTCGGTTGTTCACAATACTATAAGATATATCTTGTTTGCCTTTAACCTTAATTAATGCGTGATTATTTAATTTCTATAGGAAACTGCAAAGTTTGGATACACCCATTGATTTTCTGTGTCAAAAAAACTTCTCGGTACTCAAAAACATTGCTAACGAGTCAACAACATTCTCCAAGGTATTATCTTTTTCCAAAAATACCTTTTTGTCTTCAATCATATCCCTAATAAAATCGTGTTTCACATCAACATGCTTTGGTCTAGCATGATTTGTAGTGTTCTTTGCCAAGCAGATGCTACTTTGACTGGCATGATATATCATTATAATTTTTCTATATAACCAACATCAAAGATTCTAAACACAATCTCTGTAACTGTACAACTTCCTTCCATGCATGAGTGACCACCATGTACCTAGATTCTTTAGTTGATAATGCAATTCTTTGCCTCTTGCTCATCCAATTCATAACTCCAAAAAAAATGAATACATAACCATGTGTAGATCTTGGGGAATCAACGTCTTGAGCTCAATCAACATCAGAAAAGCTTTGTATATCCTATAATCTTTCCATCTCAAGGCTTCCATTGCAGCACATTGCATTATTTGAAATGTCAAGGAAATATCTAAAACCCCTTTTTACTGCAGTCCAATGTCCCTTTACTAGCTCTGCTATATATTTTCTCAAAATTCTCATTGCATGGGCAATGCCTTTGTCTTGCTTTAAATAGCACACATTAGACTTCCAATAGGGCTTGCAAAATGAACATGATACATATCCTCAATATCCTCATGTGTCTTGGGACATTGTTCTATAGACAACTTTAAACCAATAGGAATAGAAACTTTGAAACTTTTGCATTCCTGCATTCAAAAACTCTGCAATGTAGTCTCAACCTTGCTATGTATTTTGTCACAACTCTCATTGCATGGGCTTGTCATTTTCTTGCATTACATAGCATACATTAGACTTCCAATAGGGCTTGCAAAATGAACACGATACATGTACCCAATATCCTCATGTGTCTTGGGACATTGTTCTAAAGACAACTTCAAACCGACAGTAATAGGAACTTTGAAAGTTTTGCATTCCTGCATTCAAAAACTCTGCAATATAGTCTCAATCTACTTCTCTCTGCTTCAACTTATCTTTTTTTGTTTAAATGTTCCCTTTTAATTACCTTGCCAAAATGAAAATTTTGGCACTATGATCTTTCATATCAAATTGTGATGAGGACTGAGATTTAATATCTTATTTGTTTTCTTATTGTTACCAATAAGCAAGATATTATCAACCTACAATACTGTTTGTAATATGCAACCCTGTTCTGGTCTGATTTTTTGTGTTTTGAATTGTTTTTGGCAATATAAACAATGATAATGATCATAGTTGAAAAACTTGGACTTGGCAAAAACTTGACAAGCCCAAAAATTTTAAAAACTCGGGACTCCACAAAAACTCAACAAGCCCAAAAATTTTGAAAACTCGGGACTCGACAAAAACTCATGGAAAAACTCGGCAATAACTTGGCAATTTTATCGAGTATTTGAAAATATATATATTTTTAAATTATTCTTTAAAACTACAATACACATATATTGAATTTATGGAGTATATTACTAAGTCACCGAATTAGGTATGGGTAGGTGAGTATAGTTTGTTGATACAACAATATTTCTGCCTTTTGAAGAAGTGTTTATATATAAATACATTTATATAAAATTAATGCCATAAATTTATTTTTTATTTATATTGAAATAAACAACATTAATAGAATATTATTTAAATCAAAATAATATTTTTTTAAATATTTTTGATTTTTTAAAATTTTTTTATGAAAGTCTAATTTAATATAATTTAAAAAACAAATATTAATTAATTTAATTAATTCAATTAAATTTTAATATTATGGCTTGTGTTTTTTAGTTTAATTTAAAAAAACAATTATCAATTAATTCAATGGTTTTTTAGTTTAATTGAAAAAAAACATTATCAATAAATTTTATCTTTTTAAAATATCATAGTTGTCTCAAAATATGAGGATTCTATTAACTAATGTTTTTGTGATTATAATCGTGCCCTTGGTTGCCATGTGTTCAAACAGCCTGAAATTCTCAGCGAATGGAAATAATATGCCTGCGCCTTCTCTCCCATCGCTCGCATTGCAGCCTTCTCTCTCTCTGTCGCAGCTTGGAAACCCTAATGCATATTTCACTTTATCTTTCCTTTACCGCCAATTTTATGCTCAAAACATTGGTGTTTTCGTGATTTTTTCATTAAAACATCGCTGTGATTTTTGCAAATACTCAGCTCTGATTTATTCGGCGATTTAATTGTTTCCATGACTGGCTCGTGATATACTGCGATTTCTGCGCGATTTTTTCAACTATGATAATAATAGTGCAAACAAAAAGATAATATTGCAGCACTTCTACAAACTTAGAAAATAAACAATACTCAGAAATAAGACTGCTAAAAATGCCAGAATTAATTTCTGATCTGATTTGTTCAAAATTTATCAAATGTAAGAACAACCCAGAACATTAAATGTTGTTACATATTTAATTCCAACTTACCCATTTGCTGATTTGGTGAAATAAAGGTCTGCTACAGCAATGACGAGCAAATACAATGTCCATAAACCCTAGGTACTTCACCAAATGACTCCAAAATAGTACGACTGAGTGTTGAACTGATTTGCAACAAATTGTAAACACCAAGAATGCAGATTTAAACCCTCAAAGACTAATCTTCTTCTGTAAAACCCTCACATCCAAGCTCATGAAATGGTGTAGTTGGCATGAGGAAGTACAACCAGCATTAAGGAACTGTGACTAGCAATATACAATAGCAAAAACCTCCAAATCACCTTCCAAATTGACCCCTACTGCACTATAACAAATAGGGTTTTATTCCAAGTTTTAACAAGTGTTTTCCCCCTTGGTGTTCATCATGTGATTTTACTGATCTAAACCACTAAATGAACGAACTTAAAGATATATAAAAATAATGTTATACTTAAGTAACCTTTATAAAACAAACTTGAACGATTCTTCTTGGGTGAAAGCACGCGGGTGTTCCTTGTCCCTGTTGTCCTAAGCTTGTACTTTATATATTATGTTCTTGCCAAAAATGTTATATGACTAAATTTGTATTCTATCAAAGTTCTAAATTTAAATAACTATATATTTCTGTAACATAATAATTAACTCTGGAGTGCTGCAAAATTGAGATAGATCAGGCTTCCTGAGCAAGTTAGCAGTGTTACTGTACTGACTCTTTTTTTAATTTTGATAGCTTTGAAGAAATTGTTTTGCACTTTTTAATCTTTTTATTCTATATTTTTCAGGGCATTTAATTGTTGCTAACTGAAGCTCCATTTGTCACCAGGTTTTACTTGATTGTGGAGCTGTGCAAGCAGATGCGTTGACTGTTGATCGACTTGCTTCCTTAGAAAAGGTGCTATTCTTTGTCTGCCATGCAAGTCCATTCTGAGCATTTTTCTTATATATGCTTGGAAGAAATGAGAGCAATTATGTTATACAAGGCTAGATACAACCAAGTAGGCAGCAGATGAATACAAGTATGTTGACACCACTGAAGTATTGTATTAATTATTTAAATTAAAAAAAAATTCTTATATCAAATTCCATTTCATTTGATGCTTTATTTTTATCAAAAGGAATGCATCAAATGTGGTAATGAGTTGTGGAAACGGAGAGGAAAGAGGAAGGAAAGGGAGTTAGGGAGTGAGGGAAGGGGAAAGCAGAGAGGAAGGGATAGGGAGGAGATAAAGTTAGGGAGATAGAGGGGAGGATATAGAAAATCTTGAGCTGTCTTTCTAGATTGTAAATCTGTTAAGTTGTTTTAGGATACACTGCTTTCAAAGAAAACCACCTTTTCATATTGACTCTTGAACATGGGTCTCGCATTCAGTTCTCTTTATGACACCCTTCTCTTTATGATATCCTGCTTTGGACAGAATCTCCTTTAGATTGCCCTCGAATGTTGATCTTCCATGCTAATTCTTTTTATGACACTCTTAATTTGTACCCTAAATCCCCTAAGAAGCTATGGCACATTGCTTTCAAGTAAATCTCCCCTCGTAGGATTTATTGCTGAACATGGGTCTTCCATGCAAGTTCTATTATGACACCCTTAATTAGTGAGATCTGTAAAATGGTAGGAACAGAACTGATTGCTAAATTCACACAACAGCTTCAAAGTTGAATTACATGCTTGATTTGCCTAAAGCTTTAGTTAAACCTTTTCAATATTGTAATAAAACAATGAAACAAGAAAACACATCCATCTAGTGCAAGTACAAATTACAACTGGACTGAAACAAGCAAATATGTAATGCCCCGCCAAGGAACCCTAGAACTAAGGGTAAAACATGCACATTTTTTTTCTTAAAAACATTAACATAACATGTGCACAAAATAGATACAATGCATAAGCAATAATACAATAACAACGATTGTTTCACGATCGTGCACAAGCTGAAGTCTTCACACACTTCCAAGGGTTCCAAGACAACCCAAGCACACAACCGGAACAGAATACACACATTCATCAAGTTGCCTCACGAGAGCTTGGACAATGTCCAACAAGCTATAAGAGATTAAGCCTGACAATAACTCACAACTTCCAATAGAGGAGCCTAACCAAACAGAGATTCATTTTAAACACCAATAGAAAAGTGTTCCTACAATGATTAAGCATGCAATGTTCATTTACCAGGCTATAAAACCATCTAAGAAGCATCAATGAATCAAACTCAAGATACTTGGCATTCTAAACCAAGCTAAACAATCAAATAAAGTGCAGACACCGGGGTAGGCAGAGATGCCGAATCATATAGATGTCGATCTGTCAATGTAGATGCCAATTTACAGAAATGGCCACTCACCTGTAGTGTCTCAGTTTAGTGGTGTGGAGCTGCCGAACTGCAGGTTGGAGGTGCCAAACAATGGAGGTGCTGGCTCACTGAATTCTGATGCTGATTGAAAGTTGGTGATTTTTCTGTGTAATGTCCCCACTTTAGCAGTTGACCAAGCGTGTGTGCGTTAGCCTTGTTCTACATGGTCCCGAGGGCTAACGAAGGGTTTAAGGGGATCCTGGAGTGTTTTGGCCTAGTCATTTCCAGTTTGGGCCAAAATGAAGTTGATTTACTCAGTTTCAGGCATACTTACTATTTTTAGTAAGTCAACAGGACACAGTGGAGGCCAGTTTTGGTGATTGGATTTGATACTCTTCGGTGAGAGCTTTCCGACGAGCTATCACTTGCATTATTCGGAGTCCAATTGCTAATACATTTTAATGCCTGAAGTTTTATTAAAGTAACATTTAATTTAATTGTGAAGTATTAAAGTGTTACTTTAATATTTATTTTATAGGGATGTGTACCCAAGGGAGACATAAGGGGATATTTTAATATATGTTTTATATTGCTCATCTTTTATCCCACATTGCCCATGAGAGTTGAACCGACCCTTGGAAATAGAATAAAAGGAAGCGTTTGTGGCTTCATTAGAGGAAGTGGAATAGGAGAAGAAATTGGTGTGTGAGTTGCAGATCCGTTCTTGGCATTTGAGGGCGTTTATCCTCTCTTGTGACATTCTAGACGTCATTCCCTTGGGGTTTGGCCTTTGGAATCCATTGTTATCAGTTTCATTATCAGGCAGTTTAGTTGCATTTCCAGCTACAGGCAGATTTGGTATTTTACTCATATCTTCTTCACTACTTGTCCAATGCTTATGCCGCTTTGAGGGAATGATTTTATGAAGGTAGTGGAATGATTGAAGGACAAAGTACTGTAGCGGCACTGTTCATGCGGCACTATTCACGTGGCACTATTCATGCAGCACTATTCACGCGACACTATTCACGTGGTACTATTCACGTCACTGTAGCAACAAGTTCGAAAGCATGGGCTGGAGTATTATTTCATTAATGCTGGAGTAATTAGTGAGTTGATAAATCTGCCATGTATTTGGTTTTATTAATTCTGAAAATAACATTTTATCAGCAGCAGTTCATTGTCCACTTTGCATATTATTGTAGTTTATTTCTTGGTTATGTTGTATGATTCCTATTCCATGCACAAAACACAACAAACAAATAAATGTTTGATTTCCAGTGTTATAAGGGGTTTAAAACATTAAATGGAGAAATAAGAAGTTGCATGCAAACTGTTTGACATAATTCCTTTCAGCAGTGGGTTTAGTTTTTTGGGGCATTCAGGGGTGTCCATTACAGTGGTATCAGAGCTATAAGTCCTGCCATCCTGTGGAGGTCTTATAGGGAATTTGGAACAGCCGGATAGAGGGAAAAGTGTTTGACGAAATGTCAAAACACTAAAATCAGAACTAAAAAAAAAAAAAACAAAAAAAAAACAGGCTAAGCATTTATGTTTGAGCATGCGACAGGGGCCTTATAATTTTCGCAATACTAGAGCAAGACAAAACAGGATTTTAGACTTGCAGAGCGAACAGTCTAGTTCATCCGTGCAGGTGGAAATAGAATCCAGTCATACAGACACAGAGGAGATATTCTTTGATCAAGACAGCAATATGGGTGACCGAGATGACATGAATACAGGATTAGGCGGAGGCAGGAACACTGGTCCAGATCAGGGGGATGTAATGTTTAGACAGTTACTGGATACATTAGAGCAGGGGCAGCGTATGCAGCAGGAGCAGAATAGGCGAATGGACATGATGTTGCAGCTCATGGCTAGACAGATGGGTGTCAATATTAATCCAGGTGATGCCAACAACAGAAACAATAACAATGGGGGCAATGATAATAATGGAGGCCAAGGTAACAACAATGGTCCTGAGAATAACATAAATGGTAATAATGGACACGGCAACAATGGGAATGAGGCTGATAACTTTAGACACGTTGCACGCCCAGCTCGGACAGCGAGCTCGAGACCTCTTCTACCCACCTTCCCACCCAGAGATCCGGTTCAACCAGTAAACGAACCGCAGATTACCGAGTTACAGGATCAATTCAGGAGGGACTGGGAGGCTAGTGGACCGGAGTTTCAGGCGGATATTTCCCTCAGAGATTATATGGACTTGAGGATGAGACACATGCCTAGAGCAGGAGGGAGGAATCAAAACTTTGAGCTGAGAAAGAAAGTTGGAAAACTTTCTTTACCTTATTATGATGCTTCAGGGAAGATGACTGCACGAGCTTGGGTGCAGAAGGTAGATACATACTTGCAGCTAAATCCTATGCCTGAGGAGGAGGCTATCAAGTATGCGGCTATGCACTTGGATGGCGTTGCACATGAATGGTGGCATCATGGCATGGTGACTCTGGGGCATAATCAGATTACATCCTATGAGGAATTCACCGACAGATTGATTGAGAGATTTGACACTAGGGATCCCGAGTTACATTTCAAGGAGCTAGCACAGTTAAAACAGTCAGGTTCTGTAGATGCTTACATCGCTGAGTTTCAGCGCTTGTCTGTACTTGTTACTGATATCTCTCCTAGGAGATTGGTGGTGTTATTTTGTGATGGGCTTGCTGATCCATTACGAGGTTGGGTGAAGGGACATGATCCACTCACCTTAGCTGAAGCAACTAAAAAGGCACGAGATTTAGCCCCTTCGGTATACAAAGGAAAATACCATTCAACAGATTCTTCCTACCGCAAGGACAAAGACAAAAAACCATTTCAGAAAGAGTATAACAAACCCAAAGAAGGATCAAAAGGACTAGACAATGAAACCATGAATGAACTTCGAAGGAAGAAGCTGTGCTTCCACTGTAGAGAGCCTTGGGACTTATCTCATAAATGCCCTCTCAAGGCTAAGGCAAATCAAATGGAGTATTTTTCAGCAGAAGAGTCAGAGTCAGAGGGGGAGGATCAGCACTCCGATTCAGATGAAGGTAACACTATAGAGGAGAGCAGCATTCCTAAGGATGATAGATCGTTGGCACGCTTGACAGGGGCCCAAAGGGCAATCACATTTAAGGTCAGGGGTACTATCCAGGGGCAGAAAGTGATATCTCTCATTGACACTGGGGCTACACATAACTTCATAGATGCACAGTTGGTAGCTAGGAGAGGGTTACAGACCGAGGAGCATGATGGGTTTAGAGTCATGGTGGCGAACGGTGACAAATTATTGTGCACTCGGAAGATATCTAATCTTCACATTAGGTTTGGAGATGGCTATGAGTTGGAGGATGAGTTCTATGTTGTGGACATGGGAGATTATGATGTCATCCTCGGCATGACATGGATGGCTTCGCTAGTTGAGTTCACACTCAACCTAGCGAAATTGGAGATGAGATTCCAGCATGAGGGCAGAACTGTGGTACTTAGAGGACTTTCGGATGGAGGTTGCAGACTAGTGTCCTTGAGGAGAATGCAGAGACTTTTTCGTCATGATGACATAGAGTGGGCGACAGAGTGCTACATTATGCCAGCTTCACCAGAGCCACAGGAAAAGAGTCATCCACCAGATATCCAGAAGATACTTGATAGACACGCTAAAGTATTTGGCGATATTCCTCATGGGGTTCCTCCTGACCGAGGGATAGAGCATGTTATCGAGCTCGAGGAGGGAGCCAAACCAGTTATGATTACTCCATATCGTCATCCTAAGAAACACAAGGATGAGATAGAGAAGGCGATTAAGGATTTGTTGGAGATGGGGCATATCAGGCCTAGTAAGAGCCCCTTTGCTTCAGCAGTAGTTTTGGTAAAGAAGAAGGATGGGACGATGCGCATGTGCATCGATTACAGGGCACTGAATAAGAAAACAATTAAAAACAGGTATCCCATTCCTCGGATTGATGAGCTGATTGATGAGTTGCATGGGGCATGCTTCTTCACCAAAATTGATTTGCGGTCCGGATACCATCAAATCAGGATGAGAGCAGAGGACATTGAGAAAACAGCCTTCCGATGTCACTTTGGCCACTTTGAGTTTATGGTGATGCCATTTGGACTAACCAATGCACCCACTACATTTCAGAGTTGTATGAACCAGGTATTCAGGAAGCAGTTGAGGAGGTTTGTCTTGATCTTCTTTGATGACATCTTGGTCTTCAGTAAGACCTGGGAGGAGCACTTACATCATTTGGAGGAGGTGTTAGCTATTCTGGAGAGAGAGTCATTGTATGCCAAGGAATCTAAATGCGAGTTTGGCATGACCGAGCTCCTTTACTTTGGGCATATCATTAGTGCAGATGGTGTTCGGGTTGATCCCGAAAAGATTAGAGCTATTGTAGATTGGCCTACTCCCACAAACCTTACACAGCTTAAGGGGTTCTTTGGTTTATGTGGTTTTTATAGGAGGTTTGTTAAGGGATTCTCACAGACTGCTGCACCCTTGACAGATCTTACCAGGAAAGGGGCCTTCGTGTGGACAGGGGCAGCACAGAGGTGTTTTGAGCATTTCAAGCAGGTAATGTCTTCATGTCCAGTTCTAGCTCTACCGGATTTCACGAAGCCTTTTGAGCTTCATTGTGATGCATCGGGTGATGGGATTGGAGCAGTATTGATGCAGGAGAAGCATCCCATTGCATTCGAGAGTAGGAAGCTCCGAGGAGTTGAGAAGAGTTATTCTATCTATGACCGAGAGATGTTGGCCATAATGCATGCATTGGCCAAATTCCGATCATATTTGGTAGGTGGGCGTTTTGTGATCAAGACTGATCACAACAGTATTAAATACTTCATGAGCCAGCGTGATCTTAACGACCGGCAACAGAAATGGGTTACTAAATTGCAGGCTTATGACTTTGACATAGAGTTTGTCAAAGGTAAGAAAAACGTGGTGGCTGATGCCTTATCTTGGAGACCTCACTTATGTGCTCTGGCAGAGATTTCAGGAGATTGGAGAGATCGGATTATAGCAGAGTATGTCGGAGATGCTTGGGCTTCTGGATTGATTTCAGGTACCATACAGGATGATCGCTATGAGGTGATAGATGGATTGATCAGAGTTCAGAACAGGGTTTATTTGATTCCGTCGTCACACTTGAGAGAGGCGATACTGAAGGCATTTCATGATGCACCCACAGCTGGGCATCCAGGGGTCTTCAAGACCTACAGGCAGATCCGAGAGCGGTTCTCATGGAGAGGGCTCAAGGATGATGTTCAGAGGTATGTCAGGGAGTGTGCAGTTTGTCAACAGAATAAGGGAGAGCACACATTTCCTGCAGGGTTATTACAGCCCTTGCCCATTCCTGATAGGAAATGGGAAAGTATTTCGATGGACTTCATCACTGGTTTACCACGAGTGCAGGGAAGGGATTGCATCTATGTGGTGGTGGACCGCTTGACGAAGTTCGCTCACTTCTTTGCTATTCCGTCCACTTACACAGCAGCACAGGTGGCAGATCTTTTCTTTAGAGAGATATTCAGGTTACATGGGCTGCCCAGATTCATTGTTAGTGACCGGGATAGTAAGTTTATGAGTGTTTTTTGGCAAGAGTTGTTTAGGATGTGTGGTACAGATCTTACACCTAGCACTAGTTATCATCCACAGACAGATGGGCAAACAGAGATTGTGAATAAATGGGTGGAGGGATATTTGAGGAACTATGTAACTGCACAACAAAAGGCTTGGATCAGATGGTTGCATATGGGAGAGTATTGTTATAACACCACTTATCATATGTCCATCAGGATGACTCCTTTCATGGCACTCTATGGTTATGAAGCACCTAGCTTCATGGATTTAGTTTTGGGGGACAGCAGAGTGCCCAAAGCCAAAAACTTATTGCAGGATAGTCAGGACATCCTGAAAGTGCTCAAGGAGAATATACAACAGGCCCAGAATCAACAGAAATTGTACGCTGATCAGCACCGAATAGAGCGCAGTTTTGAGGTAGGGGATATGGTTTACTTGAGGCTACAACCATATAGACAGTCATCGCTCAAGAAGAGTGGAGCTGAAAAGTTGAAACCTAGATTTTATGGTCCCTACAGGGTAATACGCAAAGTCGGCGAAGTGGCCTATGAGCTTGAGCTTCCAGAGGGCAGTCGGGTGCACAATGTGTTTCACGTGTCTAGGCTTAAGAAAGCCATTGGTCAGAGTGTAGTGCCTTCTGCAGATTTACCCCCTTTGGATGAGGAGGGGAAGCTTGTGTTAGTACCCGAGGCTATTTTGGACACCAGAGAAAGGAAGCTTAGAAATAGGGTAGTGAAGGAGTATTTGGTCAGATGGAGAGACCTGCCGGAGGAGGATTCTACATGGGAGAGTGAGCAGGTTATTCAGCAAGCTGGACTGAGATTGCTTGAGGACAAGCAATTTCAAGGGGGGCGGACTGTAATGTCCCCACTTTAGCAGTTGACCAAGCGTGTGTGCGTTAGCCTTGTTCTACATGGTCCCGAGGGCTAACGAAGGGTTTAAGGGGATCCTGGAGTGTTTTGGCCTAGTCATTTCCAGTTTGGGCCAAAATGAAGTTGATTTACTCAGTTTCAGGCATACTTACTATTTTTAGTAAGTCAACAGGACACAGTGGAGGCCAGTTTTGGTGATTGGATTTGATACTCTTCGGTGAGAGCTTTCCGACGAGCTATCACTTGCATTATTCGGAGTCCAATTGCTAATACATTTTAATGCCTGAAGTTTTATTAAAGTAACATTTAATTTAATTGTGAAGTATTAAAGTGTTACTTTAATATTTATTTTATAGGGATGTGTACCCAAGGGAGACATAAGGGGATATTTTAATATATGTTTTATATTGCTCATCTTTTATCCCACATTGCCCATGAGAGTTGAACCGACCCTTGGAAATAGAATAAAAGGAAGCGTTTGTGGCTTCATTAGAGGAAGTGGAATAGGAGAAGAAATTGGTGTGTGAGTTGCAGATCCGTTCTTGGCATTTGAGGGCGTTTATCCTCTCTTGTGACATTCTAGACGTCATTCCCTTGGGTTTTGGCCTTTGGAATCCATTGTTATCAGTTTCATTATCAGGCAGTTTAGTTGCATTTCCAGCTACAGGTAGATTTGGTATTTTACTCATATCTTCTTCACTACTTGTCCAATGCTTATGCCGCTTTGAGGGAATGATTTTATGAAGGTAGTGGAATGATTGAAGGACAAAGTACTGTAGCGGCACTGTTCATGCGGCACTATTCACGTGGCACTATTCATGCAGCACTATTCACGCGACACTATTCACGTGGTACTATTCACGTCACTGTAGCAACAAGTTCGAAAGCATGGGCTGGAGTGTTATTTCATTAATGCTGGAGTAATTAGTGAGTTGATAAATCTGCCATGTATTTGGTTTTATTAATTCTGAAAATAACATTTTATCAGCAGCAGTTCATTGTCCACTTTGCATATTATTGTAGTTTATTTCTTGGTTATGTTGTATGATTCCTATTCCATGCACAAAACACAACAAACAAATAAATGTTTGATTTCCAGTGTTATAAGGGGTTTAAAACATTAAATGGAGAAATAAGAAGTTGCATGCAAACTGTTTGACATAATTCCTTTCAGCAGTGGGTTTAGTTTTTTGGGGCATTCAGGGGTGTCCATTACATTCTGACACAAAAATGTCTCAAACCACTGGTTTGGAGGCGCCAATCTACAGGCAGAGGCGTCAATTAGCATAGATGTTGGAGTGCAGGCACAAACGTCAATCTAGAACCCCCTCCTAGATACTTAGAAAATTTAGCTAAAAACACAACTACACCTGTGCTGACTCCAACCTGCGGCTAAAATACGACTAGTGTCACATCTAGGAGTACCAAATACATGGGATGGAGACCTATTCATTTGATTGCATCAATATAAATCACATGGACAATAACAACATCTCATATATACAAGGCATGAGTATAAAGCATGGAACAAAGAGAGAAGGGATAGAGGAGTGTGAACAAGTGCGTAAAAGTCTCTCAATTCGGTCCACCACTTGTACGTTGATCCCCAATAGTGGTTGGTCACACCACCCGACCATGTGGTACCCTCAGGCCCACCCCACCGTGCTTGTGGAGGTAGTCACACAGCCCAACGAAGGAAGCAAGCATACAAGGGAATGTAGTTATACACTCACGCCGATCAATGCATGCAAAATGTAGATAACTCAAGGCTGCAACCAAAGTGAACATGGAGAACACTCAACACGAAGATGCATAACCAAAACATAATATCAAATGAAGCACAACAACTACATACTAGGGTGCCACTCAACTACTAGACCTAGATGCTAGAGTACCAAGCATAGGGAGTATCCATACCCCCACAAATCACCCATGGCTACATGACATTTCTCATGGCGTGCTCAGGGATCCAATCATTCTAGTTACTCACACATGCCAATAATGACAATCGGGGATTCACTAGTACCATCTACCCACACAGGCCACTCATGACAATTGGGGATTCAATGTTATTCCATACCCAC
Organism: Chamaecyparis obtusa; assembly: GCA_027943335.1. Classification (NCBI taxonomy): domain Eukaryota; kingdom Viridiplantae; phylum Streptophyta; class Pinopsida; order Cupressales; family Cupressaceae; genus Chamaecyparis; species Chamaecyparis obtusa. The sequence goes on along the minus strand of BSBK01000838.1, from coordinate 393,879 downwards.
ACAGGCCAATAATGACAACTGGGGATTCATTTATTAGTGTTTATACACATTGATTTTATTATATTTTCACTTTTTAAGAACTCCTTGAATGTGCTAGATGTGATCACTTGCGGGCTAGGTACACATAGGGTGCTACTCCCTTACCTACTCAAAACACCTAGTCCTATGGCTTGACTTCACAACAAAGGAGACCAATGACAAGGTTCGTCTACTCGGTCTACACCGAGGATGTGAATACTAAAGGCTCGTCTACTTGGTCTACACCAATGACGTGAATACTCCGATCTTCAAGCAACGCAAGGCCAAATCAATTACATTGTAGGTTATGAATCACAAGCTTCTCAATACTCAATAACCATTTTTTCACACACAAACAAGTAGATATATCTATATCTATATCTATATCTATCTATATATATAATTGTAGGTCAATTGACCAATATGCCAAGAGGGCGGACCTCAACAAGATCATGCAAAATCAATCAATATCAACATATCCCAAATTGCCACCTCAACAAAATCTCATAAACAATTGCAACAATGTAAACATGCAAGGTGCACACTCAATTGGCATCATGGCCAAGAGCATGGATCCCTATATGATCCAAAACACATCTCGCAACATAACGCGTGGAAAAAGCTCATAAAAGTAAAATTTCACAAAGGAAATCAATTTCTGGCAACAATTGTCCAGATGCACAAGCACACTCAATTAGGCATAAAATTGAGAGTCTAGATATCAATAGTTCTTAACCGGAATGTCCTCAAATAAAACCAACATTGTATTAAACCACAAACATAGCAAATAACAAGGTTCAATATACACAACATGCCAAACATGGCTAAAAAACAGTTTTGGAGGCCACACAAATTGAGGGCCTCCCAAAAATGCATTAACTTAGCACAATTGCGACCAATTGTGGATAACTCACAATGCATTAAAATATTTACTAGTCTTCCACATTTATGTAAATGAAATCTAGACTTCAACTACATGGTAACCAAAGGTGTATTAATGCAAATAAGATACACCGTTCCAACTAGGAATGATATTGGATAAGTATGATGGGCAGCCAATGTGACTATCTCTTGTAACCACTATCAGGGATAAGGACAAGCTCAGATTTGTGAAGCTAGGTGGAGTTGATGTCCGATACTTGCCATCACTACAACATACACACATCAAGTGTAGCTGCTCATTTAATAATATAGCTGAAACACATGTATAATAATCCAGAAATTGAAACTAATGAAGGGACCTTTTAACAACATAATCATTCCTTTGTATTCGAATGTTACAAAGTCATTCCTTTCATATTTAATCCTCATTAAAACATAATAATGACACTTTCATTTAATTTAAGAATTTAAATAACATTTTCTGGCAATAACATCATATATAAAAATCCCCAATCGAGATAATAACCAAACATGGTAAACATCAATACCTCAATAACCATTGGCACATAATCAGTGGAACAATCATCAAATCCCATTAGGATCCATATAATCGAAAATATCTCATATGAAAAATAAACTAGATAGCATCATATAACATCATCATAGAGTCATCATGCATATGTGATCACTGAAATCACAAGTATAAACTACCATCTACATCCGCAATGATATCAGTATCAATAAAAAAAATCATAACCGTATATGGGTGCATCTCGCGAACGCCAATACAAAACAATAATATATGGACAGTCACATAATCAAATAATAGAGTCCAACTCGGATCCAAATAACCAAGAATAGGTTGCAACCATGAGAAGCACTACATGTTGGCATTAACCGGTGAGAATGTAATCGGTACATGACAAACTGGTTTTGTCATTGATTGGCAAAGAGGTGTTGTTCAGTCAGGAACCAAGGACAGGTCAGGTATAGCTGACAATACTAAGCGCAAGGAGACCGGTGACGCATAGTAATTAAGTTCTAACTGATCATCAAAGAAACCGGTCACCAAGGAAGATGCAATTGGTAACCGGTAACATGAACCGAGGAAAGCCGAGGAAAGGGTGCAACCGATACAACCAGAGGAAGGGATGGTGACAGGTTAAGGTTCTTACCTATGCACAACCTAAGGATTTAAACCGATCAGTGAAGATTTCATCACGACTGATAAATCGGGGAAAGTCACAGTCGGCAAACAATTGTTTGACTCTTTGACTGGGATTTGTTGCACAAAATCCAAAAGACTTTGTGTTATCAAAACAATTGGTGCAAGGCGCAATTGGGGGTTTTAATGCCGGAGTTTGTGGCATTAAAACATGTAGAAAACTCTAGTGAAGGAAAGCTTGTGACACGCATCTATCTTTTCCTTCATAATGTAGAAAAAGCACATGGCATGCATCAAATGTTTCCTTAGTGAACTGAGACTCCATTGGGTGATGGACCCGAAGGTGATCTTTAAACAGGTCGTGCATGTAAAAAGCAGAAAGGGCAAGAAGTCTATATATTCCTCAGCTTGTGAAGAATATTGTTTGTTCATTCTGCCAAAGAAAAGAGTGAACCTGTAAGTTGAAAGAAGCTACGAAAAGTTGTAGGGTTTTTTCTCTTGTTTTTGCAGCTTTTTTCAGGTTTTCTTTTCTTCTCTACATAGTTTTCCGTGTCTTTTCCTTCCCTTATATCTCTTGAGACAGGCTTGGTCTGCATCTTCATTTTTACCATTCTTGCACTCTCTATTCCTGATGATGGATCACAGAGTGTGATCCGAAACATTGATGCTAAAAAATACACACAATTGAATCCAGAAATGCAATTGTAGTTAAAAATGGATTGTGGAAATCTGATATTATTAAGCTACGAAAAGGTGAAGAGAAGAACAAAGAACATCGATCTTATCAGGCTCAACAAAGCCATTCTGAAAAGATCAAAACCTCTTTTGCTCTCTGACCATTGCAATAGCAAAATCCCAATATTTTGGGTGGACATTAACAGGTCCCTTGTATTAAACCCCTTAACCGGGTGACATCTGTTTAGGTGTTCCAAGTCCTCTAACCAGACAGGTTCTAATAGGCCTTATTTTCTTAAATCTCTTAAACGGGTCGCATCTAACAGTGCGTTTGTAATCCTTTAACAAGGAAGGCTCCTTACAGGGCGCACTTTAGAAGACTGCAAAATTTGCGAGGTTTCCTCACACTGTGGTTTTCTCCTGATTTGGGTTTCCATGTGATAAATTTGGTGTTGTTTACTGTTGGTTTGTGTGCTTGCTATTTCTGTGATAGAATCTATTCTGCTTACAATTTTGGCTAGAATATATCAGATTTAGTACTAAAATTTTAGTGGGTGCTGATTCACCCCTCCCCTCTCAGCACCGGTTGGGACCTTCACTACAAATCCAGTGGGGAAAATAGCAAGAATTATCCCACAAATCATTTGATACCAAGAGCACAATAAGTCCACATAAATCATAACAATAGCCTCAAAAGATCTAGCATCCCAAATCAGGTATGTAGCAAGCAACCGCACAATGGTTCTCATAGCTAGGCACAAGGAAATAAGCAACTTGCCAAAGCAAAAACATAATCTAGATCACCAAGAAGGCACCAATGCCTCACGAGTCCAAATGATCATAAAATATGTGCATATATCCATCCAAGCATAAGGCAAACACAACCAATCACATAAAGCCACAACGAGGCATCTAGAGCCAAACCAAGACGTCTCAAAAGAGTTCTCTTCCAACTGCACAAAGGCACCACCACAGACATGTTGCCAAAATTACATCCAAAAGGATGTCATGCAGGAAGCAAACGGGAGAGGCACAAACCCTCACAAGGGAAGAAAACTCCAGAAGAGTGAGATCATGCTCATATGCTGCCATTTTCCAGTCAATGACAAGTGTTTACAATGTTACTAGGACAAAGTAAAATATGTACAACAAGTTCAAAATATTTCAAACACCTACAAATGGTCTCTGTACCATGGAAACCCTGTCCTTCCTCTTGCTATGGTCGAAACATGAGGAATATGAAGGTAGGATTGAGAGCCAACTGTTTGACAATGACTTAGAAGTGTTCAAATGTCCTTCACATTTCCATCTTTGGCACCAAAAGGAAGATCTCATGTTAGGAATGCAATTTGAAAGTCAATACCCTTCATATCTGACGCTCTGGCCAAGTTATATTGTTAGCTTCTAATCCTCAGTATTGAGGTTGAAACTGCTGCTAATTTTTAGTGTCAAGCCTGAGGCTGCCATGGCAATTGTGAGATCATCTCGTACAATAAATTGGTGGTTTTGATACCATACATTTTCCTCTCCTTTTCAATGTCTGATCTCTTGACTTTTGGCCTCCTTGAGATGCTCTTGATTTCTGCAAGACTGCCTCTGATCTTTGACCAAACAATATGTCTTGAAAACAGTTGTGTGGAGAATACATATGTAACCATAGCCCTTAAACAAGTTCACAGCTGGAAATGACAACATTGGACCACACAGTCAGGTAACAGTGATCCATTTTTCAAATCACAGTCCACTAATTCAGGTCCTCTGCTTTCTAGCATCCTGTCTTATATTTACTTCTACTTGCATAAAGAGGGGCTTTTGAGAGGTTTTCCCTAATCAATCAGTAGGTTGTGAAGGGCTTTGAGCCGAGTTATCAAAAATGGGGCAGAGTTGCACGCTCTTCATATTGCTGACTATATACACGATATTGTTTTCCTGGATTTCTCTTCATCGTAATATATCTTTTTCTCAGCTAAAGATCAGGTTGCCACTTTGAGAAATTTAACTGAAAGACCAATTTGATTTGAAAATGTTGCTCTGTGAGATTTGGAGAGTGGTTACTTTAGAACAATATGCAGTCAGGTTTTAGTAAATATTCTGGACTATTGATCCCATTCTTATTACCGAGGAGGTTCAACCTTGGTCCTTTAAAGTTCAACATTGGTCCTCTAAAGTTATTCAATTACTGTTAAGATTATCTATAGATTTTAATGACACGTGACATGGAACAACCACCACTCGTAATTTTTTTTGAATCTTGTTCAAGAGTGATCATCAACATAAACATTCAGTGGTGTTTTTAACTGCTCTCATTAAGTCTGATATACTTTTCAAAACCTATGCAAACTGATACAATGTTCAATGACAAATCATACATAATAAGGATTTCAATTTAATGAAATGAACATACATATTTAAATCATGAATCATTGGTCAATAAAGGTCTGATTACTTGACTATATCAGCTAGGGAACCTTTAAAAATGCACTCCAGCTTCCTCAAAAACAACTTACAATTGTTCAAACCCAAAGTATGCTCTTTCAACAATGCTTAGCATGTTAATATTTCAGATTTTGAAAGGAAATAACAACCTATAGATGGTCTTTTAGAACTCAAGATTTAGGCCCTTTCCAAAAATATAGATAAATAGTAGAATAGATAATACCCGGTTTTGAAGTCTGCTGTAAGGTCTCCTTGATGATGCCTTCAAGCTGCTGTAATTCAACCTCTATGTCTGCTTCAATTTGTTCTCCAATTCTGCTATATTTCGTCCTCCAAATCTGCTACATATTTCACCTTTTGGTCTGCTATTCTTCCTCTAGGAATGACTGTAACTTTAGTATGAATTGTTACTGCTAAGGATCAGATTCGAATGGATCTGCTTATCTTCTGTTATCGTGCGAATTGGGCAGACATGTTCATGTTATGTTTTTGATGCTTGCCATATTCACACCATAAATTCACCTTTATAGCAAACAAGAGGTGTCTTCTCAACATGGTAAGGTGGCCGACTTGCATATGCAAGTTGGCATTTAATAACTAATGTTTATTCAGCCGTAGACCTTGATTAAACAGGTCGGTCCTCATAAAAACATGCAAGTCGTCCCTCTACATAATATAATATTTAATATGCAGCATGCTGATCTTTTTGAAAAGGCCACAAATCTCAACATAGCACCCATGTAAAGTCCACTTCTTTGCACCAAACTGTTTGTTGAATACCATAACTCCTTGAAAACTGGTTTGATTAACAATTTCTGTAGTGTCCCCTTTTGGTATTACCCTAAATTTTTCCCTAGAATCACAAGTTCAATTAAAACAAAAGGTGTCATATAGTTAGAATTTCAACTTTACCAATAAATATGTCTTTAGCAAGATAAACCCTGGAATAGGTCCTGCAATCATGTTAGGTAACACATGTTACATAACTCTATCAATATTTCAATAAGGGTTAGGGTAACATATAAATGCTTAAATATTATTAATTATTTCAATCTATTTAAATAAATTGTTTAAGAAGTCAAGAATCAATAGTTCCATTCCCATAATCAACCATAATAGGGTTGGAGAGGAAGCATGTTAAGGTACACCGACTTCACCACAACTAAGCCCAAAAGCGAGGAGTATCCAAACTTGGCCTATTGGCCCCAAGTGGCAGGAGCTCTTTTCCATCTAGCATGAGGTGGGATACTTAGAAGGGGAAGACGCACCCGCTCTCCTGATCATGACCTTACAATATGGGGCCTAAAATTCACCACAACTAAGGCCAAGAGTGCGGAGTATCCAAATTCAACCTTTTGGCCCTAAGTGGCAGGAACTCTTGTCCATCCATCATTATGTGGGCTACTTATAAGGGGAATACACACCTACTGACTTTATTGAAGTCTTCCCTAGTCCTTACATGGTGGTTTATAGGAGATTTCAATAAACAAATGATTAATTGCTATAATAAAGGATATTTATAGGTCATATATGCAATCACAAAATATTTATAGATTATCAATTTCTCATTGTCTTGCATACCACAAATAAATAAGATTGCTATGGTCTGCAATATATAGTAGTTTCTAATCTGATCAATCTATATGCTTGATCCCTACTAACATATTAATTTATATCCTTTTTATGAGTATTGATTTTCTTTTATTGCTCGATTACTTGATTGGTGTTTGATGGATTATTAAATGATTTCCTTTCATTTGATGGTTTGATATATAATGAATGATGATTGAATGAATGTGGAATTCATAGAGTGATGAGTGATGATTCAATGTGTGCTGATTTGACGTATTGGTGAGTGTTAATAGATAAGTGATCCTTGAATGCTTGGAATAATTTCTCCTTTTAACTTAATTGGTGAAAGGGTCACCACCTTTCATAAGGAAGGAGTCACCACATTTCATTGTTGCCTTTGAGAATAATAAATTATTCCCCAAATTGATAACCCTTGGATCCTCCTCAAACGAAACCTACTCCCCTAAATATCTTCCAATGTGAGGGAGAAGTCATGCCTCTTCATCATGTCTACTCTTTGCAAGAGTCACATGCTTTCATAATTTCCAACCTTTGAAAGAGCACAACCCTTCATCATTTTTGCCCTTTGAAAGAGTCACAACCTTTCCCAATTACCACCCTTTGAAATGTTAATGTTTTAGCTATTTTGGGATCTAAATATTTAAATTATATCTTTAATTTAATTTAAATAAATCGCTGGGTGTATTGGAAAATACATTTAGTGGCGCCAAATCAAATTATTAGATGAGTTGGCTCTCATAGGAAATCGCCCTTAGTTTTTGCACAAGTTACCTTCTCTTCATAAGTCGGCCAGCATAAAGTTCAAGGGTCGGCTTGCTCAAATTAATTCTCCTAACTAGTATATAAGGAGAATTTGCCTCAGCATCTAAATACAATTTTCATAAGTGCAAAAATCATAAGGTGATTACGAACTGCTCCAAGAAGATTGCGAACTGTTCTGCTTAAAGGTGATTGGGATCTCTCTTGCTAGCCTACTGTCATATGCATTGGCGGAAGATCATCTACCTCTGGCGTCTTTTGTACACCTACTGCTGCAGCATCCATTGTAGAAGACTGATCATTTCCACCATCAATTATATCCAAAGTTGATCCACATCTGCTCCATTGTTGACCAGTTAATTACTGCATTCAGAGCTGGATATATTCGAATCACAGTGAATCCTATCTGATCTACACTCACAGATCTGAACCTAGATCTCCAGGTTGGATTGAGGCTGTAATCTGTAAGTTGGATCCAAGCTTAAATATACATCTATTTGCTGGGTTTTCACCTCCACAAGGGAGGTTTCCCAGGGTACATTCTGTGTTGTATCTTGTGTTATATTTATCTATTATTGTTTTAGTTATATCTTATCTGTTAAATTACTAGATCTGAAAATAAACAACATGGTATCAGAGCCAGGTTCATATTGAACTAATCAGATCTAACAAGTTTCAGGTTCTTGCTAACTGCATCAGATATAACTTGTATTCTTTAGATTTGTTGTTTTTTGTGTGTTTCCTTTTTGTGTCAAAATGGTGACAGGATTGAAGGTGGAAGATAGACTTGAAGGTGCCCTCAACTTCATCTCTTGGAAAGCACAAATTTTGATTGCTCTTGAAGAACACGACTTGCTGGAATTTGTGCAAAGTGAAAAAGTTGAAACACCTACGGATCCGGAAGTACTTAATTAATTCAAGAAGAAAGCTATCAAGGCCAAGAAGATCCTAATAGATTCTGTCAGAGATCATATTGTTCTTGTCATCTCGAGGATGTCTTCAGCTAGAGATATGTTCAAACAATTGGAATATATGTTTGAAGTAAACAACATGAGCCGGGCACTTACCTTAAGAAGAGACTTACTTCAAATCAAAATGAAAGAGGATGAGTCAGTCATGGAGTTCTTCATGAGGATTTCAGAATTAAGAGATAAAATAAGTGCTATTAATAGTGAAGTTGTAGACAAGGATCTTGTCATGCTTGCACTCAATGGTCTCCCTCCATCATGGGAACCCTTCATTCAAGGCTTAAGCGGTAGAGGTAACTTTCCCTCATTTGATCTCCTTCGTGCTGACTGCATTCAAGAGGAATCTAGGCTCATATCAAGAGGGATCAAGACTACTCGTAATGAAGAAAACTTAGTTCTTGCTACTCAATCCGTCAAAGGTGATCATTGGAAGAAGAACAACTTCAAGAGGAACATTGATTTTAGATCCAATGATGCTAACAGGAAGAAGCCAAGAGATCTCTCTCATATCCAATGCTTCAAATGTAACAAATTTGGCCACTATGCCAGGGATTGTCAGGTTCAACTCTTTCAACAAAAGGCTAACCCAAGCGAAGTTGTCAACCTTGAAGATAAGGAAGACTTTCTCCTTTAAGCATTTCTTGTGTTAGATAATTTAGAATCAATGTTGTTTGAGATCTAACTATTTTTGTTGAAACTAACTTTAGGGAAAGGATATGTGTTGTAGATTTCTTTTAGTTGTGCAGGAGCGAGGATCAAGAGGGAGTCACACACTTTCTCATCTTACTTGAGTTTGATATAGCCTAACCTGTGTGGTAATGTGATGGTAACTCTCTTGGATTAGAAGTGTTTCTTTTGGCTCAGTAATCTTGGATCTATTGATTTTTGAACTAACTTGGAAGGTTGAGTATATGATTTCCTAACTCTAAGTACAGGAAGTTGGTTGAATCGTCAATTGCTTGGAATGCTTCAGAATCAGGGTATATTGCTTCATCAAGAAAAGCTATTGGGATTGATTTTTCTATCACTTGAAGGATGTCTGAGTGCTTTGAAAGTTATGTAGGGCTCAGCTTCTGCTAAGAGGGAGTCTTAACCTCATTGATGTATCTTGTATACCACTCTTGCGGGCAATGCAAGGTGGACATTGTATCTTATTGTTTTAATCTTCCTTAAGTGAAGATGATTGTTACCACCCTCTGCGGGCAATGCAAGGTGGAATTGTAAATCTTAATTTTGTCCATCCTCTGCAGGAAATGCAAGATGGTGTTGTAATAATTCTTATAAGTCCACCCTCTGTGGGCAATGTAAGGTGGTGTTGTATTGAAGTCCACCCTCTGCAGGCAATGTACGGTGGCAATTACCCTTTGCGGGCAATGCAAGGTGATCTTTTTTAAGGCTTGTCCTCTTCCACCCTCTGCAAGTAGGTACAGTGGATATTCTTGACCATCCTCTGCGAGTAGGCATGATGGTTCCACCCTTTGCTAGTAGGTATGGTGGATATGCTTTGACCATCCTCTGCGAGTAGGCATGATGGGAATGGTTGAATTGTTTTTCAGGTATGCATCCATCCTCTGCAAGTAGGTATGATGGAAAGGTAAGGTTATAGCTAGATCCCTCATAGCTAAGAGGGAGTGTTAATGTTTTAGCTATTTCGGGATCTAAATATTTAAATTATATCTTTAATTTAATTTAAATAAATCGCTGGGTGTATTGGAAAATACATTTAGTGGCGCCAAATCAAATTATTAGATGAGTCGGCTCTCATAGGAAATCGCCCTTAGTTTTTGCACAAGTTACCTTCTCTTCATAAGTCGGCCAGCATAAAGTTCAAGGGTCGGCTTGCTCAAATTAATTCTCCTAACTAGTATATAAGGAGAATTTGCCTCAGCATCTAAATACAATTTTCATAAGTGCGAAAATCATAAGGTGATTATGAACTGCTCCAAGGTGATTGCGAACTGCTCTAAGAAGATTGCGAACTGTTATGCTTAAAGGTGATTGGGATCTCTCTTGCTAACCTACTGTCATATGCATTGGCGGAAGATCATCTACCTCTGGCGTCTTTTGTACACCTACTGCTGCAGCATCCATTGTAGAAGACTGATCATTTCCACCATCAATTATATCCAAAGTTGATCCACATCTGCTCCATTGTTGACCAGTTAATTACTGCATTCAGAGCTGGATATATTCGAATCACAGTGAATCCTATCTGATCTACACTCACAGATCTGAACCTAGATCTCCAGGTTGGATTGAGGCTGTAATTTGGATCCAAGCTTAAATATACATCTATTTGCTGGGTTTTCACCTCCACAAGGGAGGTTTCCCAGGGTACATTCTGTGTTGTATCTTGTTATATTTATCTGTTATTGTTTTAGTTATATCTTATCTGTTAAATTACTAGATCTGAAAATAAACAACATGAAAGAGCACAACCCTTCATAACTTTTTCCTTTTGAAGGAGTCACTTCATTATTTTGTTTTCCGTTAATTCTTTTTTGATTCACACCTTCCCCTTTCTCTTCCTTCTCCTCTCCTCCCTTTCAAATGAAGTTCTCTTCTCCCTTTTATATTTTATGTTTGAGGGAGTCACATCCTTTCATTTCATGCCTCTTGACCATTCATTAAGCATAACTAAATTTTAATTCTGTTATATTTTAATTTTATTCTTCTATAATTTTAATTTAATTGTATTCTTTCATATTTTAATTTTATTATTATTGTTTATAATTAAATTCTATTTCAAAAAGGGACATTACAGTTGCAGGCCGCTACAGGCAGGGAATCACACCTATGTCTGCGAGCTTTTTTCAACTCTCACCCCAATATCCGCCAAGGGTTCAACCATCATGCCTATGCCTCTGAAATTAACTCTCTGGCACTGTGTAAGTGGACTGATATCACTATGAAGTATGAACAGATCTGTTGAGGATTATCTGAGAAATATCAGTTCTGAAAATGCTTGACGCTAGCTCATACAGTAAGAAGAATTCTTGAATAATGGCTTCTAATCTTATTGAATACACCTTCAAAGGATCACTCAACATAAGAAATAAACCAGCACTTGACTCAGTCTCATAAATGATGGGAAATGACAAGTTTCAGTCAAAACCAGCACAAGAATGGCACAGGGAATAGGGTGACCAGCTTCCCAACACCCTCAAAACACTACCGAAAGCTCACTTGCTCAAGAATTTTTTTCTATAAATGATCAATACACTTAGGCGCCACCAAACATACAAGAGACTTGTCAAAAAGGCTAGCAATGAGCCTTATGGATGATCTCCTACAGAATGTAAGGGTTTGCATAGAAATATGTGCCATGTCATTCAAGTCAATAAACCTTCAGAGTTGAGTGTCCTTAAAAAGCATAACCAGATTAGTTCTTTCTTATTTTAACCCTTAATCACGTAGAAACTTTATTTTGTATGGCCAGAAATGAAAGCTCTTGAAACCCTTCAAAATCACCACAAAACTCAAAAACATTAGCAAATAACATTTCCAAAAACCTTCAATTAAAATATCATGAAAATCTTCATTATTGTGAAACCTCAAATTTCAACATAAATACAAAAACAAATCCTCAGAATCTTTGTTGAAAACAACAAACTCCATTGGAGCTCCAATGTGATTTGTGAAGGGAAACCACTATAAATCAGCTAGGGTGAGTCTTTCATCAACGAAACCAGCAATTCAAGAGGGATTTCATCCTGAAGGGTTTTTGAGAAGAAAACAAGTTGACTCACGAAATTCAGAAGCAAATTCAAATTCATCATCAACAACAACAATGAGCCCTCAACCTCCTTTTATAACTTTTTGAAGCTATAAAATATTACCTTTTTACTTATTTGTTCCAAAACTCCGTTTAAAAAATAAATAATTAACTTTATGGAGCTCTTTTCATTTTTTTGTGGGATAAAAATGTTCACTGATGTTGGAGCCATGGTTTTACTCCGATACCAATTTAAAAATTAGCTACTGTAATGCAATGCAAATGAATTCAATCTTGCAAAAGATGAAATAAGAAATTAGCTTTCTTGTGTTTTATTGTCCAATACCACAGCTCAAGGTTGTGGTCTTCGACCTAGCTTTCCTTACCCACCCCAATACTAAAGTGGTGGGAATCTATCTGTCTGCATCAGTATGTTATGGTATTCCATGGCTATCTGTTTGCTAAGTAGGTTGTTTTAACTTTCTACTACCTGTCTATTCTTTCTTTTTATAGCTAACGTGGTATTGTTTTATGACAGTATTCCCAAACAGCAGTTTTACCACGTGCCTCAATACTTGCTACTGAAGTGGAGTGGCTAAAGTCAATAAAGGCTGATTTGGTGGTGAGTATGCAAAGATTCTATCTTAAATTTTATATTTGTTCATATGTTTCAACTAACCCAGTTCCCAAGTTGAATTTTTGCATGCCTTTTTATCCTTAAGTCATATTTATTAGGCATCAATTACTACTGGAACTTTCTTAAAGTCATGTGAAGGACTGTCACTGATGAACATTGTTAGTTGTAGATTGTATTTTCATTTGTGCATGCTTTCATTGAGTGATAACTTATAAGCAGTAGATATTTAACATGAATCTATGGAGAAGATGTTGTAATTTGTAACTAACTGAGTCTCATGTTTTCTTGAAAATAGGTGTCAGATGTTGTACCTGTGGCATGTCGAGCAGCAGCAGATGCTGGAATTCCATCTGTTTGTGTGACCAACTTCAGGTGACCGTATCTCTTCAATTACCATCCTGCTTCTTATTTTGTCGGCTTTGCATGATTATCTAGCTAATAATAAACATTTTGTTTCTTTTTATTTGATAAATATATAGATAAATGAACAGATATAATTGAAGGCATGGAAAATGAAAGATATAAGCAGAAATATTACACATTTAATATATTTTTGCAACTACACCACAATAGAATACTTTCCCTGTGATTGAATATTTATCAAGTATGTCTGTTCTATCTGTTTTGCCTTTCATGGTAGATAAAAAGGCAAGGACTATCTCATTTGTTTTCTGTTCTTTTGGGACGAATTATGCACTGTTAAACTCAACAGAAGAAACATAGCTTTCAAAAGGAAATGATTCAGATTATCGTGCATAATTTAATATTTTCTTGTAGAGATGAAATATTCTATTTTGAACAATGGATGAGCTAATTATGACATTGGTATAAGAATTGATGGATTTTAAGAATTGCGCTATGAATAGGAAAAATAATAAATATTCTTTCATTGTAGAAGCAAATGCAACTGTCGCAAAATTTCCTAGCTGTAACTAATATGCTTTTTCTTTCCTATTTTGCTTCAGGAAATTGTTTTTTTAGCTACATGCAGTTGTGGTATACCCATGCAAACATTATAAGATGTATAAACATACTTCTTGTACAAGTGAAGGGTCTTTCTGTTATAACATGAATGCATCTTTACCCACATTCTATATATGTGGATTGGTAACAAACGTGTTTTCCTTCAGTTTTATATCTAACAAATGTTTGTTTGATTATATGCAGTTGGGATTTTATCTATGCAGAATATGTTATGGCAGCTGGTCATCATCACCGTTCTATTGTTTGGCAGGTATTTATTTGTTCAGTTTATGTTCTTGAAAAAATTGTCACCGTGGATCCCTGTTGGCATGATTCAGGTGGGGGGTTATGAACAAAAGAGTTTTATACAAATCAATGAAGTTCAAGAAAAACTGAAAAATGAGTTATATATGACTCAATCAAATTTGAGAAAAACTAAAAATCTCTTTTAATTAAAACCATGTTTTTCCGTTGCCAACCATGCAAAAACATGCATTTTTTTGATTTGTGTTGCAACAATATAAAATTAAAAAAACTTGTATATTGCAACTAATTGAATCATACCTTTTGGGTGGCCCTTCCATTTCTTAGGAGATCTAACAAATGTTTTGCTTCATGATGCATAGACTTTCTGTTGATGTGAGTTTTGTTCCACTACAATAGACAGAATCAAATACTTAGTATTCTAGGATGAAACACCAAATCTCCAACTCTCCCTTGAATAAGGATGCTCATATGCTAGACAATGTAGATGAATTGTGTGATCAAATGAGACAACCTCAAGGTTCCTTCTTATTTTGGACTTCAACTTTGTTTTATGATGTGATATGCGGATTATCACAAAGGGACTTACACTATTCATTCAATGGATATCAACTAAGTTGCCATATTCGCCCAGGCATATGCAAATTCGACGTCCGATTTGGCTGTAAATTCGAATTCGATTCAAATTCGCAATTTTCCTGTGTAATTCGTTTCATATTTGCCAAAACGGACCCTGGTCGAATTTTTAATCGTTTGGAGCGAATTTCGAAAAACACTAGCAAGCTCGGGACGAATTTGTTCGAATTTCATTTATGTTGACTTTCAACGACTATTTTTTATTATTTTTTAAATTGTTTTTTATTATTTTTAACCCTAAAACTAACGCGTTTACGATTTTTATGTCACATGGCTTTTTATGTGGAATTTCGTTACTCATTGACGTTGCTTTGCATTGATGCCGCTTTGCACTGAACCTGTGCTAAGGTTGTGACTCGTGAGAAAGACCCTATGCTAAGAGAGGAACCTCAACATTTGGGTCTGGGTTTTTCCTGAGGATTTTTGGTCTTCTTTGTTTAGGTAAGTACAATTTTAATAACTTAAACATGCTTAGTCATTTTTGAACTTGAACTGTGAGGATGTAAATGTTTCTATATTTTGTAATCCCAGAAAGCTTGTCTTACCACCTAAGTTAAATTTCTATAACCCTCTGTATATTTAATATTCACTTTTTTGAGAAATAAAAAAAGAAAATACAGTACAAAAACTAAGAAAAGACACCTGCAACTTTAGAATGCAAGGGAAACACTTGCATACTGCTTCACTTCACAAATTTCTGCGAGTGCACAGATCTAGGAAAATTTCATACAAATTATTGTGGTTTTTTATCTTACCACTCAACAATTGTTTCTATTGAATGGGCAAAAACACATAATAGTAGCAAAAAAATCAAAACACAAAAAAAATAGAGCCTTTTTTAATATAATAATAATCTTCGTATGGTCATTTCTTCTTATTTGGTGGGTCTTAAATATCTTCTTCCTCTGTGTTTATCTGACAAATAGCTTCAAGAATGAGACTTCAAGGTTTGTTAGGCATAAGGATTAGCTTCAATTGGAACATAAGTGACCAAACTAGACTATGTAACCAACTTGACTAATCCATTTTATATTAACTAATTCTCAGAGAGGTAATTGTTTTATATTAATATTTGCTTTGTTTGTTGTTTATAGATTCATCATTCAGACTCAAAGAATGGCTGCAAGTAGCACCAGAAACTCCCGCTTCAAAATAGACAGACGCTCTCCACTATGGAAATATGTGGAAATGGTTAAACCAATGCTAGGTGGAGGAGGTTATGTGTGGATTTGCAGCCATTGCAAAGAGGAATCTAGTAGCTCTTACAGTAGAGTGAAAGCACATTTGTGCTTTATTTCTCAACAAGGCATTAAATTTTGTACAGGGAAACCAAGAGTTAATGGGGTACTACCTAAAACCTTTCTTCCAAACCACATTGTGAACAAATATATTCAAAAGCTAAAACAAGCAGACGAAGCAGCTGGGAGGGCAAGTTCTCATCCTTTGCAAAATGCTAGGAAAAAAACAAAAACATCATCTATGTCTTCAACTTCCACTCCCAATGAACCACCCATAGAGGGCCATCCATTCTTGTGTGCTCTTGAAGAACTAATTGCAAATAAGAGAGCAATGGGGCCCTTGAAAACATCATTTCAAAATGAAGCTAGAGACATTGCCGAGGAAGCCATAGCGAGATGCATCTATGCATGTGGATTGGCGTTTAATGTTGTTCGCTCACCGTATTGGCAAAAAATGGCGAGATCAATTAATGAGGCTCCAAAGGGGTTCAAGGGCCCGGGTTATGAGAAGGTGCACACCACTTTATTGGATAGAGTGGTGATCAATGTAGAGGCTTCCATGCAGCCCATCAAGGATTCATGGATCGAAACAGGTGTGACCATAGTATCCGATGGATGGAAAGATGCGAGAAATTGTCCTTTGGTCAATGTTATTGCGGTGTCCACAAGAGGTGCAATGTTTCTAAAAGATGTGGATTGTGAAGGAGAGGTGAAGGACGGTCCTTGCATTGCAAACATTCTCATCCAAGCCATTGAGCAAGTTGGCCCTCAAAATGTTGTTCAGGTAATAACTGACAATGCCAAGAATTGTAGGGCTGCCGGCTTATTGGTTGAGGAGGGCTTCGAACACATTTTTTGGACACCTTGTGCTGTGCACTCACTCAACGTAATGCTGCAAAAAATTGGCACTAAGATTGAGTGGATTAAAAAAATGTATGAAGAGGCATAGGAGATCCAAATGTTTGTCACGAACCACCATATGATGCAGGCCATATTTAGACAATTCTAGAAATTGGAGATCTTGAAGGTAAGTTCAATTGTTTAAAATTTAAACATGTTTTACAATTTTAGTCACTTTAGTTTAGTAAACTTTCTGTTTTTAAATATAAATTTTAATCTTGATCTTAATTTATTATTGTTTTGATCTTAAAATAGGTTGGCGAGACCCGCTTTGCCTCCAACACTATTGTTTTGAGACGCCTTGTCTAGAATGGTAATCAGTGCTAATTGGAGCATATGGAGACAATTTAATAGTGCCAAGGCAGCTGCCATTAAGGCATTGATACTAGATGACTCTTGGTGGGATCGTGCTGAGTACTTTTTGAAGTTTACCGAGCCTATATCGAGCATGATCCGATACATTGACATGGATAAGCCTTGCTTGGGTGAGGTATATGATGGCATTGAATCCATGATTGAGGATATTAGAAATATCATAAATGAGAAAGAGGAAGATCCAGATGAAATGTTCTTCAAGGAGCTACAGGTAATCATGGTAGAGAGGTGGAACAAAATGACTACCCCTTTGCATCTACTTGCCTTTGCAGTGAGCCCCAGGTTCTATAGCCAATCGATCCTCAGTGAGAGTACCACAAGAGTTGCCCCATACAAAGATCCTGAAGTTTCTCAAGCGTACAAGGCATTCCTTCGGAAACTCTTTCCCGAGCACCTACGACCTACAGTGAGGTCTGAATTCATGAGTTTCATGAGCACCGATGATTGTGGTCTTGAAGCTCTTGCAGATAAGAAAAATGTTGATGCTCATAAATGGTGGTACTTCCATGGACAAATGTACTAGCTCATGCAACCCATTGCCATCAAAATTTTATCACAAGTTCTTTACTCTTAAGATTCTAATTTCTAAATTCTTATTGATAAATATTGAATTTATATTTTAAAAATTTATATTCAAAACTCTTAACTCTCTAATTTCAAAATTGTAAATCTTGATAGGTTGCTAGTTCATCATCATCTAAGAAGAACTGGAGCACATACTCCATCCACTCAATAAAACACAATCGACTAAACTCCAAGAAGGCAGATAACTTAGTCTTTGTGCATTCAAACTTGAGGCTCACAACACACAAAGACAATACTTACAAAAAAGGGGAGGCGCAACATTGGGATGTTGAACCAGAGTTTGCGGAGTTGGAAGCCCACTTTGATGCACTTGCAATTGATGATGGTGATCGCAAGCTACTTAGTGATGTTGAGGCTGATCCTGAGGCTGGGCCTGAGGCTGCTAGTACTGATGCTAGTGGGCACTGTTTGTGCTTCTAATCTGCAACAACATAATGATGATGATTTGTTTGATGATATTTTGATCACTAATGACTGATAGTGATTATTAATGTTGGTATTATTGTTTTTTAACTGAAACATTGATATGGTGGTGTATTTTGGCATTTTGTTATGTCATTTGAACTAAAACGATAATATATGTGGTGGTGTATTTTGCTATGTTGCTTTATTATTAGCATACTAATGTATGAACTTATTTGCTTCTGCATATGTTTACACACACACACACACATATATATATTTTAAAATAAATTCTTGTACGGACGAACCCAAAATGAATTGAACCCAGGCCAAAATTTTTTTGGACGAATTTCGAACCCGAATCCGAACCGACAACCTAGGATATCAACTTTGACTTTAACTTCTTTCAACCAAATGACTACAAAGGAAAGGGTTTAGAAAGCTATTCTACTCCTAGAGTGCAAGAAACCGTGGAGGTCTTTGTGACTCTACTAGACTTAGTTTAGCCATCGACATCAACCAAGCTAGTGCAATCTCCTAAGGTAAATGTAAGATGTTCAAACTACAACCATTCCATTAACACCATCCATTGATGCATATCAATGTGCAAGCAATAATCGAAGTTAAGTTTGTATAAATGCCATTCGACCACGCAAGGTAAACCTACAATCAGGAAGCAGCTAGTGGTTTGGTTTAAGCGAGTTCACCAAAGATGCATTCAAAATCACTTCCATTCAACTAAACACTACTTCTAATTAACATGAGGAAATGAAGAAACCATGCAACACTTCAAAGTAACACAAGTAATCCACCATGAAGACCAAAATGAATCAACATTTACTTTGATAACATTATGGCAACAATTTCAACAGTCTCCTCTTCTATTGTACCTTTAGAACTAATCTAATCTCCTCAATCTAATGAGTTACAAATGAGAAGGCCTGGGCCTTTTATAGTTGCTCATTTTCAATGAAGGGCCAAGATCGATTCAAGATTAGGGGCCAAGATTGATCCACTACAAACCCTAATTAGGGTTGCTACAATATCATCCAATTATATGAAGGCACCACCCTGTGGGCCGATAAGAAAATTACAATGCCTTTGAGAGCCAATGAAAAAATTGTACATTTGGTATAATATGATTGAATGTATTTGAACATGTGTAATTGGAATTTTCTGACTAGTTGAAGACAAGTGGGGGCCACCTCAGCATCCTTATCTCATGGACTTGATCAATTCTTGGTTGTGAGAAAATATCTCTTGATACTCAACATTATCAAGCCTTCAATTGTGATGGCATATTCCCAAATTGCTTCATCTTTTCAAATTTTCTTTATCTTCGTTCTTGGAAATTTTCTCATTGCCATGATTTTGATTTTGCTTGTACTTGTGAACTTGATGTCTCTTTTGATGCCTTGACCTTGATCTTCTTGAAGTGGTGAAGTTTTTATGCACTTGGATCTTTCAAAGTAAACTTTGATTTCTGGAGGAAATTCAATTTGATGATTTTTCCTTTCCTTGTTCTTTGATTTTCTTGTGCCAAACTTGTCCTTTGAATTCCACTTCGATAATTGGATCTTGAACATGGATTGGAATCCTCTTTTTAGCTTTTCATTCTCGAACCACCTTGCTTGCCTCGAATCTTCGAACTTGTTCTTGTACCATCCATTTGTTCTCTCTTTGAAGTCTTCAATTTGGCCTTGCCATCATCTCAATGCTCTCCAAGCCTCTCCTATCTTACCTTGCAAGAACAAAACAGATTGCATTAAGCTCACAAAATTAATAAGAAATAAGCGAAATGAAGGAAATCTTAAAGTTTGCATGAAATAAAATTGCATCAACCTTTTCTTCTACCTCAAAACAAGGAGGTAAAATGCATTGTGATCATGGGTTCTCTATTTTCTAAGGCCTGATTTTCTTTGTTTTAAGCCCAGATTTAGCTTCTTTTCAGCACTTTATCTCTGATTTTGATGGAAGATCAGTGATAACTTTCTCTCCACAACTCCCAAAATTGATGTATAAGTCCTCCAATTGCTGCTAAAGATGAAATCTCTGCCTATATAGTGTGTAGATCCGCCTGTAAGGGAAGTCACTGCTCCTAAGAGAGAGATAGATCTGCTCTTGTTTTGGTAAAAATGAATTATCCTTACCTCCCTTATATAGGTGATCAACAAAATGAAGAGGCATGTCCTTATTTAGGCCGACTTGCTTCTTCCTTGGCCTATAAAAATCATTTAAATTTAAACCTTGAATTCATCCATGCAGGCTGACTTCAGTTAGGAGGTGAAAGGCAAGTTTGTTTTGAAATTATGTGTGGGAGGCGCCTCTTCTCAAATCCCCACTGATCTGATATAATTCTGGGCGGAGATTTCGGTGTGCTTAGGATTACAAATCCTAACTAGGGGGTGGATTCCGCCCCTTAGTTGGGATTGACTCAATGTTTTCAATTGAATTCAAATTGCCTCTTATCTCCTTACTTTGTTTCTTCACATCCACTCTTGATTTATTGATTGAAATCCACTGGATTTGAGATGTTTTAAGGCCAAATCAATCTGATTTTTGCTCTGATCTGATCGATTATTTCATCCTTATTTTCCAAAATGTTAAAACCATTTGCTCTTCGCCTTCGTTTTCATCCTTATTAAGTGAATTGGGAGTCAAGGATGTATCTCAAACACCATCAAAATCAAGGCAGAATTTGCACGTGAGTTGGGATTTTGCCTTTATTTTGGGGTGGAATTCTGACCCTTCTTGAGATTAGGAATCCCAAGATCCGCCTCCCTCTTAGGATTATCATTTTACACTTTACATTTGATCAATCCCCTTGGTTCGCTTTGGTCTGATTTGTGGTGAGTTGAAGTTGGAAAAACTCTTTGTTTGGGGTCCTAGACTTATGCTCAATTCATGAAACTGATTGATACCATCCCCCTTCTCATGAAATTGACTTGGTAGAGGGGCAGAATTTAGGTGTTTGCTGGGATTATGAATCCCAAGGGGTAGGCGGATTCCACCCTTCCCTTGAAACTGCCTTTTGTCATTTCAAATCTCTAATTCTGTTGTTCTTCATTTGATTTGGATCTGTTCTTTTGTGGATTGTAAACGATTGTTCTTTCCTTGAGACCTCCTCTCTCCTCATGTCCATCTTATCCCTCTTTTGGTTGCTTGATTAGGAGGCGGAAATATGGTGCATGTTGGGATTAAGAATCCCAAGGAGATGGTGGATTCTGCCCCTTCCTTGGGACTGCCCCATTTCAACTTACTTGCATCTTTTATCAACTCTCATCCCCTCAACTCACATTAACACTTCAATCTAGTTTTGGAGGTGGTTTTCATACTTAGTTCAATCTGCACTATGCATTTGGTGTTTGAGATCTGATCTTTCTCATGTCATATTTCCAAGATTTATATCTTTCCCTCCAAGCCTTGATTGATTTTCATCCTTCCTCGTAGAGTTTGATCATCATACATCATACTAAGCTGAGATCTTGCATTGCCAAGCCACCATCCTTGAGACGAGATTGAGGGTGAGTTAGGATTTTGACTCAATAAAGGGGGGCAAATATCAAAGGAGAGTTGGGATTAGTAATCCCAAGGGGCAGGTGGATTCTGCCCTTCTCTTAGGATTTTTCTGTCTCCCTAAATCCCAAGTTTTGAATCTCCCCACTCTTTGCTTGGTTTCGATCTACCCATATGTTTGTAATTCATTCTCAACTCCCACATTTCACCCGTCGTGCTCACATTTAAATGCAAGGCGAAAATCTAGTGGGTGTTGGGATTAAGAATCCCAAGAGGAGGGCGGATTCTGCCCTTCTCTTGGGATTGCTCCAATTTCACAAATTCTCCTTCAAAAATCATTATTTTGCATTCTTCCTTCGCTTTTCTCATCATTTTGCACTTGAAACTCGCCTAAACTGGGGGCAGAATTTTGGGGGTTGTTGGGATTGTGAATCCTGAGACATGGTCGGTTTTTGACCTAGTGTTAGGATTCTTTGCTTGCAAGTTAACTTCCCAAATTCTTCAAGTCAATTTCCTTAGCTTAGAGGGCAAGAGGATTTATATAAAATATAATATTTAAGTATAAGCCCTTTCTTATACTTTAAGTTATATTTTATAAATATTGTTAGGATGTTTGAGATAGGTTTCAACTTCGTAGGAGTTATAGTAAAGATTCTAGATTTTGAGAGTTTCTAAAAAATTCCAGAATTAGCCAAATTTCAAGATTCAACTCGTCTCCAGCAGTGTTAACTCTCACAACCTTTCCTAACTTTCTAAGATCAAATTTGTTGATGTTTGTAGCATCGATTAGATAAATAATACTGACTATATGATTATTATGAGAAATTATTTATTATATATATACATATATCTCAATATATATAATAATTGACATTACTATATATATATATATATATATATATATATATATATATATATATAAATAAAGTTAGATTATATTTATTTTCATAATAACTAAATAGTTAAATTGATAAAATAAATTAATGAATAGACATGTCTCATGAAGGGACATGTCTCTTCTTGTCCTTGTCATGTATAAATACAAAGATATCGATGCATTTGGAAAACACATACAATCAAATAGTGCTATTACATTTGCAAAGATTCTAAAACCTTAACAAAATTGACACTAGAACAAGGATTTTCAAAAGGTTCTAACTCATTTCATCACAAATCCTTTGATTTCAACTCCATATCCTTGGTTAGCTTAGCCCAACTCTTGTTCACACCTCTGATAGACTTGACTACTTAGCAGGCCAGAGTTGCCCAAACTCATCTCTTCAACTTGGAGACTTGAAAATTGCTACCAAGACCACCTAAGACCACTACTCTTGCTATAGAAAAAAAATAAAAGAGGGGGTCCCCATTTGCAATGGGGCGATGGTGTGAAAACCTCACAACACTTGCCAACATGATTCCCTTTGTTTTGCTTTTGTTTCCTCCACCATTATGAATCGCTATATCAGGGTTATCCCTTTTTTTTCTGAATTATATTCAAAAAGAAGTTTTTTTCTGAGGAATGCATTTTATATTAGTACATTGAGCAGAGGATTTAACGTCAATATTACAGCAGAGTTACCAGAAAAGTCTCCCTATAAGTAAGCCAAAAAGGCTAACATATGATCTTGAGTTCCAAAAGACAACTATCAATCTCTTTACGATAACATTTGAATTTAACTCTAACAAGCAAAGCCAGGTCTCCCGAGCTTATAAAGTGAGGGCTCATCATGAAATCTTGCCTTGTAGCTTGATTTCTCTTATCATCCAACTTTCAAAATATCTTGGAGGATGGCTTCTCTCCAAGCCCGAGGGGCATTGAATAGATAATTACATTTCTTAGGAAATCAAACCCATAGACTTTTAGCTGAAGGGCATTTGCAAAAGACACGATCATTGATTTCCTCTTGACCACAAATTCTACCAAAGGAATCCATAACACTAACTTTGTGAAGTTTTGCCTTAACTGCCAAATCCTTGTGGAGCATTAACCATCCCATGACCTTGTGCTTGAAAGAAGTTTGAGACTTCCAAGTAGATTAACGTTGAATATGCCATCAGATCTCTGATTTCCTCACTCCCCATGTCTTATAATATGGAGTAGGATTATGTTGAGTATGTTGTCATTTATGTCTAAGGTTGATGATCAAGGTTGTGTAAACCTTGGAGGATTACTCAAAGTAATAAAAATTTGGTTGAGCTGCTTGAGGCGATTGATGTGCTTGAGCTGCTTGAGCTTCTTGAGGTGCTTGATGTGCTTCAGTTGCTTAAGCTGGTTGTGTGTCTACTTCAGCAGCTTGTCACTTGCCTACTTGTCCACATCACCAGCCAGATTGTCTACTTCTGAGTGACGCATCATCATTTGAATACGGTGGTTTGAATTTAATTCTCCTTTATGGTACCAACGGTTTCCTTGAATCAACTTTTGCCTTGAGAAACTTCACTGTGGGCATGCGGCTGTGCTACCTTCAAATTGAATGAAGGAATCTTATTTGGAATCGCTTTGACTATTCTTGGGTTGTCTGCCATGTATGAAGGAAATTGTGCAAAATAAGAGAATCATGTGATGACTTTACTTGAGGACTAGATATTTTTGAGGAAAATCACGTGTATTAATCAGGACAAAGATGAAATTGTATTTGGCGTTAATATTCTGGGCAGAGTTTTTGATTGCCGGAGCTGTTTTTGTCTAAAAAGAATGTGTGTTACTTTTCTATTAAAAGTCTGGGCATTTTGAATAGAAATCATTGTGCCGTGTTTTAAAAATGTGATGCAATTAAATTGAGGGAGTCATGCGATTAATAGACACAGCCGTGTTTTCTTTTCTGATTGAGTGGGTGCCTTATTTCTTTAATGCTGGTGGTTCGAAACTGCAATTTGCGGGGTGAAGGCTTGAACAGAGGCAGTGCTGAAAGTTTTTAACTGTGCATTTTGAAAAGTATTTTAGCTGCTGTTCATTGCTGGGAGAATGAGTTCACGCTTTTGTTACTCTAATATTCGAGTTGATTTAATGAAAGATGTTGATTCCTGTTAAAATGCAAGCAGTGCTTTTTTTGGGAGATTATGATGGTCATCTTGTATTTTCAAGAAACGGTTTTAACGAGGATATGGATAGTTTCTCCGAGGTTGTTTAGAAATGGCTTGGGAGAGGTAATTTTCTGAAATTGTAAGTAGTGTGTGATATGGAATGATAGAAAGGAAGCTGTGTAAGTGACTATGACTGTATGTTTATCTTCTGCTCATCTTTTATATTCTCAGAGCACATTTTGAATCGACAAGAATTTATTTGAAGATAACATATAACTGGTGAATGCCAATAAGGACGGGTGTATATGTCTTAGGAGCAATGTATGAGATTGATCCTTGCATGTCATTAAGGGTGCACGAGTACATAATTAGCATATAATTTCATCAGTATGATGTGATCAAAGAAGCTGTGCGTAGTAATTTAGTGGAGCTGCTGGGTATAAAAGGATAAGATTGGTATGAGTTGTGATCTTAGTTTTAGTGTGATTTGGTGTCCTCTGTGGGTTGTTGCTCACTCTTGTAATCTGGATTGGTGCCCATTTTTGTTAATGAAAGTTATTGTGTGCCGTGGTTTTTTACCCGAAAGTAGTTCAATGAGAAATTCGGTGTATGCGTCTTTATGGTTGTTATCTTTATGTTTTATGTGGTTTCATGGAGTTAAAAGTTTGAAAGTTTTAAAATACTGATTCATGCCCCCTGCCCCCTCCCCCCCAGTATTTTCTGTGTGCTCTTCATTTAGATTTATCTAACAACATAATATACGTCCTATAACTGTAGAAGGCCTTCCCATGACTCTAAAACTAATCTCTTCAATGAGTACCTAACATTTGAAGATTTTATAATAGTTCTTTGGAAAAATGTTAAGTTTTTTCCAATTTTTCCCTTCCATTTTTTTTAAATTTCTCAAAATCATTGTAGATTAATTTGATGAAATAGCAGATGTACACCTTGTGCATGTACTTTCTCTTATTTGAATGAATTTCCTTTTGGCATTTGGTTTGTTGTTTTTTGCACTAGCATCTTCAACACATTGCTGTTGTTGCATATTGATAGCAAGCAAATTAAGGTCTCTAAGATAGAAATTTTAAGAGAATTACTTGGAAGTCCTACAAACATTCAATGATGCTTTTTCTTGCTGGATTGATATTAGAAGTTTCCTGTAGATTGGCCTAGGGTTTTCCATGGATATTGCTATGTTAGTCTCTGCATTATTGTGACAAGTGGTCTGTGTGTATGTGTTATGTAAGCATCATCAATCTTGGTTAACGTTGTAGGTGCTCACAGGTTCATCTATTTGAAATTTAATGCCACTTTTGCATCAATCATTAGAAACTGCTCTTTGCTTTAATCCATAATTTTGTCTGCTAAATTAAAAGGATTAGATTATGATGCATGTGAAGAGCCTGACTGGCTCTTGGCTCCAGGTAATTAAATTCTTAAAAATATTTTACACTTCCACAGGATTTTTAACAAGAGATTATGTAACTTAGACATTCTTCACAAATATATTGCCATAAATTTCAGACAATCCATTTACAATTAAAACTCAAGAATCTGAATGCTTAAATGATTGGTAATCTAAATTCTGGAAATGTACATTTAAAATATATTGGCACCTTTCAGCAATCACGTGGCAGCATGTAATTAAAACGTGACTGTCCTGGGGTTGACGCAGACCTATGCAGCAATGAAATTTGACTTCCTAAGGACATAGCTTTTGATAGACTGCCGTAGCTTCCAAGCCTCACGCAAGTCTGCAACAGCTCCAAAAATGGCACTCACGTGTGGACTGTGACTGCCAAGAATCCAAACGCAGCACTTCCCAAATGAAAACGCAGCTTGTAGTGTCTTAATGAATTCTGAATTAAATACTTATCCAGCTGTTAACTCTCAAAATGAACAAGAAGATTCAACATTCACCAAGTTCGAAATTCCACAACCACAACATGAATCGAAAACAAACCCTATGAAAGTAATCATGTGTTTGCAGATAAACACTTGTCAGAAATCCAGTATACCTCAGCATTGGACTATGATCTCAGATACAGCCCAAACCGGAAGCCAAAAATGAAAACCGAGAGCATCATTCAACTCCTCTAACTCATTTGAGCTCATCGGAACTATCCATTGACTTACTATAAATAGTAAGTTCACACCAATGACCCTCTAAACACCTCGCCAGACCACGAGGATCACAATAATGACCTGGCACCATCAGATCAATGACTTGCAAAAAAATGGGGACATTACATTGCAACATTGTGACAGTAATGGTAATCTATAAATTGAGAAAGTTACCAATCAGTGAGTTTTATGGACACAAATGATATTGTGGTTTTCTTTTAAGTGTGGTATTGACACTTACGTCTAATTAAGATGGTAATGGTTTCATATGCTTTGTGCAGATAGCAGAGGACTATTCACATTGTCAATTCTTGCTTAGACTACCAGGCTATTGCCCAAGTAAGTTGAATGAGCATGAGATATTTAAATATTAGACGAGAGTTCAGTATGAATGTGATTGCGCAAATTTATAAAAAATTCTGCACCTTATTCTATAATCTATTCCAAGAACTTAATATTCTCCTAGAATCCAATTTTTGATATCTTCTTTAATTATCTATACTTCTTTATTATAAACTTCTAAATTCCGTGTTTCTATTCTTGATCATTTGCAGTGCCAGCTTTTCGTGATGTCATTGATGTGCCCTTGGTGGTTCGGAGAATACATAGAAGTCGGCAAGAGGTCCTATTTTTTTTGCTTATTGTTATTTCCTTCATCTTTCACTCTCTTTGTTTTTACGTTCCTTTCATAACATTGACCTATAACTCTTAGTACTGTTCAGGTGCGGAAAGAACTTGGGATTGGCAATGATGTCAAGCTAGTTATCTTTAATTTTGGTGGTCAGGTGAGAAATTTCTTTCATCTGATCAACATTTCTTTATATCATATGCATGTACATCTCTTTTCATGGATCTTAAGAATTAATGGTTATTATAAATTTCAGACATTTTGGCATGTCAGCCAGATATACTGCATACCATCCTCAAACTCAATCATGTCTATAGCTTCCATCTGTTGGTTTATCTGCAGACAGTCATACCCTACTCTCCAGATTTTCAACCATGGTATATTGCTTAGTTTACCAAGTACAAATGTATAAGATCATAAAATTATTGCATCTGGACACCTTTCTAATGGAAGATCATTTTCAAGAGATGCGAGAGAAAGGATGTCAATGTGTGAACTGATTTTCTTTTGTTGACACATTATAAATGTTTTATCCTAAGTTACTGGTTTGGATTCGGGGATGGGTGCGGGTATGTGAATTTTTTTTAGGGGTTTGGGTACGTATGGGTACGTGTGCATATATATATATATATATGTATTATATATATAAAAAAAAGAGAAATATACAGAATTGTAAAACTAAATCATTTCATAGTATGATACTTGATCATTGATCAATGCCAAATGCCTTAGTATGATTCCAAACAAGTAATACGAGATTCTATGTGTATTGAAATGTAGACCATCTCAATTTATAACTTTTAGTTGTAAAAGAAAAATTATAGAGAAGGAACATGGTTTTATGTAATTGATATGAATTCGGGACACTTGATTGCTTGTTATCTTCTCCTTTTTTCTCTACTATAATTACATTCTAGTTTTAATAGAATAAGATGAAAAAATAATAGCGATTTTTGATTTGTTGCTTAGGGTTAGCAGAATGCGTTGACTATCAATATAGCTATGAATGGAAATGAAATCATTGAGAAAAATATCTCAAAGTACTTGTGGGGTTTTCTTATCAAAGAAAGGAGTAAGTAGACAAGTGGATGTCTCTCTCTTCTCTCTATTTAATTTGTAGCCAATTTTGGATCCCTTGTTATCTCCAAGCTTTCTACATTTCCATATAGAATTGTATTGTTGTTTACGGTTGAGAAGGGCTGAAGCCTGAAACTTCAAAACGCAGGAGAACTTTTTTTCTCAGGTTATTAGAATATGCTGACTATGAATATAACAATGATAAAATAAAATGGCTTAAAAAATTCTCTAAGTACTTCCGTGGTTTTCTTACTAGAGGAAATAGGAGTATTTAGACAAATGAATGCTAATCTCCCTTTAATTTGAAACTAAGTGTATTCTTTTTGTAATCTCCAAGCTCACCTTGCTATATGGGAAGTAGATTGTTGCTTAAGGAATCGATGGAATGGAAGTTTAAGATACAAGACAATTCTCTTTATAGAGCTTAAACAACCTCTTTATTAAATGTGAGAGTATAACTAGAACACTCCTTCATTTTTGGGTTGTATTATAGGTTGAGAATCCTATCTATACATTAGATGCATAATAGAAGGAAATAAAAATGACATTCATTCAATCTAGTTAATTTATCAACATGAGCTGCATTCCCAGCCTTGGCATATGGTAAATCTAATAGAAAAATCTCTTGTTGAATGGTCCTTATCTCAACTTGTCACAGAAGAGTAAGGTTATCGCAAATTTTCATTGAAGGATCTGTGGGAGAATTCAGCCAGTCATAAAGTTTTGGTAGGGATGTTGATAGGTATAGAGGAGGTCGGGGGGAGGAGAGGCAAATAGATGTAGGCATTAAAATATTGTAATCACATTATATGGATTACCTTTACCAATTAAAATGCATCCGCATAAGCAAAGATTAACCAGGATAATGAATTTGGGAACAATAATTGAAGTACATGTACAAAAATTAAATGTGAGGTATAGAAAGAATGTTGTTGAAGTTATGCCAAATCAATTTGCAATTTTGCAGAAACTATTTTCCATGATATAACTATTGTGGCTCAATCCCAAGTGCTGTGAATCAAATCTGCTAGCGAAATCAAATTTTGTACCACATAGGAAGCAATTGTCAGTATGTGCACTAATAAACTTACTCACCTTTGTTTTCTTACTATTAGAATTTGTCAAGTTGGTATTTAAGAGCATCATTAAGGAGATTGCAGACTTGATATTCAAACTTTTCCTCCTAGGTTACCACTTTTGGTAGGCTGGATTACTAGCAATAAGAAGTATCCATGCCAACATTAACCAACATCAAGATGGCCTATATATAGATGCCATTCTTTATCCTTTAATGAATTAAGGTTTTCTTTAATTGTTCTTTTTATGCCTCCTCAACATTCTATTTTCTTAGATTTCAATTAATTACATATTGCATGTGTGCAAATACCGTGACATAACATGTCAAACAATCGTGTGCTAAGTTGGCTCATGATGGGTAGTAGAAAGGGGCAGGAAAATTGGATTTTAATTTGAACATTTGGATTATGGGGTCATTCTTGCATATCTCAGGTTTGAACTGAGTCAATTCTGCATCACTGAGAAATAAATTAGAAGGATAAGGTGATGATCTTGAGGTGAGGAGTGAGTGAATGCAAATAAGTGTAAATATGGATGGATGAATGGCAAATGTATTGGGCTTGGTGCAAATGGAGCTAAAAGGAAAGTTAATAGGGAAGCAGCTTGAGATCTAAAACTACTATAACCTAAAGCTATGAATAATTTTGCAGTTATGTACACTTTACAAGATTATATTTGCAGTTTGCATGAAAGGAATTTACTGAAAGAAAACTTGATCTAATCTTTTTGATCTTGGAGGTTGAGCACAAGATCTGAAGCTTCTTATCTCATAAGGGTTTTTAATATAATATTTGCAACAAAACAATATGAAGTAAAAGATGAATGCTTACTTCTGGTTAAAGCAAAGACCAACAAATCTGCATAAACAGGATAGGATTAAACAAAACGAATTTTGACAGTGAAACCAGAGAGCAAGATTTAAGGATAGTAAATAACTCGCAAGCAACAAATTACATGCCAAGATGAAAGAAGAGTGCTAATACAACTTGCAAGCACACAATTTACATGCCAAGATGAATGAAGACTGCTAATACAAAGCTCAAAACAAATCTTAAATATGATTAACTTATTAAAATCATACACAAGAACACCATAACTCAACTTGAATGCTTGAATGACGATCTCATTATTGGAAGTTTGATATTAACTATCATTAAGAGTTTATGTGCTTAGAGTGCTTATTTATGGGCTTATAACGAAGAACTTTCAGGGATTTAAGAATAATTATTACAATATCACAAAAAGTATTTCTTTAAAGTGAAACTATCCTTAGTTGCAAGTCTGTTGCATCAAGTTTTGAATGCTCAAATTTTAAACTTTTGTGTTAAATCCAATGTCTGGCTTTCCAAGAGTTCTCAGGATGAGTATTTATATGGTTTTGATCCAAAGTCTTCATTTCTGAATTTTGTCATGCATTGGTCAACCTGTGTCCTGTTTTTGTCAAGGTTCCAAATTCATTACGAGCACCTGCATTTAAATGATTGATTCATGGTGATAATATCAAGCTCAGTTTCAGCTGCCAAATCATGACATGCTCTATGTGTGTTCCTAACTGGTCTTTTGATTTGGCTGAAACATGAAAATAATTAAATATTGAAAGTTATCTCTGGTACCATTTTGAGCAATGTGACCAATTTTTGTGATAAACCACTTCATCGTTTGTGAGATTTTAACGCTTTCGTTTTGATTAACCAATATTCAGAAAACATTAAAATTCCATTTTTAAAAGCCTTGTCATGAATAAATTTTTATGGGTTGTGTCACCTCACCCTCCTTGATATGTGGTTTAAATTTAAGACGAAATACCTTGCCAGTCAAAAGTTATGTTCATTTTTCGTAAATCAGAGGACTAGGTTATAATGGGATGTATTAAATTATTTTGAAAATTCAGATTTAATATTTTTAAATAGTAATATTCATTTCCCATTTAAATCTTTGTTTTAGTATTTTGGCTGGGAAAAATTAAAAATCTTTTCATTTTGCTTTGCTTGTCCCTTATTATGCTTGGATGACCAAGATTTCTAGCTTTTGAAATAAATTGCTCTGCTACTCACCCATGATGTACTTTCTTACTTTAAAGAAGTTGAAAATGCTCCATTGATCGTCAAGCTGTACCTCCATACTCCAAAGAAGTTGAAAATGCTCCATTGCTTGCTCAAGTCGTACTTTTGTACACCAACTTTATAAGTTATAACTACCTGGAAGAAATCAAATGCAACTTGTTATCATAATATCTCCAACCTTTTTGTAACCAAAACTTAGAAAGTTTGCCTTATTTACGTAATAGTGATGGAAATCCTAACCAAGTAAATTTTGTTATTTTCAAAACGGTAGTTAGGGGTAGTTATCAAGCTAGTTGCTAGATAATTATTCTGTGAATCCTATAAATACAAGGCTATTTGTATTGTAAATGCCGGACTCTTACAAAGGTGAAAGTCTAGAGAATTTACTAGAGAAACATTTGGAGAACTTTTATATTCACATTTTGTACCTAAGGTTTTTTGAATTTGTATATTTTCAAAAGGATAATGAAGAATGCATTTGGTTCGTATGTCTAAATGTGTTAACAAGTATTTATTACTGATTTCTTGTATGTCAAATTGGTAATCCCATTATGTATTGGTGGAATGTATTGGTTTTCAGTTAAATTATTTATGTAATTGATGCAATGGAACATACCTACTTCCTGGTATCTTGTTGTGGATGTGCTTGTGAGCCTATATCTTTGTATGCAAAGGCACATTATCCTTCTTTTGTTGCTATTGCATTTTATGCTAAAATCCCCTTTGTTATCGTTCACTTGGAAAATATCGGTTGAGGTTTGAGCTATTCAACTTTCTTTAGTTTTGTCTTTCATCCTTTATATTCTTTCTGGTTAAAAGTACACAAAAATCCTATAAAGCCCCCATCATATGAGGGGGCTGCCCTGCTCAAATGCACAGGAAGATTGTTATTCCATTATGATCTCACCAAATGTTGGAATAGTTGTCACTGCTCTTCAGGAAAATGGAATCAGTTTTTGAGAAATGATCACAATAACAAATCTGTTTACCAACAAAGACAAGCGGGAAAAAAACAACTTTTAAAGAAGACTAATCCCAAATAATTTATAAAATATCAAAGGCTTGAACTAGGCTCTCATCTACTGCCTGAAAATAGAATGCCAAGAAATAGTCGTTGCTAAATGCGTCAGTTGCCAAAAAAACAAATTAGCACAAAAGTGGCCTTAAAAGCAATTTATTTAGGGAATCTTCTAAAGAACATTGAAACCTGACGACTCCTTTGGCAGATAATGAAACCATAGCCACTATGAATCAAGATTTAACCATTAAAAGTGAGTACATCTTTTGTTTTTTAAGTTTTCAATAATTCTTTTGAAGATTTTTCAGGTTTTTATTTTAACTTTACAAGCTTAGTAATTTTTTTTTGGGCAAGTCTTGAATTTTTAAAAATATTTTTAATGCATAATAAAGGGTTACAATGCTGATTTTTTAAATTTGTAATATTTTTTTTAAAATTTTAGGACAACTTCATAAAGAATGGTTGGTAGTTCTAGTTGAGTTGCCCCAAATGTAGAGAGTTCCTTTTAATTTGATGCATTGTCACCTCTTTAGAGACATACAACAATAATCAACAACTTCTTGGGGGTGGGAGTTATCTTTGGCATTGTAACCGATGTGGACAAGAGTATAAGAGCTCATTCTTTAACGTGAAAGCTCACTTATGTGTTATTCCATTCTAAGGAAAAAAGGTTTGTCTTGGGCCAAATATAAAAGGATTGTCAAAGCAACAAATATTGGCTTATATTAAATACCAAGAGGATGCCTACATGGAAAGTAATAGATCAAAGGCTCTTGCACATCTTCTTGTGAAGAAAATGCTTGCACAATCCTGCTAGTGGCTTATCACAACCGGATGGTCCACATCCTTGATGCCAATGCCACCATCTTCTGGAGAAGAGATTGTCTTGGTTGCATTAGAAAGAGATCCATTGGAGAAGGCCTTCAAAAATGACACGAGGGAGATTGTATATTAGAGGATTGCTCATTGTATTTAAGCCAGTGTGCTTCCTTTCAACCTTGTTAGACCCCCTTCTTGGCAGAATATGGTGACGACCCTTCTTAATATGATTTGAAAGGCACAAACCACCTTATTTGCGAAGGAGAAAGCTTCAATAAAGGCGTCATTGAGAGTAGTCAAGGGTACATGGCCTGAAATAGGTGCGTCCATTTTTGATGGATGGAAAGTTTGCAAAAATAGACTATTGATCAATGTTATAACTGTGTCCCCCAAAAGTGCAATGTTTGTGAAACTAGTGGATTGTGAGGGGTGAGTAAAAGATGCAAGTTTTATTGTCAACATCGTCATAAAATCCATTGGTGGGATCTAAAAATGTTGTCTAGGTAGTAATGGACAATGCTAAAATTGTAGGGCAGCTAAGTTTATAGTGGAGAGTGTATAGCAATGAAACATGGGTACGCATTCACCCCCAAGCCACGCATTTTCAAGATAGGGATGAGGACAGGGTGTTCCCCCGCTACCTTGCCACCGGGACGTTTGGAGATGGCAGAGATGGCTAGATGTCACTCGAGCACTTGAAAGTCTCCCGTCTCTAGATGTCACAAAAGTGTATTTTTTTAAATTTCTTTTTTATGTCTTTTGGGGTTAGGGTTGAACCCTAAGTTGAAGTGGGCCCCATCCACACCCTCTATGCCTTACAAAATCCCCACAGATCCTCTCTTTTTCTCACATTTGTTTTTTGATTTTATTCAATAGCTAGGTCAAAAGGGGAGAAGAGAGTGATTGAAGTAGTGAAAAGAGACATGTTGAGTGAGTGCAAGTGAAAGAGGAGTGACAAGGAGCAAGAAGAAGAGGAGGATTGTACTTAGTTTGATATCATGTTACTCATTGTAATCATCTTTATGATATTTTCGATAATAGAGATCTCCGATTCGACAATTTCATTTGTCAAATTTTATTTTGTATTCAAGCTCTTAAAATTAAAATGGAAATCTTAAATCTTAGTATTTATTATTTGCAATTTTGCTATTTTACTAATTTGCCCAATTTTCATTTGAAATGTAATTCATATACATCTTTTCATAACTAGTTTTTGAAGTACTATATGTATACTAGTACTGCCCCCCCGCCACCCCCACACTGTCATCTCTCTGTCGTTGCCAAAGTTAGACTCTTTGTCCCCCTGTCCTTGGAACTCATCCCTCTATCCTCCGTCCCAAAGCTCGTTTGAACATTGACATATAGTCACATGTTTTGGACACCATGTGCAGTCCACTCAATTTGATATTGTAAAAGATTGACTCACAAATTGAGTGGTTCATACAAATCTACATAGAGGGTGAGGAGATTTAAATGTTTGGGACCAATAATCATATGTCGTAAGGCATCTTTAGGACCTTCAAGTTTAAGTCGTTGAAGCTAATTTAAATTTTTATTTTTATTTTTTTAAATTTTAAATTTTTATTGTTGATATGTGACATGCATTTTTATGCTCCTTGTTTGGTTGTCGAAAATTGCTTTGCATCTCACACAATCATCTTAAGACATTTTGTGAAGGTGCAAGAGGCTTTGATCTCTATGATCATCATCTTCTTGTGGAGTGTATGGAGGAAGTCAAGCATAAAAAGAGCTCAAAAAGTAAAAGTATTGATCCTAGATGATGAATGGAGAGCTTGTATGAAATATGTTTTGATATGATATTTAGCATGATTTGGTATGTTCATAGTGATTGCCATGTTAAGTAAAATTAATGCTGGAATGTACTCCATGGTGGAGAAACTAAGAAATATAATAGAAGCTATGGATTGACCCAACATAAACATTTTTCAAAATTGTGAAAAGATTATTGCTGACCATTGGAACAAGATGACCACCTCAATACAGCATTTGCTTTGTTGCCAAAGTATTATAGAAAAGAGATACTTTCATTTCCATGGAGGGTGCCACCGTATAGGGATAAGAAGGTTTCTACTGGCTGTAAGGCTGCATTTAGAAAAGGTATTTTTAGATGAAGATATCCAAAGTATTGTCTTGAGCAAGTATGGCCACTTCATACCTTCAAAGAATCATGATGTTTTCACTCTTTGAGACAAATATAGGGAAGATACTCATGATTGGTTGTATCTACATGTTCAAAGCTTGGTCAAGGCTCCATTTTCTTAGTCTCTTGCAATTTAAATTCTCTCCCAAGTATTTATGTTTTTATTTATTATTTTCTCTTTTTTATTTCAATGCTATTATGTTATTATAATTTATGCGTTGAATTTATTTTTTAAATACTAAATTTTGTATGCGAATTCAATAAGTTGCGAGTTCTTCTTCAGCAGAGTGGGATTGGAGTACATATTCCTTCATTCACTCGGTTGAACACAACCATTTGGGTACAAAAAAGCAATAGTTTTGGTCTATGTACACTCCAACCTGTGTTTCTTGTCACATAAGACACCTGAATACAATGAGAACATGGCAAATAATTGGAATCTAAGTCCTGACTCCTTGAGTGTGCTAATTTAGATGCTACTGTCATATCAGGTTTTGGTATCCATACACGCTCTAGTACCGGGAGCAAGAACTTAGCTTGAAACCCTTTCTCTTAGATCCAATGACACTCTGAACACCATGTTCTTTCAGAACACTTAGAAGGCAGCATATGTTCTTTTTGCCACAACCAAACCCTAGGATCTGATTTGATCAAGCAACCCTCAAACAAAAAATTCCTGGTGTAATCCCAAGCATATGAAGGTGTCTGATAGATGACCTTTGCTTCACTGCATGAATTTGTGACAAGGCTTCAATGGAGTTGAAAATCCCGTAGTCACAACATAGAATTTGAAGGCGATAAATGAAATATGCAGAAATTTGAGTTAAATACAGCTGCATTCCTTCAATCCCTACATAGCTGAACCAATGATGGATTGTGTGAACATAACCCAAGTGCTAAGCCTTTCATAGAACTCCACATAGACTTGAAATAAGGGTTTTGAAATTCTTCAACATTGCATACATAAAAACTCAATGATACCCTGTTTTTTGGATAAAAAGATTTTGATGTTGTAAGGATAAAAATCTGATCTTTCGAACTATTTCTCTGTAGACATATGCTGATAATCAAGGGAGTGACAGACTACTACAGCATGCTGCCCTTGCTGTTCTTGAGAACCTTTTGTATGCTGGTGCTCATCACTAACCAATACGCCTTGAGACCCTAGACTTTGCCTTAAGACTAAGTTCCTGCCATAAAAAGATTGTTAACTCATGACTGAATGATGTTATCACTGTTACTATAGGTTTGATAGCCTTGCATATGATTGACTTCTTTGCAAAAAGAAGGTAAACAAATTTTTGCTAAAAATCAGGACTGCAATGGATCTTGGGATTTTGAGTTCCAGGGCTGCCTTATGTGTGAAATTTTTTTTCCCCTTCATCATTATGAATTTGTCTGCTTGTTCAAGGTTTTGGTTTGCAATTTTTTCTCTATTAGTCTTGTTAACAAAAAACAGTAGTTTGGAAGCAAAGATCACTCAGCCTAGGACTGTATCTCAGTGAAGGAAAGACAACGAGGAGAATATGAAGTATGCTGCTGTAAACCCTTGAAACAACATGGCTGCTCAATGAAAATATTCACTCAAGACACCGAATTTTTTTCACTAACTCTGCAAAAGATGATATAAATGGTCTTGTTTCTGCTGTGTACAACAGATATAAGCTGTCTGGCACTTATTTTTTCAGATTTCCCCATGCAAATTAAATTAACTTTTCATGACTTAACCGTCTTAAAAAATAAGGTCAGAATATAGGTGTCAAAGCCATTGAAAGTTGCACTTGAAAAAAAAAAGAGGTGGTTTAACCTCATAAAATCTGTTCTCTAACTTGACTTGTATGGCTGAACCTCCTTTAGTGTGCAGCCACAACCCTTTAGCCATTTATTATGATGTTTAGGCAGAGAGATTGAGTGCAAAACCACTATGAAAGTGCAACTAGGTCTGATTTAATTTCCCATTCCATTTGGATATGTTTCACTAAATACTTTGCTACACCATGTTTCTAAAGTGCTAGGTGCATATTATTCATGGTTCAACCATTGCGAAAGTGTGCTTTATTATAGACTTTATCTCTGAGTGGAAATGGCTTAAGACTGGGCCAATTTCCCATCACTTAGGTGCAGATTTTCTGGCTTTAAAAATGTGTGCAACAAGTAATGCCCTTTTAAGCCTTGGTGGAGAATACTAAGGTATTTACTGCATTTGGTGACCTTATTTAGTATGTCTTTAGTACTGTTTAAGTCCTATCAGGCAAGCTTTCCTTAAGGAATTGCCATATTTAAGGCCCTGAAACGAGATGGTTAATCCATGAAAAATGCAGGCCATGAATTGATGGAAGTTCTGAGTGAAGATTCATAAGACTATTGCCAAGTTTTAGGCGGTGAAATGAGGTTGTAATACTACTCATACAGTGTGCCAGCCTGTAACTCACGTTTCAAATTTCATTGTTATGAACTGTGATTCTGTGATACTTTTGCCAGTGGAAATTTAGATTGTTTGAATGATTAAAAAGTGTGCCAGTGTAATTGAAACTGCATTTTACAATGCTTGGCATGGATCACTTATCCATTTGCCAGTTTTCTCTAAATCTGAGGCAGAAGAAACAAGTGGCTTGGCCACACAAAAATTGTGCCCATGAAGAGTGTTTAATAACTTGAGCCAAAAGAAGAGAATTGGGTGGAGAATGCTATTGGCATTGCCATTTCTAATGTGTGCCAGTAATGTAAACATGTGAGAAATCCTTTCCTTGGCACAAATTTGTGATACGTTTTACTAGTGGAGGTTTAGATGATTTGAACCATTAAAAAGCACTACTATGTCATTGAAATTGCTCTTTACAAACCTTGGTGTGGATCACTTGTCCATTTACCAATTTCTGAAATCTTAAGCAGAAGTAACAAGTGGCATGGCCACACAGAGAATGTACCTATGAGGAGAGTTTTATAACTTGAACCAAACAAATTAAATGTTCTGAACTCCCAGTAATGATTACGTTGTCCACATAGATAACGAGAAAGAGAATATCATTACCATAGTGTTTGATATACAGATTACTGTCTGAAGGACTACGCTGAAATCCACGAGCAACCAAGTACTGATCAATTTTTATGTACCATGCCCGAGGGGCCTGTTTAAGACCATAGAGGGCTTTCCGGAGTCTACAGACTTTGGGTTCTGAACCGGCAACCTTGAAACCAGGAGGCTGTGTCATGTAGACTTCTTCCTGCAATTCACCATTTAGAAAGGCACTCTTCACATGTATCTGGTGAACTTTCCAACCATACTGAGCTGCAATGGCAAGGAGAAGGCGAATAGTACTCATCTTGGCTATAGGAGCAAAAGTCTCCTCATAGTCAATGCCTTCTCGCTGGGTGAATCCTCAATCAACTAATTTGGCTTTATATTTGTCTAAGGTACCGTTTGCATGATATTTGACCTTATAGACCCATTTATAGCTAAATGGTTGATGGGACCAGCTAGGTTAGACTAGCTAGTCTATGCTCTGAACCTTGTCTAAGGCCTCCAGTGTACTCTGACACCTATGGATGATCTATAGGGTATCTAATGTATTCAAGAACCCCCTGATCTGCCCAGCTATCCCACCGAGTTAATCAAGTCCAACTATCACCATGTCATTCCTTGCTTCCTGTCGCTAACCCACATTATGGCTCAAAAAAGGTGTTTTTGCTTCCTTACCTGCTCCACATCCAAATAGAGAGTTCTATTGGATTCTAAGGATTTTTTATGGCTGTTGTCACCTATAGATGGCATTGAGAAGGTTTGGGAAACACCCGATTTGATAGTTCCTTTGGAAACTAAGGCTACTAGATTAGGCTTAACTAGCCCTCCACCCGGTTTAATTTGCAGTTTGATACCCTTTGCTGAGAGTTTAAAAATTTATGGTGTGAAAACAATATGCTTAGATTGACCCCATCTAATAGATTTTTAGGGTCTCAGGTGCCCAAGAGACCATTCTATGCCTGTACCAATTTATAAGGTTTCTAGGACTGTTTGGTTTCCTGAACTGGCAGTGCAAAGACCAGGTGCGTCAGCAACCTTCCACAACTCCTCCAACTCCCTCCTTCATGGTATAAGACCTTCTAACACCCCTCTACAACCTGTTAAGAGGATAGGTCTTGAAACCTTGTCCTTCTCTCTTGGCATGCATTTCTTCGCTGATTGCTCCTAGCCGGGCTTTGCTCTAGCTCGCCTAGGGCCTCCTCAAACTGCAGCTTATCCACTTGCTCCAAGGCCTTGCTTGCATTATGTTATAGGTATGGGTCTGTACTTTATGATTCCAGAGTTTCATGGCTTGGCCATGGTGGAAACTAAAGAGACAGGCCCATTTACACAGCTCACTCCAAACTGGCAGCAAGCTGGTTATAGAAAAATATATACAAAACCAGCACAATAAAAGCTTAAAGAAACTATTCTAATGCATACAAAAGAAGAACTAACACTAGTAACAAAGTAACACACAGAAAATCCAAGAAGTTTTCAGTATTTACAGCAAAACAAAGCTAAAACCAGCAATTTCATGCTCCAAACTGTGTTTTTTCCTTCATGGTTTACTGTAGCCGTACAAACTGATGTCCAACCTCGGGATTAGGGTTTTCCAAACATTAAATATACTTTTTCCCAAGTGTGTGTGTAGGTTTTAGGGCTTATAGCCTTTTAGTCATATAAGACTTGCAACTTTTAGTTGCTACAGGAACTCTGGATTCTTCTTGTAGGAACTCTGGTTTTTTCATACTAAACACTTCTAAAGCACACTTGTGCTTAAAAACAAACACCAGCCTAGGATTATCAACCCCAATCCACACACTCCAAGTGCATTGCATTCCTTGGATAGCATGCAGACAATCAGACTAGAAAGATTAGAAACTGAGCTTCTAGGACTTAGTCTATGCCTAGACACAACAAAAACAAATGAGCCAAACATTTTGTGGCCCTTATTTAATTACATACTTCAAACCAAAAGTAAACATAAGCTTTTGACTCTTGGAATCCAACTTAGTGCGCTTGGCATCAAGAATCCATACATATGCTAGAGAGCCAAAAACTTTTAAATGGTTGATCCTTGGTTTGCAACCATACCATGCTTCCTCAGTAGTCTTATGTTTAACTGCATAAGTGGGTGACCGATTAAGAAGATAAACTGCTGTGAATATTGCTTCTGCCCGGTATTTTTTAGGTACGTTTCTATGTTCCAGCATAGCCCTAGCCATCTTTGTAATGGTACGATTTCGCCGCTCTACAACACCATTTTGCTGAGGGGTGTGTGGTGTGGTAAACTGATGCTTGATGCCATGAGTAGTGCAGGTAGAAAAAACAGAAGAACATGACTCCCCCCCATTATCAGACCTAAGAGTAAGAATAGAAGAACTAGACTCTTTTTCTACTAAGGCCTTAAATGTCTGAAATACAGGAAATGCATCTGATTTTATTCTTAAGAAAATATACCCACATTTTGCGACTGAAATCATCAACAAAGAGTAAGAAATACCTGTACCCAGTAATAGAAGTAGTATTCATAGGACCACATATATTAGCGTGAACTAGCTGGAGTACCTTAGATGCTCGCCATGAGTCACCATCTTTGAACGGTGTCCTATGTTGCTTCCCTGCTTGGCAAGCTCCGCAAACTTGATGATTTTGGGTCTGAATATCCGATAGGCCATGTACTAAATCGTCCCGAACAAGTTGTGCAAGATATTGAATATTCAGGTGTCCATATCGCTAATGCCAGAGACTGCTAATAGCAGAAGATTTTGCTATGAAGGCACACTCAAGAGAATCGCCTGAGTCCACAAGCCTATAAAGACCATGATCCTCAAGGCCAACAGCAAGCGTAGTGCGAGAAGTACGATCAACAATTGAGCACTTATGTGCACTAAAAACAACATCCAGTTGGGGAGAGTGCCTCATAATCTGACTAACTGAAAGAAGATTATGGTTCATGCCAGGAACATAACACACATTGAGGAACATGAGTTTTCTTCCTCCAGACTGTATCTGAACATTGCCCTTGCCGACAACATTGTACTCTTCACCATCGCCAAAGATAACTGAGTCAGTGTAGGGAGAGAACTCAACAAACCAGTCACGCCTGTGAGTGAAATGATGAGAGGCATCGTAATCTATGTACCAGGCAAAAGATTTCACATGATCTACAGGTATTTTGGCCATAAAGGCATGAAAGGCAGATTCTTTCTGCTCTGAGTGTTTAGCAGCATTAGCTTGCTTTTTAATTGAGACTGACTTCTGAGGCTGCTGATACAGATGCTCATAGCATGTTTGCCAAAAAACGTGAATATCTCAGAGGACACAAACTTCAAGGTCAAAAATTGAAAGACCCAGAAAAAATGGAGAAGTACCCAAAAGAGAGCTTGAAAAACCCAGAAAGAATATGCTGTCGAAATCTGGATCCGATGGCTTGAAAATTGAGGCACAAAAATCGAGGCACCCGGAAAAATCTGATAACAACCCATTTGAGATCTCGAAAAACCCACCAAGAATTTGAAATCAAAAAATTTTTTCGAGCCCAAAAAATTAGGGTTTTAAAAAAACGGCCCTGGCTGGAAAAAATGGCAGAATATGCAGGAATGGCTGTCGAATGCAGACAAAAACGGCTTGAAAAAACCAATAGGAAGAAACAACCGACTAGGGATATGGTCAATCTTCACTGAAGCCTGCAAAAAAGAGTGAAAAACGCGGCCAATTGAAGACACAGCGGTTGAAGATTTCAACTCTGCAAGTTGTTGCTGAAGAGGAATAAGAACGAACGTGGGTAGGAATTTTTTTTTTCTTAGAACAGACCAATGAAAATGCTGCAAACTAATTCTTGAAAAGAAACCCTAGACAGGTCTACGAAAAAATAGATTTGTACGGATTTATTTTGAAAAAAATTAAACATAAGATTTCATAATGAAATTCTTAATTTTTTCAAAAAAATTCCTAAGCTCTGATACCATGTTATGAAAAGTAGATGCTAGAATACTTTCCGATATATTAACAAAGATCAAACAATCTATATATACAAGAAGAAGAACGATGTTTCCTTAGGAAATGATCGTCTAGAATAGAAACATTCTATTCTAGCTACAACTAACTAAATATTAGAAACATTCTAATATTTATACTAAGATACAATATTGAGCATTAATAAAATATAATTCTAAATTATTCTAATAAGAATTTGGTGGGGAATGCCATTGTCTTTAACATCCTTAATGTGCCCAGGTAGAGAAAACACGTGGAAACACTATCTTAAATGTACATTGGGGCCTCCTTGCCCATTTTGATGTTGAAGCAAAAAATACCACCTTGTTGCCTTGAAGGCTTCATAGCCATCACCATTTCATGCTGCTTTACACCTAGATGAACATGTGACTTATTGTATGATGCCTACTTATCCGATCTGCTTACGCTTGCTCCTTTTAATCTTAAACACCATTATCGTTTACTCCTAATTGGGCTCATGGAAATCACTTCACCCTGTAAAAGTCATTAGAAGAAAAGACTGAGACATGACAAGTTTTTGCAAACTGATTGGAAGAGGCAAGAGTCAACTCGATTGACAGAAGAACAAGAATAGATCAATGACAAAAACAAATAATAGGGAGTATAAAAATTGAGTTTCATATGGGTATTGACAACTTTTACACCAAAGATGACACTCAGAAGCTCGAGGGTGCACCTAGGCTACTAGAAGATCCTTTTTGCTTGCTTTCATGGACAAAATTTATTCTTCTTCTTTGAGGCGTGCTTTGTGTTATCCATACATGTTTTCTAGACTTGAAATTGCCAAAAGTATGTCTCATCTGTCAAGATGTGGTTTAGGAACCCTGATAATCTTTTGCTTGCCTTGTATCGGCATTGTTTTATTTACCTTGCTTGACATGCTCAGAAATCTTTGCTTATAGGCCTTGCAAAGGCGTCAATAAAAATTGATGATGACTACATTGACAACTACTAGAGACAAGGACTTAGAATATCTTGTGAACAAATAATGACTAGTTTTGGCTTGAGATTTGACTTGATACAAATTTTCTTGTATGGGTACAGTAAAGCTAAAGTTACAAGTGGTTTGAGCCGTTAATGCTCAAAATTGGTTATGCAACTCATAGTAGAAATCTGTTCAAGTTCTTGCCGGACATGTGAGAACTAGTGAGTTACTTGTCAAGGATTTGTGGGTCAGTCCAGTTCAACAACTTGCAAGTTTCTTAGCAAAATTTTGTGAATTTCAGACTTGGACTGGGTTGATGAAGGAAAATTGCACTAGGGGTCTCAAAATCAATTGTTTTTCATTCTTTTTTTTTTCAGGTGCAAACTCCACAAACTTATGGGCGCTTAAATTCACTCTTTGTGCTTTTCACACATTAGTTTCTGTGTTTTAATGTAATTGCATATTGTTTTTTCATTTTTGCCAAGTTTTTTTTGATAATTGAGTACAAGCCAAAATTAGATTGCCAAGTCTGTTTAATGTCCAAGTTTTCATACCATTTCAGTGACACATTCAAGAAGTTGTTCTATGAGAGGCATCATTTTCATTCATTTAAGGTTTGTCTCTCTTCACTACATATGGTCTATAATTTTTATTCATTTAGCAATTTTACATATGTAATATTTGACAGTGGAGTATGTGAATTGATTTTTTTTCATGAATCAATTTGGCTTTCGTCATGGTATTCAAAATAGTTTTCCATGTCTTCTTGTGGATTGGGGTGATGTCTTGGACAACATGGGGATTTTCACCTCCACATCCCTCTTTTTTGATAGTTTTAGGATATCCCTTGAGAAGTATGATTTGCCGAAGTTCCCTGGCCATCCCAAGGGCTTTAGGGTGTCTCCCATATCAATCACATAAAACACAAGTCATTTTTTGTTTGTTTATGAGACAAATGAAATCCTAAAGGGAGGTTCACCAATGCCCTCCAACACAATTTGAAAAAGAAAAGAAAAATATTGTGTTGCCGTTTTGCATTTACCAAAAGAAGAGGAAAAGAGAATAGGAGAATGACAAAAAGAGAGGAATAAGAAATTTATTGGATGGTGACTTACAGTCTTTGAGCTTGTTACTT
The DNA here is from genome assembly GCA_027943335.1 of Chamaecyparis obtusa. Lineage (NCBI taxonomy): Eukaryota > Viridiplantae > Streptophyta > Pinopsida > Cupressales > Cupressaceae > Chamaecyparis > Chamaecyparis obtusa. The sequence continues at coordinate 349,077 of BSBK01000838.1, read as the reverse complement.
AATGTACCTATATGCTATGCAAGATCCATTTCTTTTCTGGATCTCTCAATATAAATAGTGTTTTATATTGTCTATGATTATCAATCCCTTGGGTTATGAAATTAATGAATTGTTAATGTACTTGCACTTAATAATTTCAGCTTCTTTTGGTTTGTTCATGTTATTTCTAGATATTTATGAATTTTTTGTATTTTAGACGCGTAAATATTAATACTGTATATTATTTTTATAGACTTCACTCTGCAGTCCCCAAAAACTGAAATTGTTTTTCCACTGCTAAAACCTATTTTCCTGTCCCTTTAACTCGGAGAAACAGTTATTCAAGACATCTGTACATGGATTAAAGAATAGTAAATAACATATTATCTTTTGTATGATTTTATATGCCTTTTTCTTTATCAAAACCTGTTTATTTTCCTTTGGGGATGGTGAATTATGATAATTTAGCATTGACAATTGCATGTGGATTTCCACATTCTCCTTGGACTGCTTTCTATTGGGCTTTGAAAGATGATTTTTTTGATGTATCTGATAATGGTAGGATTTTGTCTTAGGGAGTTTTATCTGTTTTTTTTTTGTTAATTGTGTGTGTTTCATTTGTTTTGTATGTCGAAGACTCACTAGATGATGCCGTTTCAGCTTTCACAAATATCTTTTCTTTTTATTTGAGATATTCTCTTTGTTTCTCTCGTAAGGGTTACCACTTTTCATTTCCAGCCCTATCCCTTCCTTTATCCCTTCCTTGGTTTCAGGGAGAAATAAGTATAAAACACAAAAAATATATAATAGGAGGCAAGTCACCTAATAGTGAAGTGAAATTGGCTGTTTGATCTGGTTTCCCATTACTATTGCTCATTGTTGGGTGTGAGTCAAGAAATCTATAAGTGCTTTAGTGACAAATTTTGTTGCTAGCACATCCTGATTCAACTTGATAGCAGCTTAATAGCCTTGAAATCATAGTTACAAGACTTGGACTCGGCACACTGGTTTCAGGCTCGGGCTCGGGCTCGGACTCGGACTCGGACTTGTCGTCCGGAGTTGGCAAATTGAAAAACCCAAGAAATTCAAAATTTTTTAAGGATTGAAAGCTTTTTTCACGCATCATTTGGTCAATTAACATCAAATACACAATAATTGAGATAAATAGAAGCTACTTTGCACACATACACAAGTTTACATAGAATCATAGATCACATAAGTATAAATGCGAATTTATGAAGGAAATAAGTTAAACTAAATGACACATTAGAAATATAAATAGTGTCACTATCAAATGTCTACAATATTCATGGACTATGAAATCCATGGAATCAAAAGTTCAAAACATATATCAAAATAAAAGCTAGAGACTAGAAGACTAAGGCTCATAGTAGTCTATCTTCCTCATCCTCATCATCCTCAGAGTCATATCCCTCACTCTCAGCCACAACGTCCTCCATTGGGTCTCCTCGCGCTCTAGCCTCTTCCTGTGCCATCGCTATTGCCTCTGCCTCTCAATCCACTTGATCAACCCAATCCAAGTCTTCATCATTGAAGACAAGATCATCAATCTCAGTGTTCCACTCTTCGTGTGGATCAACCTCCTCTAAAATGATAGATGTGTTAGTGTCCAAGATCTGTCTATGACGAAGGTAAAGGTTTGTAATGCACAAACACAAGATCATTCACCCTTTTATCGCCAACCTATTGCACTTCTTCGAGTGTATATGCTTGAACATACTCCAATTGCGTTCACATCTTGAAGAACTACATGGCTGGCTCAAGATACGAATTGCAATCCTCTGTAAATTTGGCTTGAATTACCAAACATCTCCCACCATGCATCTAAAACAAGAAATTTTAAGAATCAATTCTATAACTTTGACTTTATCAATGTAAAATGGTAATAGAATAAGAAATTAGAATTTAGAATGATAGATTTTTATCTAGCATCAGTAGTGTCCGATTTTTCTTGCATAAGTCTTGTGAGAATAAGTCTCCTTGTGAATAATACGTTTCTATCTCATGGACTACATGTGCTCCAACTATTTCAGTAGGTGACATTCTCTCTACAACATCATAGAGCCCACTCCACACCTTATCGTCGGCCTTAAAACTTGGGTTGAATTGGAATGCTGGATTAAGGAAGTGGGCAGCTACATGTATAGGCCTGTGAAGTAGATTGTGCCATTGTTGATCAATGACAGCCCATATGGGACCATATTTATCTCGATTCCCTACCTTAAAAGTTCTAATGGCCTCTTTCACCTTGTCCATGCCCTCATAAATGTTTCCCATTGTGGGCTTCGCCCCATCAACAATTCATAGGAGAACAACAAGATGCTCTATGAAGTGCAATCATTGTGAAAGTAGAAAGTTAGGAACATTAAGCTTTAAGTTTTACTTTTAAAAATGAACAATGACCATAAACAAGTGTGAACAAAAATGATGTAATGAAATGGAAAGAGGACAAAAAGAAAAATTACCTGCACAATCTCCTTGGTCAGTGCCAAAAGCCACTCTCATAAAAAACCCAATCAACCATCTCACTCCTCGCATTGGTCTTCGCATATGATGATGCAATCCACTCGTATGCACTTCAAAGCGGCCTTGGACTGAAGCAAAGATTGCAACGTGAGAAAACTTGTTGCAAATCAAATGACCTCTGGACGAGACAACTCTTTTTTATTTATGAATTTCCTCATAAGGTTGAGGACCCAAGTATGATTATATAATATATATCAATTTACCAATATTCTTTTCTTGCTCTACACATATTTTTATCTAGGTAAGTTTGCCAAGATCCTCCAACATGAGGTCAATGCAATGAGTAGCACAAGGGGTCCAAAACAAGTGGCAGTGCCTCTTCATAAGAAACAACATAATTTGTTGCATTATCCGTGACTATTTGCACCACATTCTCCTCACCCATCTCCTTCAACACATCCTCCAATACCTCACAAAGATATTCAACATTTTTTGTTTTCCCTGAAGCATCAATTGATTTCAAAAACACTGTGGAACCTAAGGGAAAAAAAAATTAAGTACAATTACAATTTAAAAAATTAATCACTAAATCAATAGTTTACTACTAGTAAGTACAAGTTCTACAATTACCTAATGAGGAGACAAGAAAACTCAGCAATATTCTATTGCTTTTGTCGGTCCAATCAACAGTCATGATGGTGTAACCTTTCCTCCATACCTCACGCTTCTCCTCAATTGCAACTCTTACATCAGCCACCTTTCGGGTCAAAATAGGGCCTTTTAGCTCCTCACCATTAGGGGCTTTGAACCCCGGACCACAAATAGTAACAACATTTATTGCAATTTGCCAATAAGGAGACCTAAAACAAATTAAATAAACAAAATAAGTATACAATTAAGTTTTACTTTCAATTTTAAAAATTAATATAATCAATGTGGCATATTCTTGAGTCTTGAAAGCAAGAAAAATAAGACATAGAAATTAAAATAATAAGTACCTTGTGTTAAGTTAGATCAGATTTACAGGTATATGTCAATGTCTTTTATCTTGCATCACAAAACAAATGCTGATGGAAATTCTTCTATATCACTTGCAGATTGAATGTGAGAAGACTTGTATTCAATGTTGTATATACTTGTCTTCGATCAATCAACAAATGAATATAAATATAGAAGACATGATAGTATAGAGGCATGTCTCCTTAAGGAGACATGACTCTATATTATTATGTCTCTTCACAACATTATTTTTTGTTAGTAATTGATAATGCTAATCGGCTTTTAGCAACTCAAACAATGCACAGTGAAGGGGCACCCGATAACACAAGGTACCCGATCATAACATACTTCTCAATCATGGTATAATCCCGATCATAGATAGCAGCACTTCATATTATGTAGCAACCGATACTTGATTGGTATGTTAAGCAATAACAAATCGGTATTTTATGTAACCGATATTAATTAGTCTCATATATATTGATTCTTCTATGAATCGATAATCATGAGTTTATTAGTGATGTCAATTGATCCAAGGCATTATTAGCATGTCTTCTACATTTTATCTAATTGAAGCTACAAACATCAACAATCCCTCTTTGCTAGGGAAGATAAAGAGTATCACAATAAACTCTGTGAGTATAGATATCACCTAACTCGTGATGAGAGTTATTACATAACTTGTGAAGTGTCACATAACTCGTGACACTAAGTATCACATAACTGGTGATAAGAAGTCTAACATATCTCGTGAAGACAAACATCACATAACACGTGATGATAAGTATCACATAACTCGTGATAAGAAGTCTCACATATCTCATGAAGACAAACATCACATAACACGTGATGATAAGTATCACATAACTCATGATACGAAGTATCGCCTATCTCGTGATACTAAAGGATATAATATACTCGAGAACATTACATTCCCCTCATATATCCTAGTTATGGTATGTGCACAGACATTAAGTCACATAATGTCTACCATAACAAGTCATGGTATTTCCACGGATATTACGTCGCATAATATCCACCATGATTATCTCATAAGAAGCATATTGATACTTAAACGATATCATGTCTCATGATATCTATCAATAAGCCCAAGAGATACTAACTATCATGACATGTCCATGAATATTAAGTCACATGATATTCATCATGATAGTCCACTAATCATTGTAAAGTCGTCACCTTACAATGTTAGATACAAGTGTTCATTATATAAAAGATCGTCACCTTTTAATAATGTACATAGGGTAGGCCCTTAAGTCATAGAGTCAAACATATGACAAAAGAGTTTACGCATTAAACATCTTTATCTATACAAATGAACAATTATGAGACTCAATCTCAATAGCTTACATTTCAACCATACCAATTTTCTTCCTGAAGTGTTCAACTTTCACTCTGGGAGAGGCTTGGTGAGAATGTCTATTGTTTGATTGCTTGTATTAATATACTCCAACTGGATCACATTCCTTCCTACAATGTCTATTACATAGTGATAAGGAATCTCTATAAGATACAAAATAATGGATCACGGATGTTGAAACTTCATCCTATGAATCACAGTCCTCTAACTGTTGATCACTAAGGAACCCATCTTGACATGGTCTGCTCCCTCTTAATCTTGACATAGTTGCTCCCTTTGAAGCTCAAGTTCGTGCATCAACCTCCCGATCTCTTCTTCCAAGGTTGTCTATAATGGATTGTCAGACTCCCTCTGAATCTGATATCAACTCTCAACTCAGTCCCATAATTGCAGGCATTAAGTTCTTTCTCCCTTGAATGCAATCTCTTATGCTTCTTGATTTGTCCTCAAAGCACTTCAAAGAGAGATTACAATTAGTTTGTAAAACTAAACTATCTTGAAGGGAAATATCAATGATAGAGGCATAAAAGATTTACTATCCCGATCTTATAGCATGAATTAATGACTCAAAATTCATAAACATTAGTCAAGGGTAGAAATACTTATCTCTTATTGTAAAAGGTTAATACCCTCTGACAATTTCTTCCACCAACTCAGTCTCCTTTGTTTGCTTTGCAGTGACTTTTAATAGGAATGCTTATTAGTTTTCCACACTTGTAGTGTGTAATGTCCTTTTCAGGGATTTTGGCGGATTAGGATAACCGTTTTGTCCACAGTTGCACCATGCTGAGTAGTGTGCAACATTAGTCCACCAATTTGAATCATTATTGTGATCCTCCCAAAGCTAAATTTAACACTCCCTCTTAGCTAGGGAGGAATTCATTTCAAGTTATGTCATCACATATTACTACGACTTATTATTATATTTTACCATTATGTCTATTTTAAATATCACTTTAAGTGATATCCACCATTATGAATATCCATAAATATCACCTCACGTGATATCAACTATCATTGTGAGATGGCCACCTCTCAATGATGGTAAGATACACAAGTGTTCATCATTTTGAGTTCGTCACCTCACTCTCCAATTTGAAGACAATCCTCCCACTAACATGCCTTACTGCTAGAAAACAATCACCTCACAGATTGCCACCTGCAAGTGTACAGAAGTTGTGATCTCTATCACAGCTATCATATCGTATTTTTCACTGCTCAGAATCTACATCATCAAGCCAATACTGGAATCTATTTTTGGCTAATCCACTGTCATGAAGGCCCTCTTTATGTCTAGGTGGGAACTCATTTATGTTTACCACCAACCATTCTCGGTACAGATGCTAGAAATCACAACCATGTTATTTTTTCAATTATTTGTGTGTTGCATAAGAACAGAGAAACCTTTACCAATGAGTATTTCTACCAACTCATATCTTTGATATCAAGGAAAACACTAATTTCAACAAACGCACAATGTCTCATGAAGATATTTGAATCCTCTTAGCTACCATAAAAATCACTCAAGGACCTTCTTTCCCGTAACTTATTTTCGATGCTCAAGGACCCCACACATTATGATAATATCCAAATGGATGTAACACGAGTCTCTTTCATTTCTGAAGTCGTGATATCCAGTTTCTATTTAGCGGGCGATAAAACTTGATTCTATGACCCTTAACAACACCTCACCAGTGATTGGTTTTACCACACTTAACAATAGTCCTCCAAATAAACATTGATATCATACATAGGTCTTAGACTCAAAACGGCTCAAAGTGCTGAGAAATATATTTGCTTCATATGCTAGATGTTTAGAAATATCAATTACCCAAATATTTTCTTTCTCCGACTTAGATTTGTTAAAGTTTGAGCTTGTTATATATCTCAGTCGGTATTCAGGTTCCTGATCATGCACAAGCTGTGAATCTATAAGAGCCTAAATGCAATGGACACTGAGCTCTAACGCAGTTAAGAGGCCATCTATCAGAGCCAGGTTATTTAGGTGGCCCCACTTTAGTCTTCTCAATTCACTACCAATGATATGCAGAGGTTGCTATTGATGTTTGCCACTGCCCCATCTGAAGTCTTCTCAAGTACTCCAATTGTTTAAGGTTATGTGGATTGCTCAAAAACACTGTTCAATTGAGTGATACTACTCTCCAGAACTCCAATTAGTAAGAATCCAGCAAGCCTGACAGTTTCTACTAATTCATCGGATGAGGTCATCGATGAATTATGCCTAGGTTCATTCCTTTGATCAAGTCTTGGTAATACCAAACCGAGAGCAAGACCCTATATGAGGGTCACCAATATATAACTTTATATGCTAGTCTATAACGACTATATTGATCTCCAACATGTCTGCCAATATAGTATTTCCTTAGTGCGATCTTCTTATAGAGTTAACGATAATTGAATGAAATATCCCTTTTATTCAGCGATGACCAATATAATCTATCACTCTGTAGATTTGAGGCTTCAACTCCTACTATTCACAATGTGTGATTACTAAATTTCAGAATGTTCACAATGTGTGACTACCAATACTTTAGCTACCACGTCAAAAACAACTTCAATGTCGCTGAAGTGGATTCTCCTGTTAGTGAGATCACAGATTTGAGTCGTTCCGCATGGATTTGTCAATCAATATGATTAGGACAATTGGTTGATATCTCTATCGCCCTGTATCAATGTTTCTAAGCAGATCTCGATGCACAGTTATGTATTTCTCATACTTCTCTTATAGGAATTGATCAGTCTTTATTATAATGCCGAGCATTTGCCAAACCTCAAGTACTAACTAATTCTCATTTACTCACGCTCAACAATGATACTTTATTCTTATGCATTCGATTCTGGCAAATTCTTTCCTCTCAATGATACCTTGATGCCACCCGTTCGCTGACTAAGCAATGGTGGGTACTTTGATACCACCTGTTTGCTGACTAAGGAACTTTGATTTCTGTCTACAATTGACCACTCCATCTTTAATTTATCTCCTCTTCGTGCCACAACATGGTCAACACATTTGACTGCAAATATAATATGTGATCGATCCCAATATGTATATTCTGCGATCAGATTCAATACATATTCTGATATATATATATGTTAAGGAATGTAGCTTCGTTCAGATAAAATCATTGTTATTGAATTATCAAGTATATATCGATATATATGTAATAATAATAATATGTATTATAATTACTATATATATATCCATATAATTAATATAAGTGGATTATTATCATATTGTGATATATATATATATATATATATATATCATATAATTGATATTATTTATATATTAATATTATTATATATATTATTAATATAAATGAATATATAAGTTATATTAATCTTATAGTAACTAATTAGTAATAGACATGTCCCTTGAAATGAATAGACATGTCTTCTTGTCTTTGCCTTGTATAAAACCAAGAGATCGATGCATTTGGAAAATATAGAAAGACAATAATATTACTACATTTGTAATCGATCCTAAAACCTAACATGGTATCAGAGCCAAGTTTGCAAATGTATGGAAGAATTTGATAATCTCATAAAGATTCTAAAATAACAGACTGTTTTTCTTAATTGACATGGCATTCTTTCTTGTGGTGTGGCAACATAATTCACACCTCCTAAATCATTTTTATAAACATTATCGCTGCATCATTTAAATTGGCTTGTATATATTTCGCTGGTCTTTAACATAACCCATGCCACTTTTCACTGTTGTTATCAACGCTGATAGTCGCTGTGTATTACTTTGGCTATAACAAGTCGTCTCTTAACAAGTCATCAGAATTCTTTGAAAGTAATTTTGAAACATTTTAATCGTATCATATGAAGTCTTCTGTTCATTATGATCAAGTAGCTGCCTTCTGACATACAAGATGAATCACTTTTATGAATTGCTGTTATGCTGTTGACTATATCATTGCTGTATTAGTTGATCACATTGTTTCACTATATGACAACGACAGACCCTATATCTTGAGATGGAACGAGTTTCTCACATTCTTAAAATAGACGTTGACATTCAAGAGTCCTTCATCATGCATGCATTTGTAAAGTCAATCTATATAAAGTTGTTGGGTGTTAAGATATAATCACTGATCAGTACATCTTATGGAATTTGATGTACATCTTAAGATATATTGACGTATATTTCCAGCAAAGGTCGTGAATATATCATGGGTATTATATTTGCTTGAATTGATAGAGAGTATTAAGGATTTACATATCATGTGTAAGGAAGGAAAGCAGTGTGGAGAAGCTTATTTGCATTCCAAAATATTTGAAGATGAATTGGGCTCACCTTAGGGAAAGGAAATAATTGAAACTAAAAGATAAGTACTCTATGTTTTATTAATGCATATGAATTTTGAATTCGTAATTATATAACATTGAATGATAAATGTTGTATCGTTCTATTAATGGTATTTCTTTTTGAGATAGTTTAACTTTATGAAGTATTCATCTTGGACATACCTTCAGGAGGAAAGCATAAAGACATTTTCATTCAGAGGGAGTCTGAGAATTAAAAGGAGGTCAAGAGGTTGATGAACTTGAGCTTCAGAGGGAGAAGATAAATGATATGGTTCAGTCAACTTTTGATAATCTCGGTCATTTTGTGATTGAGAGGGAGTTCACTAATGAAGGTGGAACACCTCTGAGGTAAACTTGATATAATTGATTATTATACTAATGGAATTATTTAATGCTATATGGGCCCTGTGTAAATCATAAGGAAGTGACGACTTCCAAGTGATTATCACTTGCATTTTTGATGTTATTGTGAGGTGACGATCTTACAATAACTTTCTTTTATCATGATAGACCTTATGAGAAGGCTGAAACAGATCATGATAAATGAATTATTACATGGTGGATTGAGTTCCTTAAAATGACTATGATCTCGTATTATGATAGTCATCATGTGATGCTGAAACAGATCACAGTACTGAAGGTGATAGTCGTCATGTGACGCTGAAACAGATCACTGGTACCTAGCTATTGTGATAGTCGTCATGTGACGCTGAAACAGATCACAAATATTGAAGGTGATAGTCGTCGTGTGACGCTGAAATAGATCACCGGTACTTATATCATGATAGACCATGTGATGGCTGAAACAGATCATGATAGAGGAATTCTTGAAACAGATCATGATAGACCATGCGATGGCTGAAACAGATCATGATAAAGAATTCTTGCGTGGTGGATTAATTTCATACTGTGATAGTCATCATGAGGATGTTGAAACAGATCACAGTTATTAAAAGTGATAGACATCATGTGATGTTGAATTAGATCACAATTATTGATATTATTGAGTTAATGTAAAACATATACTGATTTTATCTTCTCTAACTAAGAGGGAGTGTTAAGGAATGTAGCTTCGTTCAGATAAAATCATTGTTATTGAATTATCAAGTATATATCGATATATATGTAATAATAATAATATGTATTATAATTACTATATATATATCCATATAATTAATATAAGTGGATTATTATCATATTGTGATATATATATATCATATAATTGATATTATTTATATATTAATATTACTATATATATTATTAAAATAAATGAATATATAAGTTATATTAATCTTATAGTAACTAATTATTAATAGACATGTCCCTTGAAATGAATAGACATGTCTTCTTGTCTTTGCCTTGTATAAAACCAAGAGATCGATGCATTTGGAAAATATAGAAAGACAATAATATTACTACATTTGTAATCGATCCTAAAACCTAACAATATATATATATACATATATGTTGCGTTCTTAGTATGGATACTTTGTACAACACTAAGATCTCAAACTGTGTGTATTATCCTCCACGATAATATACTCTGCTGTATCTGCGATATGTATAAATTGAGATCACAATATCCTTTGCTGCGATATATATATGTGCGAACTGCTCACAATATAATCTTCAATGTTATTGATTTCTCTAGTATCTGATTCCATCGCACCCTGCCTATATAATCTGATCGGATCTACCTTCAATCTATTAGGCGTCATAGAAGGAACGTCGCTCTGATACCATGTTAAGTTAGATCAGATTTACAGGTATATGTCAATGTCTTTTATCTTGCATTACAAAACAAATGCTGATGGAAATTCTTCTATATCACTTGCAGATTGAATGTGAGAAGACTTGTATTCAATGTTGTATATACTTGTCTTCGATCAATCAACAAATGAATATAAATATAGAAGACATGATAGTATATGAGACATGACTCTATATTATTATGTCTCTTCACAACATTATTTTTTGTTAGTAATTGATAATGCTAATCGGCTTTTAGCAACTCAAACAATGCACAGTGAAGGGGCACCCGATAACACAAGGTACCCGATCATAACATACTGCTCAATCATAGTATAATCCCGATCATAGATAGGAACACTTCATATTATGTAGCAATTGATACTTGATTGGTATGTTAAGCAATAACAAATCGGTATTTTATGTAACCGATATTAATTAGTCTCATATATATTGATTCTTCTATGAATCGATAATCATGAGTTTATTAGTGATGTCAATTGATCCAAGGCATTATTAGCATGTCTTCTACATTTTATCTGATCAAAGCTACAAACATCAACACCTTGCTGCATTAAATGGAAGGTTGTTGTAGAACCAAAAATCTCCAAGTGCCATTTTTGCAGCCTCATGCTTCTCCTTGTTATAATCATGCATGTTATGTGTTAGGCACCTGGAGTTGTGCGTGGAACAAAAATGGAATCTAATATGGATTTCTTCTTACGAATCTGAGGTCCAATGGTCACATTGGCAGTACCATTACTAGATGGAGGTAATGGAGAACAAAGACTTGAAGAGGTCTATCCACCTAAGTTTGCCATTTCTTCGTGTTGCTTCTTTTTTAATTCTTTTTTCTCTTCATATCCCTTTAAATGAGCTTGCATTTCACGTATAACATCCAGAGGAGCTGCTTTGCATGGTTTAGCATCATGCCTTGATATATGTGCAAGGTGATATTTCAATCTATTAATACCTCCCCCATTATATTTAACACTACACTGCCAACATATAACTACTTTTTTTGGGCTGGGGATGGCATGTTTCCAAGCCTTATCCCTTGCTACTTTAACAGGGTCTACATTTGGGTTAAATGGAGGCCTAGATGAACTACGCTCAGGCTGGGACATTATGCTGCTGGTGCAATATATCATAAATAAATAAAATAAGCATCTACAATAAAGAAAATCAAAGACTAGGGCTTCTTACTTTTCAAGTTTTTTCATCAACATAAAATGTAACAAATCTAAGATTCTAAAGACAAACAAAGGTAAACTAAATGGAAATATGAAATTTGAACGTAAAAAATTTAGAAAACAACACAAAAATGTAACTCCCCTCTTTAAAATTGCTCCAAAAATGAAGAAATGAAACTCAAATTTGTAGAGGCGTCCTCCAAGTGCTTCTTTTAGCTCCTATCAATGTGTGAATACAAGCTAGAAACTAGCACAAACAATCAACAATCAATATATGAGAGCCAATTGATTTGCTAATCTATTTTCTAAAACCCCTATATTCTTCTCCCAAGCCTTTTTTCTCTCTTCTAAGTGTTTGCAAATGATGGATTGACCTTTTTAGGTCTTAGAGAAGGCATATAACACAAAAATAATAATAAAAAAGAATTAAAAAATGTTATTTTTTGCTTTTGTGCGTTGGCTGGCAGCGGCAGAGTCCTACTGATGGGACTCGCCGAGTCAGCAGAGTCCGTGGACTCTATGAGTCTTGGAAGGACTCGCTAGGACTCGGTCAAGTCAGCTAGCAGAGGTGGAAAAACCCTGCAATCCTGACTCGGCTTGGGACTCGCAGAGTCCTGTAACTATGCTTGAAACTATGTTTCTAGCATGCACTTTCTCCTTGTATGCAGCTCTTTCAACAACATCTCTTCTAGCTGGGTTTGTGTGTTTCAATCCAAAATAGCTTCTAAGGATTCTGCTTATTCTGTGTGTTTGTGTTAAAACCATTTGATTGTTATTATGTCATTGTTTGTGAACATCATATCATGAATATAATCTATATTCTAATCTTGTGGGATCCTTTACTGGAGAAGCTTGGACGATCATTATCTGATTGTAGGAATTTGCTTATATGTTGCAACTTAGATTACTTTATGTTAGGATTATCTTCTGTTAAATATGATTGATACACAAAAGCATTTTGATTGGAATGTTCAGGAAGCTGGCTGGAATTTGAAAGAGGAATCATTGCCACCTGGTTGGATATGCTTGGTATGTATCATATGTGCAGAATCATCTCCATAGCTTATTTCTCATGTTTGTTTTCTTTCTACTATGCAACTAATTTAGTTGAGTTCTGTTCTTGTTATTTGTTCCTTTGGGGAAGGTCTGCGCTGCCTCTCCAAAGCAGGAGTTTCCACCCAACTTCAGAAGGCTTCCAACAGATACATACACACCTGATCTCATAGCTGCAAGTGACTGCATGCTAGGTGATTTATTCTCCATGTCTAATAATTTTTCTTTTTTATATTCGAGATAGTTTACAAACTTTTTGATTTCATTCGATCAACAACAAGAGACAACCACAGTAGATAGTTTACAAGTTTATGAGCTCCTTACGAGCAGCCACACTGGAAACAACAATTGGAAGACCAATAGTCACAAAGATGTCCCTCTTGGGATTTTAACTAGGGTCTCCACAATGAGAACTCATTGCTTCAGCCAACTAACCTAAACCCCTTGGACCATGTCTAATAATTTTGTATGACATCTACATATAATATATATTTTGATATACAGCTGGTATTATGTTCAAATACAATCTGTGAAAGAGTAAATGTTGTTTTCATTTTGCCCCAGGAAAAATTGGATATGGCACTGTCAGTGAGGCATTAGCATACAAGATACCATTTGTCTTTGTTCGCCGAGATTATTTCAATGAGGAACCTTTCTTGAGAAACATGCTTGAGGTAAAGCATGCACTGATATTGACTGGAGTGTCTGTAATCTGTATTGTTTATTTATTTTTAAGTTCTTCCAGTGATGCTTTTTTAGGGTCATTGTGTAATTGGATTTAAATTTTATTTTTGACAGTACTACCATGGAGGTGTCGAAATGATTAGACGCGATTTACTAACAGGGCACTGGATTCCATACCTTGAGCATGCCATTAAATTAAACCCATGCTATGATGAACCAAGTAATGGCGGCGAGGTATGCTCGTTATATGATTTTTGAAATTTTTTATTGATATCTACCATCAACTACATTTGACTAATAGTTAACTGGTTTTGTATTCTTACATTTGCTTGTTTAATGGATACATCAAAAGATACCGCTTTTGATTATCAATCTATTCAATCAATTTCACTTTTTTGTTGGAATGTTTGTAATCCTTTCTATACTATAAAAAAGGCAAAAATAGGGATCAAATAATGGCTCTATGAGTTTGAGGTGGTTATCCTTCAGCATTATGGCTATTATATTAGTCTATTTACAGTTTTATTGTGCAGTTTGGAATTTGACACTTGTCTTCAAAGGTTCCTTGGGTTCAACCAGTTTTGCACTATATTTGAAGATTGAAATTCAGAAAAATAATTAATTCTATCATTGTTTTTTCAAACAGGTGGCTGCAACTATTTTGCAGAACACAGCTACTGGAAGAGTTTACAGCTCAAACAAGGTGAATGTGCATATGTGTTAGTTAGCCTTTATTTTGAATGCTGCACCACAGCATATGCAGTTGAGGGTGGTCTGCATTTGTGATGGGAAGTTGGTCATATGCACAGTAGCAAAGAAATAGCTCCTTATACTCTTTGCAATTTCATCATTACAGTATGTTCTTTGCATGTTATACTGTTAAAAGAGTGGAATTTTGTTTTTTATAAGAGTAAACAGATTTCTTATTACTGAAAAAAGAAATCTCTTACACTACCAAGTGCAAATTTAAAGCTAAATCACATAACGTTATGAATAGGATAAAATTTGTATATTGTGCCATGTGCTGTATGTTTGATCAGTGAGGGTTATAATTTGCAAGAATATTCACATTATTGTGTTTGTATACCTATCTATCTATCGTATGTTGTATGTATGTATGTATATGTGTATGTGTGTATGTATGTATGTGTATGTATGTATATATATGTATATGTATATGTATATACATGTGTATATATATGTATGTATATGTATGCATATACATACACACACACACATATGTATATGTATACTAAGTCACATGGTTCACTGAATTTCATCTGTGAAATTTAAAATTCAGAGACAAAAAAAATCTTATAAGTTCATTCTAGTTCACCCTAATGTTTGTATGGATAAGGGCTCACATATTTTTTGTGTTCTGGTTTGGATTTTCTATTGGCTTTGTTGGGTTTTCCTTGAATCTACATGAAAAAGATTGAAATATTTTTATAGTTTCCCTGCAAACTCTAAGTTGTTTGTGTGTGGATGTGTTCACTTGAGCAAGACAAACTAAAGCGGATAAATTCCGGGCGGAACTGACCCTATCCTTCTATCTGAATCCTTTTGAGATCTCTTTGATTTCCCAAAGGCTGATACTAATGATTGCCATTCCTCTACTGGCTGTTACATTGTCTATAGTTCCACCCATATTGGCCACCAGTGATATTTACCCCCAATGCCGGTCAGCTTCTCTATCAAGGGCTCCGAGTCCAAAGCATCAACAATGGCGCATTGCATGCACTTGGCTCTCTATCATAACAAAGTTTTGTTTTTATTTTAATTTCTTGTATAGTTGAATGAAATTAAATATCTTTATATGTTTATTTTTTAAACAATGTCGATTTAGGTTTGAATTTAATTTTATATAATATACATTAGAATTTTATATTCTGAAATATTTAAATTAGATTTTTTATAACATATACTAAAATTAAAATTTCAATCAAATTTATATTTTAATGTTTCTAAATTTCTTATAATGTATTCAAATTTAATATAATATTGTTTTATATTTATAGATTTATTAATTATAATTTAAAAAACCAAATTCATAGAAGGTGAATATATATATGTGTGTATACTTTGAAGGATGGCCGTCCTCCTTGAGTGTAGTGCCCGCTTTGGGCAATGAATTTAAATCAATAAAAATATATTTATGCCTCATTGGTTGATTTGCTTGAACGGATGTGCTTCTTGGTGAAGAGGTGATTCTTGAAGATGTATAACTAGATGGTGGCTGTTGTTCATTAACACACCAATTTATTGCAATACCATTCTGATTTTAGAGCAGACCTGCTTGAGTACGAAGGACAGAAAGAAAGATTTATGGCAGCAATTATTCATCATATATTTGAGCAGAATTATGAACTCATGTTAGTGAAGATATCCAAGGCATATTTCAGATTTGTGTGCACATCTTTGAAGATTATATTGCAGATCTGAGAGAGGGTTTGAGAGCAGAATTTGAAGGTGGATTCGTGTGACGGTTTGAGAAGATTTTGAAGGCCTTGAAGGGATCTAGGCCAGATCCAAATATCATAATCTTTTGTTTCTCAAAGATTGGTGCCTTCTACTTTGAGAAATTGGAGCCTCTTACTCAAAGAGATCAAAGTGTCTTGCTAAGTTGGTGCTTAGTTGAGGGGATTGGTGTCCTCTGTGGGTTGGTGCATACGAAGGTGTAAAAAGTTTTGTATAAAAGCAATATTTTGTAGTGGCTTTCTCTTGTAAAAAGTTGTTCTATACTGATTCAGCATCCTCTTAGTATAAGTGTGCATGTGTGTTTCTAGAAAAATATCATCTTTCTACATGTTACAAACCATTTACATGTTGTAGTGGCCATGCCTTTCTGCAACATCATTTTTTTGAGGTATGCATGAGATGGCCAACAATTATTAAATCCCCATGTTCCTTTAGACACTCTTAAAAAATCTTTGTTGGTGTGTCCCTTGTTGTCTTGAGCAAATGGTCTTGAGAGAGTGTGACGCAACCAAGACCGAAGAGATCTCAAAAGAGATGTCCAGTTTTGCAGCAAAGAGACAACACGACAGAAAACACAAAGCAACAACAAAATGTAACCAAATAACAACTCTTTATTTTCATCAAATGTCAATTACATGCAACATGCCGAGCTGTAAGGCCTTCTCGATTACAGCCAATACACCAGCAAATACAACAAGATCTCACAGGATCCAACTACTCCCTAGCTAGCCTAGATCTGTTTCCCAACAACAATCTGGTAAAAACTCCAAGATCTACACTGGAGCTCGCAAGCCACCGAGCAAGCTTCTTGTTTCTTAAGCCAACACTTAGCCACTAGCTTCTAACTCAACACTTTCCCAATTGCCTCTCTACTTTCTATCCTACCCATACCCTCCTTTTATACAACATAGCCACAAGTCAGCCTTACAAATTAGAAATCATAAAAATAACAGTCAGCTCCTAGAAACTCATGATAAAATGTGTTATCCTCCATGTCGGCTTGCAACAGTCATTAAATTCGCATAGGAGAAAGTACCAACCCGGATTTAGGTCCTTACACATCCTAACGGTCAATCCATATCATGAGGAATGTGACCCAAATTGAATGCACATGTCGGCTAGCCAAAACAATCAAAATAAACCCGTCGATGATCTAGACCACCGAGAATGTCAGAACATCAACCGAGTAACACAAAACAGCTACCGATGCCACTCGGTGACAGGACACCGGAACAAAGACCGCACACCACCAAGCGGTAACTGAGCTCGTTGGTGAACCAAAATAGGAACATTTCACTGAGAACCCCAAAGTAGTTATTGAGCACAAACTCATCCACCGAGCTCAGTCACTGAGTCCGTCGCTGAAGCAACACATCTTCCAATCGAGAACTACCACCAAATGACCAAGATTCTCAGGTCTCCAACCGAGATTGGCACTTCAAACAATGAATGCCAAAACCCAACTCTAACATATTTTTGGTTGATACAGGATTGCCAACTGCCCAAGGATGCTCCTGCATCAGACACCCCAGGTGCGAAAAAGATGTTCTCAGCAGCTCGACGAACATCTTTTGGGATTCAACACGTAAATCCCAAATTGGTTCTTGATATACATGTCCTCCAAGTCCTCAACTGGTACACTCTTGCCTCAGTTCCACTTCTGTGAATCCTTCCCTGCAACTGACAATTGTTTACCTTGCCTTCTCACATCTTTCTTCAGTATGCCAAAGGTCTATTTTCCTTGCTGATATCTAACTCTTTGGGAATCCTTCAACTTACTTTTTCTACCGAAGCTTAGATTCCTCTTATTGAGTTCTTTATCTTGCAAAGGAATTAGGGAAAACTTCTTGCCACACTTCTCAATGGTGAATACATTCTTGACATAATCATGTACAACCTTACAATCATACTGCCGAGGTCTACCAAGCAACGTGTGACAAATACTCATATCCACAATAACACAACACTTGATCCGTATACTGCCCAATCTGAAAATCAACAACACATCGCTCCCTTACCTCTAAAGCATGTTCATCTTGCAACCAACTAATCTTACAAGGACAAGGATGTTTTACTCTCTTCAAACCAAGTTTCTGTACCATCTCCTTAGCAACTAGGTTATTAGTACTATCACTATCCACAATCACATTACAACACTTACCTCCGGACTTACCAATTTCTTCTCTAACAAGGTTCCATCACCTTCTTACCGAGCAACGTTCTCCGAACCAACAAGTTTTCCACCTCCTCAGGTTCATTCAGCACAACATTTTTGTTATTACTGACCTTCTTGTCTGCATGGGGACATTCAAATGACCTATGTCCTCCATAGTTGTAACAAGTACCTTTGAATCCACCTTTACCTGTCCTTCTCAGTTCAATAGGTTTCGGTCCATCCTCAACTATCAGTTTGTCCTTTCTCGACTGCTCTTGCTTCTCCTTCCCTCAGGAGTTACCTTGATGTCTCCTCTTCAACTTGTGTTCTGCTTTTAAGGCATATTGGTAAGCATCCTCAACTGAATCGATCTTCAACATGCCAATCTCATCGTGGATATTGAATCTCAGACCATTAATAAGCCTAGCCACTTTTTCTTTGGAAAGTTCTCTATGTCCAGACCAAATAGTCAGCTTGTAAAACTCCTCAGTATAGTCTTTCATAGTCATTTCATTCTTCTTTAGGTTTTGTAACTTCTTGAGTAACTCAAGTTCATAGTCGGTAGGAATGAACTTAGCCTTTAGTTTTGCCACCATCAACCTCCACCGAGTGATCATCTCACCTTCGTCTTCTCTATCTCTCTGCAATTCTTTCCACTATAAAGCGGCATGTCCCTTCAACCTAATTTGTGCTAACCTCACTCTGAGAGGATCTCCAATGTCTTCTAGCTCAAAGTAGTCTTCTAACTCATCGATCCAATCAATCAGTTCCTCGGGTTTCAATTTACCTGAGAAATTAGAAACCTCCATCTGGTGACTTGTACTCAACTGAGCCATAGATCTCTCCAACCGATCAGCTCTGTCTTCAACAGATGTCTCCAACTGATCGGCTTTGTCTTCTCCACTAGATCCAACAGCCTCAAAATCTTCATCAACTTCTTCATAACCATCCTCAGTTCCAAGGTTCCTCGGTAAATGAGCTATAACTTTCATGATCTCGGTGACCATTTCATTCTTCATCATCGCCATCTCAGATCTGACATCCGATCTAACCTTTTCTGTTATCTTCGTCTCCACCACATCACAGAGATCTATGATTGCCCTAGGGTCCAATCTTCTCGGAGGCATCTTCCAAGGTTTTCGAAAACCCTCTGCAACAAATTGCAAACCTGACCACCTTGTGACAACCTCCGAATTGTATGCAAGTCAGATCGCAACCTACTACCTTGAACGAACAACTAGGCAAGGTTTCACAAGTTTAGGAACACGGATCTGCAACACGGATCATACGAAATCTCTCGAGGAAACGCAACCTTTCCTCGGGTAAGTCCCCAACCAGATCAACCTTCGCTCAACCAGATCAACCTTCGCTCTAATACCACCTGACGTAGCCAAGACCAAAGAGATCTTAAAAGAGATGTCCAATCTTGTAGTAAAGAGACAACACAATGGAAAACACAAAGCAATAACAAACTGTAACCAAATAACAACTCTTTATTTTTATCAAATGTCAATTACATGCAACATGTCAAGCTGTAAGGCCTTCTCGGTTACGACCAATACACCAACAAATACAACAAGATCTCACAGGATCCAACTACTCCCTAGCTAGCCTAGATCTGTATCCCAACAACAATCTGGTAGAAACTTCGAGATCTACACTCGAGCTCGCAAGCCACCGAGCAAGCTTCTTGTTTCCTAAGCCAACACTTAGCCACTAGCTTCCAACTCAACACTTTCCCAATTACCTCTCGACTTTCTATCCTACGGTCTACCCATACCCTCCTTTTAAACAACATAGCCACAACTCGGCCTTACAAATTAGAAATCACAAAACAATAGTCGGCTCCAAGAAACTCATGAAAAAATGTGTTATCCTCCATGTCGGCTTGCAACAGTCATTAAATTTGCATAGGAGAAAGAACCAACCCAGATTTAGGTTCTCATGCATCCTAACGGTCGACCCATATCACGAGGAATGTGACCCAAATTAAATGCACATGTCAGCCAGCCAAAACAATCAAAATAAACCCGTGGGTGAACTAGACCACTGAGCATGTTAGAACATCAACAAAGTGACACAAAACAACTACCGATGCCACTCGGTGACAAGACACCGAAACAGAGTCCGCACACCATCGAGCGGTAACTGAGCATGTCGGTGAACAAAAAAAGAACATTTCACCGAGAACCCCAAAGCAGTTACCAAGCACAAACTCATCCACCGAGCTCAATCACCGAGTCCGTCGGTGAAGCAACACATCTTCCAACGGAGAACTACCACGAAATGACCGAGAATCTCAGGTCTCCAACCGAGATTGCCACTTCAAACAATGAAAGCCAATACCCAACTCTAACATATTTTTGGTTGATACAGGATTGCCATCTGCCCAAGGATGCTCCTACATTAGGGGGGTTGGTTGACCTTTCAATGAAAGATCACAATTCTTTAAATGTGACAGATGCTTGATATTTTCTGTACTTGGAATTATAATGATTAGGTGTCACTGGTTTGCTAGATTGATATACATAAGATCCAATTGACCATTGGTTCCTTGTTCACAAGAAGAAAGGGAGTCTCGTTGATGTGTGTTTTATGCCACTACAATGTGCAGAATCAAATACTTAGTATTCCAAATTGAAACACCAAATATCAAATCCTGTATTGAATAAGGATGCTCATATGCTAAACAATTTATATGGATTGTGTTATCAAATTAGACAACCCCAAGGTTCCTTCTTAATTCTGGACTTTCACCCAGTTATAACGATGTGATATGTTGGTTATCACAAAGGGACTTACACTATTCAATCAATGGATATCAATGACTTCAATTTCTTCCAACCAAACAAATTGTAAAGGATAAAGGTTTAAAAAGCTATTCTACTCCTAGAATGCAAGAGATGATGAATGCTTTTGTGACTCTACTAGACTTAGTTTAGTCATCGACATCAACCAATCGAGTGCGATCTCCTAAGGTAAATGTAAGATGTTCAAACTATTACCATTCCATTGACACCATACATCAATGGATATCAATGTGCAAGCCATAGTCAAAGTGAAGCTCATAATTACGCCATTTGACCACGCAAGGCAAACTTACAATCAGTAAGTAGCTAGTGGTTTGCTCTAAGCGAGTTCACCAAAGATTTATCCCAAAATATCTTCCATTCAATTTAACACTATTTCTAATCAACATGAAATGAAATCTTCTCTAAGTGAGGAAATGTAGAAACTATGCAATACTCCAAAGCAACACAAGTAATCCACCATGAAGACCAACAATGAATTAGTAATTACTTTGATAACATTATGGCAACAATTTCAACAAGTCTCTCCCTTAGCTAATCTAATCTAATCTAATCTAATCTGTAATGAGTCAAAAATGAGAAGGCCTTGGCCTTTTATAGTTGTTCAATTACAATGAAGGGCCATGATTGATTCAAGGTCAAGGGCTGAGATTTAGCCAACAAAGCCCTAATTCAATTAACAACTACAATCATTAAATGCTTGACCAATTATATGAAGACACCACCTTGTGGGCCAATAAGAAAATTACAATACTTTTGAAAGCCAATGAGAAAATAGATTAGGTAGAAGTATCATGTGGACTCCACATGTACACTTGGTGTGATTTGACTAGATGTGCTTGAATATGTGCACCACCTAAGCATGTTTATCTCATAGACTTGATCAATTCCTTGGTGATGAAAAAATATCTCTTGATATTCAACATTATCAAGTCTTTGATTGTGATGGTAGCCCAAGCTGCTTTCGTCTTCATGAGTTTTTGGAAATCTTCTCATTGCATTTGCTTGTTCTTGTATTTGTAGTTGAAATTTCGATTTCTTGGCCTTGATGTTCTTGAAGTGACGAGGTCTTTCATGTACTGGGATTATTCCACTTGATCCAATTGAACTTAGATTCCCAAAGAGAATCCAAGTTGATGATAATTACTCTTTACTTGAATCCTTGATTATTGGATTTCATCTTCATCTTGCCATTGAGTTTTGCATTTCCACCTTGATCTTCAACTCTGAACTTGCACCTTCACCTTGTTTGAAGCCTCAAGCTTGATCTTGCCACATCTCCTCTATTCTCCAAGCATCTCCCTTTTCCATAGCGACCTTGCAAAACAAAAGAGGTAATTGTATTAAATCCAAGAATTATATATGAAACTCTTTGTAAATTTTGCATTTTTCTTGAAATTATAAAATCAAAGAGTTAAAAATTCCCAATTCTAGCCTATTTAAACTATTTCATCATGCAATTGTTTAAGAAATCTGAATTCAAGAGGGGGGCTAGATTACATTGCGATTGACTTGTTTTAACTCCAAATAGCTGGCGATTTTGAATGGGAGGTGGAAATGGATGTACTTGTACTTGACAAATGCGAAATCCGCACTAGTCAAGTACAACCTTATACATTGCGAGTGTGGATTTTGCACTTGTCAAGTGCAAGGTGTTGGCTTTACTAATTACTGTGCAAATTTATAACTTTTCACCTCTATTTTTTGCCATTTTCCTTGAATTTTCACTTGAAACTCTCGCATTTGAAGGCGTTGCAGTGAGGGAGGGAAATATCATTTGTACTTGACAAGTGTGGATTCCGCACTAGTCAAGTACAACCTTATACATGGCAAGTGCAAATTCCACACTTGTCAAGTACAAGGTGTTTTGGCAAAGGCGAACTAAGAGGATCAAGTGGCAGAGCTACATATTTTTAATTTCTTATACTTTTAAGTTATATTTTATGTAAAACCTGTCAGGGTGTTTGAGTGTGGTTTCAGATTCATAGGAGTTATAATGGAGATTTTAGATTTTGGGAGATTCTAAAAAAATTTCAGACAACCAAATTTCAGAAACCAACATGCTTCCATTGGTGTTCTCTTCCAAAACCTTTCCTGATTTTCTAAGGTAAATTTGATATTGGAACAAGGATTTTCCAATAATTCTAATTCATTTCATCAAAAATATCTTGACTTCAAATCCACATCCTTGACCAGATTGGCCCAACTCTCTCTCATACCCTTGACTGACTTGACTCCCTAGCAAGCCGAAGTTGCTCAAACTCATCTCTTAGATTTGGAGACTTGAAAATGCTATTAAACTAAGACTACTTGGGACAACTACCTCATTGCCAAACAAAAAGAGGGGGTCTCCATTTGCAATGGGGCAATGGTGTGAAAACCTCACAAGTCCTATGTCATATTTTGACAAGATAGTTGGACTAAAGATCTTTTGTCTTATTGACGAGGGAAAAGTCCTCTAGCATGTCATATCTACTCAAAACAAGAAGATAGTAATTATGTTTAAATTTAAAGTAAAAATCAGTGAGTCCAATAGGCTTTATTTGCATGTGCAATACCAACAAACTAAAATATTGTTCCACTCTCTTGTATTATTTAATGAAAATTTAAACACAAGCCAAGATCTAGGGAACTATAATGTTAATATAAATAGTGTCATTACCTAACTAGTTAGTTGTTAATAGTTCTCTAGATTGACCTATTCACACATAAGCTTAAGTTTACATAGACATTTTAGTCTTTTGTCTCACTTTGTCTAGTTGAGACATGTGTACTCAATTTGTGAGACAGCTAGTGTATACAGGTTAACAACTTGCTTACACACTTCTCAAGCGTGCTCACAAGTGTCATACTTTGAGGGTGAGTCAATTATTGTATCCAGCTTGTCTACCTCATCTACCTTGCCTATATATGTAAGGCTCTCTATGCAAATTACTTACACCCATTGTAAATGATAGATATTATGGTTTGTGCTAATTTGGTTTCACTTGTAGAAGGTTTTTGTGCATTCTGATTCTGACGAATTCCAACATTGTAGCTGAGGAATGCTTGCATGTTCCTCCTTGCATCTAAGTGACTCCACTCGTAGCTCTATCATAAGAGCGCCATGGAGTCAAATCATCATTGCTATTGAGTTTGGAAGGTAAGAGAAACAAAGAAATATCTTTAACTTCATTTTTACAAAATATTGAATCAAGGGGGTGACTTGAGTTATTCTTGTAATCACTTTTGTGAGTCGTGTCATGAACACTTCCATACCTTCTTTACTTTTATTTCTCTTGAAAGGTTGTCTTGAATCATGCCTTTGAGCATTTCCATGAGTCGTGCCTTTGAGCACTTCTACACCACCTTGAGCTCATGCTGGAGATGAACAATGTAGTCCATTGACGTGCATTGTGATCTCATCATTTGTTTTTACATATGAATCCAAAAATGTTTCACATAAAGCTCGAGTGATTCCTTGCAAAAACATATGCATACCAGTTTTTTAGTCCACTTTTTGAAATAGGATTTAATCATAAAAATAATTAAGAAAATTAAAATAAAAAATAAATAAAAAATAAGTTTAATGAAAGGTCAAGGGGCATGTAGCGAAGACTTATGAATCCCTCATCATAAGATATAAAAGGGAGAAGATTTCACTTGAAAGGGGACATGGATAGAGCAAGGAAAATTGAAAAATTAAATATGGAATAATCAGGATGGAATTGGAGAAGAATTCAGAAATAAACCTGAATTAGAAATAAAGAGCAGGAAATAAGATTAGTTAAGGAGCAACTAAAAAGTGGAAGAGACACCACTCTTGGGAAGATATATTAAGAAGTTGTAGAGTGCATTTGAGGGGAACAATAGTTTATATCAGAGTTACATTTGCAGATCTGCAAAGGAGACGATAAAAGGGAAGATCATCAAAGAAAGGTTGAAGGTATAATTATAAAAAGATTTTATAGCAGAATTGTATGGAGAGTATATACAGATATAAAAGAGGACTATATTTAGATATAAAATAATATGCTGATGCAAATTGAGGAGGGAAGTCTATCCAGAATTAAAGGAAAAGTATAAAGTAAACACGTAGTTTGAAGGTATGAATCAAGAAAGAATTGATGGAGAAGAAACAATAAGGAAGTCATTCCTTCAAAAGGCAAAGGGTTGTAATGATGAAGGGTCGTGACTCTCTTGAAAGGTTGTAATAATAAAAGGTTGTGACTCTCCCATCATGAAGATATAAGTAGGAGGGAGAGTCATTAATTGAAGACATGGAAGAAGGGATCATCGGAAAGGAAGGAAATAGAAGGGAAAGGGCATCAAACAAGACAATATAATATCAGTTTTAAGCAATCTGAACCTACACAGAATAACTAAAGGAAGAGCAATCAACAGGCTGTAAGAAAGCATCAAAGACAAGTAGCAAGCATTGAATCTAAACAAGAGCATTAAGACCTCCATCTGAACAAATCTCTAGTACCACGGTTAGGATACAAATGTGAAATGGGGTTACTTGTATTAGTCTATTATTAGGAATGTAGATGGAATGATTAACTTATTAAATTATAATGCATCTTTGTTTCATTTTAGTAAACATTGAGACATGGACTTAGTCTAACAATGGTTTGTCATGATGTATTGGGAGGGAGAGTTTGCAATTAAGGGAGAACTGCTAAGGGCATCCTATTGCAATGGCAGTTAAGGGAGAATAGCTAGAAAGGCACCCTACTACATTGTGATTGAGGGAGAACCGCTAAGGACACCCTATTGCTGTGACAGTTAAGGGAGAATAGTTAGGAGGGCACCCTAATGCATGGTGATTGATAGAGAACCGCTAAGGGCACCCTATTGCAGTGGCATTTGAGGGAGAACAACTAGGAGGGCACCCTACTACACCGTGATTAAGGGAGAACCACTAAGGGCACACTATTACAAATACCTTCCCAACTCCTACTTTGGGGGACTATAGATGAATCATAGTTAACTCCAACCATAGAAGAATGGAGGAGTATGTATGGAGGGAGAATTGCGATTTTAGGGCAACTTACTATGCTTCTATGCTCTACATCTAAAATTGGAATCAACATAATTTAAGTATTGCATAATGATGAAGATATACTCTCTTTACTCTAACCCTTGATTATATATAATATATGTATGTATGTATTTGTATGTCAGCATTGTCTTCATGCAGTGAATGCAAGATTCAAGTTACAACTCACACAATTGGAGAAAGTATTTATTTGGTAAACCCTAAACTTGATTTGTTGTGATTGTCATTTAGGGTAAATTTTAGGGCAAATTAGGAAGGGGACATTACAATTTTTCAGCACTGCAGTTTTCGAGACCAATAAGACGACATGTAGTCTTTGGATCATGTACGAACTTTAGAGATAGTCATACAACTTCCTACATGTCCTTATGGTCATCTTGCACACATTTGTGGTGTTACTCATCAAGTGTGGATCATCTTCAACATTCAGTGTCAAATATCTACCATCACTACAAGTATTATATTATGAGGGGACTGCATAGTCTCTTGTTTCTGTTGTATGGAGGGAAGCATTCATTATACTGCTACATAGAAGTGGTCCTTGGAGGGAAATCATGAGTTTTTTCTTTTATGACCTACCTTCTTCACTTGTACATTCATTATTGTATCTTTTCTTTTTTTGGAGAGGAGTTTTTGTCCCATTGTGTTTTCTCCTTAAATTTTCTTTATGAGAAATTTGTATATGAGTATCTAACATGGCCTATTAGTTGGGACTCATCATCATTACATTACTCCCTAAGTTGCTTTTAGGGGGGGGGTGTTAGTGTATATAGTGTCATTACCTAACTAGTTAGTTGTTAACACTTTCTAGATTGACCTATTCACATGAAAGCTTAAGTTTATTTAGGCATTTAGTATTTTATCTCACTTCATCTAGTTGAGACGTGTGTACTTTGTGAAATGCCTAGTGTATACACGTTAGCCACTTGCTCACACACTCCTCAAGTGTGCTCACAAGTGTCACA
This sequence comes from Chamaecyparis obtusa, assembly GCA_027943335.1. Classification (NCBI taxonomy): domain Eukaryota; kingdom Viridiplantae; phylum Streptophyta; class Pinopsida; order Cupressales; family Cupressaceae; genus Chamaecyparis; species Chamaecyparis obtusa. The sequence goes on along the minus strand of BSBK01000838.1, from coordinate 321,765 downwards.
TCTTTGAGGGTGAGTCAGTTGTTGCATCCAACTTGTCTACATCTACCTTTACTATATATGGAGGTCTCTCTATGTAAATTACTTACATTCTCATTGCAATAATAGATATTGCTATTTGTGCTAATTTTATTTCACTTGTAGAAGGTTGTGCATTTTGATTTTGGCAAATTCATATAGAAGATTAGAAAAAGCAACATGTAAACCTTTAGATTTTGTAGAATGCAATAATTGTTTGAATTCCAATACAAGAATATGGATAAATTAATTGATTTTTCCATGATGGGAAAGAGCTACAAGATATCACCTTATAGTTTCCAAATTGATGAGGAGGAGAAGACATAAAACCAAAATAAAGGGATTGTTTTAAATAAGTTTTAAATTTGAGAAGATAAGGAAAAAAAGACAAATCCCATGAAACAAGGAAATTATGTTTACTCATTTATCCTATCCTACCTAAGTAATTACATAATTTATCTACACAAACTTTAATGATAAGATGCAATCAAATAAGTACATCAACACCCCTCCTTAAGTGCAACATAGGAAAAGTGTAAAACATGAAATGGGTCTTGGCAACTAGTCCTAATTAGGTATACATGTACAATTATGATGCTCCTCAAAAGATGAGAAGGACAAAACTCCCCCAAGAGAGGATGAAGAGAGAACGATGAATGAATTTGGAAGTTACTTGTGTAACTTGTTGCTGATGCAATACTGTGTCTAAATTTGATCCATAGGAGAGTATGATGAAGATATAAGAACATTAACAATAATGAATGGCTCTCAATTTTAATGAAATGGCTCTCAATTTGAGATGTGACCCAATGTGTTATGACAACCTTTAATCCTTTTTGTTTTATTTTGCCAAACACTAGGAATGCTCAACATGCAACATGACACAATAACATCTCTCTTTTTATAAAGATTTGCAGATTTATAGAAACATACCTACAATGCAATTTACTGATATTAAGTAGTGAAATACAGATCAGATACATACATCACAGTTGATATCACTTCTCCACAATGTCCAATAACATTAGACCAATACCCATTTCAGGCAACAATGACGTTCCTTAAATGGAAAGGTGTAATAGGCTGCAAGGTCTAGCTTGTGCTTGTGTCTACTGTTTAGGAGCAGAATTAACTGGAAATAATTAGAGATTTACTGACACAGTATGCCCATCTTACTTAGCATTGATAAGGTAACCACTGGAGACTCTAGTCGCAATAAATGCATGGAACAATAAAAAAATCCTTCAACTTCACAATATGCCATTACAGGTCTGAGCACGACTGAAGCTATATGTATACGCTATCACAGGTCTGAGATACTTGATTACAGGTTTGATGCAAAGATGTTGCAGGTATAACAGCCTTCTCAAACAATAAAACTCCTAATAGGCAGAAATATACATGCACATGGTTATTATTCAACTTCAACACACAAAGTACCTTTAAAAAGAAGCTTGTGACAAGGGAAGACTGTATGCAGGATCTGATAAGAGACTTTTACAGTCCAAAACAGCAAGGGAAACCCTGATAACAGTCACTAAAACATGAACTAAGACACCTTTGAGCTGTAGCAATGGGCCCAATATGTTTCCATCTCCTCCAGTCACTATAAATGACTGAGTATAGGTAGCTACAGATATATTATTCATTTGCAAACATTCCTAGCTCAATTCTGGGCACTGAAACAGGGGAAATGTGCCTTCAAAAGATTCTGGCCTTAAAAGAAATACTTGCAACCTTCACCTTTTACCTTGGCTCTGGAAGGGTTTTGGAGCCCAAAGACTTAGCACTGTACCTGTATGGTCTTACTAGGAATTTGTAGCTGCTGTTAATCACTTCAAAAGAGCTCCCAAACAGGTTGCCTAGTTGTATAGTTCATCTGCATTTAAGTTTTGGCACCACAAACTCTTCAAACCACACTTTCCAATGCACATCAAGTTGGTATGGCCCAACTAGGACATAAGTACAAGCCTTCAATTCTCATGAACAGCAAACACTCACTTAAAACACAATGAAATAACTTCCAAAATCTTTGCAACATTCATCAAACACCAACCCAAAAATTAGCTTTCAAAATACCTTAATATGCATTTTTTGAAACTCTGTAAAAAACATTGGTAACCCTTGCGTGGAGTCACTTTGAGCAGCTAGGGACCATCTCTCAGACATGAAAGTAGTGATTTTGTAATATCCCCTCTTTGAAATGAGATTTAATAATAAACATTAATAAAATATAAATAAATAATGTAACTTTAATATATATATATATATATATATATATATATATATATATATATATCCTTAATAACTTGACTCAAGAAATACTTGAATATCTAACTCTTGTACCCTGTAATAATGAAATTTCATAACTATATTGCTATCGACTAATAATTGAGATACAGATTAAAATAATAAGTCAACGCCTATTTTCATATCTGCTGTCCGTTTCAATATTCTACCACACGTTTCATCATTATATTGTGCTAAGTATTCTAAAGATTATAATGATCAGGTATTTCAAATAATATTGTGATCACTTCAGGAGTCTAAGGTGCGAATAATAATTACAGCACATATAAGACACTAAGGCTACACGATAAAAACTATGTGATAACTGTAATGTCCCCACTTTAGCAGTTGACCAAGTGTGTGTGCGTTAGCCTTGTTCTACATGGTCCCAAGGGCTAACGAAGGGTTTAAGGGGATCCTGGAGTGTTTTGGCCTAGTCATTTCCAGTTTGGGCCAAAATGAAGTTGATTTACTCAGTTTCAGGCATACTTACTATTTTTAGTAAGTCAACAGGACACAGTGGAGGCCAGTTTTGGTGATTGGATTTGATACTCTTCGGTGAGAGCTTTCCGATGAGCTATCACTCACATTATTCGGAGTCCGATTGCTAATACATTTTAATGCCTGAAGTTTTATTAAAGTAACATTTAATTTAATTGTAAAATATTAAAGTGTTACTTTAATATTTATTTTATGGGGATGTGTACCCAAGGGGACATAAGGGGATATTTTAATATATGTTTTATATTGCACATCTTTTATCCCACATTGCCCATGAGAGTTGAACCGACCCTTGGAAATAGAATAAAAGGAAGCGTTTGTGGCTTCATTAGAGAGGTTGAATATGAGAAGAAATTGGTGTGTGAGTTGCAGATCCGTTCTTGGCATTTGAGGACGTTTATCCTCTCTTGTGACATTCTAGACGTCATTCCCTTGAGGTTTGGCCTTTGGAATCCAGTGTTCTCAGCTTTATTATCAGGTAGATTGGGCGCATTTCCAGCTGAAGACAAACCGTTCCTGTAGCGCAGCACTGTTTAGTTCTTGTAGCGCAGCACTGTTCGAGTTCCTGTAGCGCAACACTGTTCGAGTTCCTGTAGCGCAACACTGTTCAGTTCCTGTAGCGCGTCACTGTAGCAGCCGCGTACTGTAGCAACCGTGTCACTGTAGTAGCGTCACTATAGCAGCTGCGTATTGTAGCTTCTAGTTAGCAACAGCCTAATGCTATGGCCCAGGTCATCACTCTTTGAAGTAAACAATATTCAAGCTATTCTATTGCTGGAGTATTCAGTGAGTTGTTTCATTGCCAATATTGTAATTAACCTGAAAATCATCATAAATACAGTGTGCTGGTTATTTTCAGTTATGTGTTTATACTTTCGTTTTCATATTCATGTTACATGCATAGATCTTTGTTAAAAGAGCACAAACAAAACAATACAACAACTCATTCCGGAGTCATAAGGGTTATAACACAAAACAGAGAAATTAGGGATTGCAAGCAAAGTGTTTGACGGAATTACTTTATAGCTGTGACTTCGTTTAGAAGCAGATTTTGGGGTAACCATTACAGTGGTATCAGAGCTATAAGTCCTGCCATCCTGTGGAGGTCTTATAGGGAATTTGGAACAGCTGGATAGAGGGAAAAGTGTTTGATGAAATGTCAAAACACTAAAATCAGAAATAAAAAAAAACAGGCTAAGCATTTATGTTTGAGCATGCGACAGGGGCCTTATAATTTTCGCAATACTAGAGCAAGACAAAACAGGATTTTAGACTTGCAGAGCGAACGGTCTAGTTCATCCGTGCAGGTGGAAATAGAATCCAGCCATACAGACACAGAGGAGATATTCTTTGATCAAGACAGCAATATGGGTGACTGAGATGACATGAATACAGGATTAGGCGGAGGCAGGAACACTGGTCCAGATCAGGGGGAGGTAATGTTCAGACAGTTACTGAATACATTAGAGCAGGGGCAGCGGATGCAGCAGGAGTAGAATAGGCGAATGGACATGATGTTGCAGCTCATGGCTAGACAAATGGGTGTCAATATTAATCCAGGTGATGCCAACAATAGAAACAATAACAATGGGGGCAATGATAATAATGGAGGCCAAGGTAACAACAATGGTCCTGAGAATAACATTAATGGTAATAATGGACACGGCAACAATGGGAATGAGGCTGATAACTTTAGACACGTTGCACGCCCAGCTCGGACAGTGAGCTCGAGACCTCTTCTACCCACCTTCCCACCCAGAGATCTGGTTCAACCAGTAAACAAACCGCAAATTACCGAGTTACAGGATCAGTTCAGGAGGGACTGTGAGGCTAGTGGACCGGAGTTTCAGGCGGATACTTCCCTCAGAGATTATATGGACTTGAGGATGAGACACATGCCTAGAGCAGGAGGGAGGAATCAAAACTTTGAGCTGAGAAAGAAAGTTGGAAAACTTTCTTTACCTTATTATGATGCTTCAGGGAAGATGACTGCATGAGCTTGGGTGCAGAAGGTAGATACATACTTGCAGCTAAATCCTATGCCTGAGGAGGAGGCTATCAAGTATGCGGCTATGCACTTGGATGGCGTTGCACATGAATGGTGGCATCATGGCATGGTGACTCTGGGGCATAATCAGATTACATCCTATGAGGAATTCACCGACAGATTGATTGAGAGATTTGACACTAGGGATCCCGAGTTACATTTCAAGGAGCTAGCACAGTTAAAACAGTCAGGTTCTGTGGATGCTTACATCGCCGAGTTTCAGCGCTTGTTTGTACTTGTTACTGATATCTCTCCTAGGAGATTGGTGGTGTTATTTTGTGATGGGCTTGCTGATCCATTACGAGGTTGGGTGAAGGGACATGATCCACTCACCTTAGCTGAAGCAACTAAAAAGGCACGAGATTTAGCCCTTTCGGTATACAAAGGAAAATACCATTCAACATATTCTTCCTACCACAAGGACAAAGACAAAAAACCATTTCAGAAAGAGTATAACAAACCCAAAGAAGGATCAAAAGGACTAGACAATGAAACCATGAATGAACTTCGAAAGAAGAAGTTGTGCTTCCACTGTAGAGAGCCTTGGGACTTATCTCATAAATGCCCTCTCAAGGCTAAGGCAAATCAAATGGAGTATTTTTCAGCAGAAGAGTTAGAGTCAGAGGGGGAGGATCAGCACTCCGATTCAGATGAAGGTAACACTATAGAGGAGAGCAGCATTCCTAAGGATGATAGATTGTTGGCACACTTGACAGGGGCCCAAAAGGCAATCACATTTAAGGTCAGGGGTACTATCCAGGGGCAGAAAGTGACATCTCTCATTGACACTGGGGCTACACATAACTTCATAGATGCACAATTGGTAGCTAGGAGAGGGTTACAGACCGAGGAGCATGATGGGTTTAGAGTCATGGTGGCTAACAGTGACAAATTATTGTGCACTCGAAAGATATCTAATCTTCACATTAGGTTTGGAGATGGCTATGAGTTGGAGGATGAGTTCTATGTTGTGGACATGGGAGATTATGATGTCATCCTCGGCATGACATGGATGGCTTCGCTAGTTGAGTTCACACTCAACCTAGCGAAATTGGAGATGAGATTCCAGCATGAGGGCAGAACTGTGGTACTTAGAGGACTTTCAGATGGAGGTTGCAGAATAGTGTCCTTGAGGAGAATGCAGAGACTTTTTCGTCATGATGACATAGAGTGGGTGATAGAGTGCTACATTATGCCAGCTTCACCAGAGCCACAGGAAAAGAGTCATCCACTAGATATCCAAAAGATACTTGATAGACACGCTAAAGTATTTGGCGATATTCCTCATTGGGTTCCTCCTGACAGAGGGATAGAGCATGTTATCGAGCTCGAGGAGGGAGCCAAACCAGTTATGATTACTCCATATCGTCATCCTAAGAAACACAAGGATGAGATAGAGAAGGCGATTAAGGATTTGTTGGAGATGGGGCATATCAGGCCTAGTAAGAGCCCCTTTGCTTCAACAGTAGTATTGGTAAAGAAGAAGGATGGGACGATGCGCATGTGCATCGATTATAGGGCACTGAATAAGAAAACAATTAAAAACAGGTATTCCATTCTTAAGATTGATGAGTTGCATGGGGCATGCTTCTTCACCAAAATTGATTTGCGGTCCGGATACCATCAAATCAGGATGAGAGCAGAGAACACTGAGAAAATAGCCTTCCGATGTCACTATGGCCACTTTGAGTTTATGGTTATGCCATTTGGACTAACCAATGCACCCGCTACATTTTAGAGTTGTATGAACCAGGTATTCAAGAAGCAGTTGAGGTGGTTTGTATTGATCTTCTTTGATGACATCTTGGTCTTCAGTAAGACCTGGGAGGAGCACTTACATCATTTGGAGGAGGTGTTATCTATTCTGGAGAGAGAGTCATTGTATGCCAAGGAATCTAAATGCGAGTTTGGCATGACCAAGCTCCTTTACCTTGGGCATATCATTAGTGCAGATGGTGTTCGGGTTGATCCCGAAAAGATTAGAGCTATTGTAAATTGGCCTACTCCCACAAACCTTACACAACTTAAGGGGTTCTTTGGTTTATGTGGTTTTTATAGGAGGTTTGTTAAGGGATTCTCACAGACTGCTGCACCCTTGATAGATCTTACCAGGAAAGGGGCCTTCGTGTGGACAGGGGCAGCACAGAGGTGTTTTGAGCATTTCAAGCAGGTAATGTCTTCATGTCCAGTTCTAGCTCTACCGGATTTCACGAAGCCTTTTGAGCTTCATTGTGATGCATCGGGTGATGGGATTGGAGCAGTATTGATGCAGGAGAAGCATCCCATTGCATTCGAGAGTAGGAAGCTCCGGGGAGTTGAGAGGAGTTATTCTATCTATGACCGAGAGATGTTGGCCATAATGCATGCATTGGCCAAATTCCGATCATATTTGGTAGGTGGGCGTTTTGTGATCAAGACTGATCACAACAGTATTAAATACTTTATGAGCCAGCATGATCTTAATGACCGGCAACAGAAATGGGTTACTAAATTACAGGCTTATGACTTCGACATAGAGTTTGTCAAAGGTAAGAAAAACGTGGTGGCTGATGCCTTATCTCGGAGACCTCACTTATGTGCTCTGGCAGAGATTTCAGGAGATTAGAGAGATCGGATTATAGCAGAGTATGTCGGAGATGCTTGGGCTTCTGGATTGATTTCAGGTACCATACAGGATGATCGCTATGAGGTGATAGATGGATTGATTAGAGTTCAGGACAGGGTTTATTTGATTCCGTCGTCACATTTGAGAGAGGCGATACTGGAGGCATTTCATGATGCACCCACAGCTGGGCATCTAGGGGTCTTCAAGACCTACAAGTAGATCCGAGAGCGGTTCTCATGGAGAGGGCTCAAGGATGATGTTCAGAGGTATGTCAGGGAGTGTGCAGTTTGTCAACAGAATAAGGGAGAGCACACATTTCCTGCAGGGTTATTACAGCCCTTGCCCATTCCTGATAGCAAATGGGAAAGTATTTCGATGGACTTCATCACTGGTTTACCACGAGTGCAGGGAAGGGATTGCATCTATGTGGCGGTGGACCGCTTGACGAAGTTCGCTCACTTCTTTGCTATTCTATCCACTTACACAGCAGCACAGGTGGCAGATCTTTTCTTTAGAGAGATATTCAGGTTACATGGGCTGCCCAGATTCATTGTTAGTGACCGGGATAGTAAGTTTATGAGTGTTTTTTGGTAAGAGTTGTTTAGGTTGTGTGGTACAGATCTTACACCTAGCACTAGTTATCATCCACAGACAGATGGGCAAACAAAGATTGTGAATAAATGGGTGGAGGGATATTTGAGGAACTATGTAACTGCACAACAAAAGGCTTGGGTTAGATGGTTGCACATGAGAGAGTATTGTTATAACACCACTTATCATATGTCCATCAGGATGACTCCTTTCATGGCACTCTATGGTTATGAAGCACCTAGCTTCATGAATTTAGTTTTGGGGGACAGCAGAGTGCCCAAAGCCAAAAACTTATTGCAGGATAGTCAGGACATCCTGAAAGTGCTCAAGGAGAATATACAACAGGCCCAGAATCAACAGAAATTGTACGCTGATCAGCACCGAATAGAGCGCAGTTTCGAGGTAGGGGATATGGTTTACTTGAGGCTACAACCATATAGACAGTCATCGCTCAAGAAGAGCGGAGCTGAAAAGTTGAAACCTAGATTTTATGGTCCCTACAGGGTGATACGCAAAGTGGGCGAAGTCGCCTATGAGCTTGAGCTTCCAGAGGGCAGTCGGGTGCACAATGTGTTTCACGTGTCTAGGCTTAAGAAAGCCATTGGTCAGAGTGTAGTGCCTTCTGCAGATTTACCCCCTTTGGATGAGGAGGGGAAGCTTGTGTTAGTACCCGAGGCTATTTTGGACACCAGAGAGAGGAAGCTTAGAAATAGGGTAGTGAAGGAGTATTTGGTCAGATGGAGAGACCTGTTGGAGGAGGATTCTACATGGGAGAGTGAGCAGGTTATTCAGCAGGCTGGACTGAGATTGCTTGAGGACAAGCAATTTCAAGGGGGGCGGACTGTAATGTCCCGACTTTAGCAGTTGATCAAGTGTGTGTGCGTTAGCCTTGTTCTACATGGTCCTGAGGGCTAACGAAGGGTTTAAGGGGATCCTGGAGTGTTTTGGCCTAGTCATTTCCAGTTTGGGCCAAAATGAAGTTGATTTACTCAGTTTCAGGCATACTATTTTTAGTAAGTCAACAGGACACAGTGGAGGCCAATTTTGGTGATTGGATTTGATACTCTTCGGTGAGAGCTTTCCGACGAGCTATCACTCGCATTATTCGGAGTTCGATTGCTAATACATTTTAATGCTTGAAGTTTTATTAAAGTAACATTTAATTTAATTGTAAAATATTAAAGTGTTATTTTAATATTTATTTTATGGGGATGTGTACCCAAGGGAGACATAAGGGGATATTTTAATATATGTTTTATATTGCACATCTTTTATCCCACATTGCCCATGAGAGTTGAACCGACCCTTGGAAATAGAATAAAAGGAAGCGTTTGTGGCTTCATTAGAGAGGTTGAATATGAGAAGAAATTGGTGTGTGAGTTGCAGATCCGTTCTTGGCATTTGAGGACATTTATCCTCTCTTGTGACATTCTAGACGTCATTCCCTTGAGGTTTGGCCTTTGGAATCCAGTGTTCTCAGCTTCATTATCAGGCAGATTGGGCGCATTTCCAGCTGAAGACAAACCGTTCCTGTAGCACAACACTGTTAGTTCCTGTAGCGCAGCACTGTTCGAGTTCCTGTAGCGCAACACTGTTCAGTTCCTGTAGCGCGTCACTGTAGCAGCCGCGTACTGTAGCAACCGCGTCACTGTAGCAGCGTCACTGTAGCAGCTGCGTACTGTAGCTTCTAGTTAGCAGCAGCCTAATGTTATGGCCCAGGTCATCACTCTTTGAAGTAAACAATATTCAAGCTATTCTATTGCTGGAGTATTTAGTGAGTTGTTTCATTGCCAATATTGTAATTAACCTGAAAATCATCATAAATACAGTGTGCTGGTTATTTTCAGTTATGTGTTTATACTTTCATTTTCATATTCATGTTACATGGATAGATCTTTGTTAAAAGAGCACAAACAAAACAATACAACAACTCATTCCGGAGTCATAAGGGTTATAACACAAAAAAGAGAAATTAGGGACTGCAAGCAAAGTGTTTGACGGAATTACTTTATAGCTGTGACTTCGTTTAGAAGCGGATTTTGGGGTAACCATTACAATAACTCTACAAGGTATTAAGCATCAATTAAGGGTGACAAATGGACACAGCATATTAAGCATAAGAAACTAATTATATGATTAGTCAATTGAAGATTACAAAGGTACAGGACTATCTAACAAGAAGATCAATTTGAATACATGCCAACCGATAAAATGAAAGGTGTGATTAGGTAAGATAAACAAATAGGCATTATGCAAGAAACTATACGATTTGTTATGAACATATATAAATCGGGAAAGATACGTCCTTTAAGAGGATATAAAAGGAGAACGGGGGCATCCAATTTAGGCACGGGACGGAGGAATATAATCAGCGCTGAATACAATACAGTCAGCGTACGAAGCATATCATTTAAAGCTGAGAAAGGGTTACATGGGAATCATAGTATATAAAATATTTTCAGTATGGATTACAAGATAGAGATAAAATCATAAAAGGTTAAAATGGAAAACTAAATTCTAGTGCTGGCAGGCAATGTCTGACAGCATATTTAGTGTGGTGTAAATTACCTATAAATCAGTATACTGATCTACGGAATATGATTAGAAATAGGGATCAATATATATATATATATATAATTCAATCTATGTATCAAGATATGAATTATATGGTTATATGTTATATGAATTTATGTTCATAATACAAAGGAATTAAATCTTTGTAGCCTATTCCTTAATCACTTACTATAACCCCTTAAGAGGATAGGTTTCTGTCAATATGGGAGAGGCGGAATAAATCCTCACAAGATAGGTGAATTCCAAGATGGTTAAGGATATGTATTTCCAATGCCTTGAGGGGAAATCTCGAGATGGGTACGAACATGTAGTCCCAATGCCTTTAGGAAGCCTACTTGTAGATTGGTGTCAAGCACTTTGTGATATGGAAATTCTCATCCTCCTTAAGGCTGGCATGTTTAAGAGAGATGAAATTGGGCATAAAAGTGTTAATTATTAAATTTATTATGAATTATTCATTGTTTCTAAAAGTAAATTCAATCTAGATGCATAATAATGTATGTTAAACATGGAAAATTGACAGCCTCCGAGTAGGGGACATTACAGATTTGATGAAGGTTTTTGTCCTCAATCAGTCCTTGGAAGAACTCTGCGGTTCAACACTGTGGCATCTGATGTAAACTCTTTTGAATGATGAAAATGAGAGCCCAAGTTCTCCTTTTATACAGGTCAAGGGAATATAATCCAATTTGAAATTTAAAATAAAACATTTGCTTTACAAACACCTTTTTGAAATATTTAAATACTTCAAGTGTTAGTTCCCTTACCCTAGGTATCCACTTTAGGGGTTAATGTTACTTTTATAAAATTAAAACATAAAAGTAATATATTATACCATTAGCCTTACAACTTTAGTGCATAAATTCAAATACTCCCAACCAAGTTGTGGAAAGCACCATGAAGGTACCAAAAGTTGAAACTGACTATACTAAGAAGAAATTGAAGCTGAGTTAAGATAACAAGTGCCAAAACCAGAACTTATTGAGAATAGGCTGCCCTCCAAGAAGTGTGGAGAATAGCCTAAGAGGCCAAAAATGCTTCGGAAATCTTTATTGCAATCAAATCACCAACTGAGCTGAATGCCATCATTAGATGCTAAGCAAAACCGGACCCAAGCTCTCCAAGATCTTTGGAGTTCTCCCTTGTACACCTAGAGGCTTACGTGAAAGCCTGAAAATTGATTAAAGGCTCACAAAATAATATTGCATAAAAAGGGGGCATTTCAATCCTCCTTCCCCAGATTTGCTTGCCTTCAAGCAATTGGCAATGCCAATCAACCAATCAATCCTAAATCACCCATGAAATTCTTGGATCCCAAAGCAGTCTAGGTTTGTAGCTCCTACTTGGAGCACTATACAGCTCAGAACCTGCAAATGAAACCTCTTTTAAGTCTTATTTTAAAAATAGAAACCGAACTTTGGAAGATTTCAGTCAACTCCTTTGAAACATGCCCTTCATTAACATGATCCCACGGCATCATTGAGAAAAAATTGAGAAAGTTAATGTTAACTTCTTCATTTTGAACTTCTCGCGGTCTAACATAATGGTTGTAACTGTGAAGTAAACTACTATCACAACCACAAGTGCAAGCTGAAAACAAGAAATGGCAATTGTTTGGTGCCCTGAATACCCATTCGACACAGAATTTGGTTAGCTGAAACAATGAGTTCCTTCATCTGAAACCATAAACTAACCCTGTCAAGATGCTGAATTGCCTGAAAATGTGTAGACTCGCAGCTGTCCAAGTCTGAAATTAGCAACTTATAGTCCGATTTTCGAAAAATCAGCACCCAAGAAGAACAACTACTACAACACTTGAAATCCTCGACCCAGATGAAAAAAACTGATTATTACCTTAGTTGTAAACACCTTAATGAGAGCCACCAACCTAGTAGACTGTAGAACTTCTTTTCTTGCTCAAAATATCCCTCCAATCCATTTGGAACAGCACGAATGGGCCCATAAGATGGCTGTATGGATATGTAACAATATCATTATTTTTGCATTTTTGGGCCATAAACTCCCATGGTACACTTCTCCCATCATCATTTGTTCCAAATAACTCATTGATGATCTTGGGTATAGAAAACCTACCCAAAAGTGGCTTCATCACTCTGAGGCTGCCCTACATTTGTCACCATGTGAACCTCATCTAAAAAGAACTTGGTAATGCTAGAAGTCTGCACACAAAAGCTCACTACTCCAACATCCTCTGAATCACAATAGTACTTCTCTCCATGTGGTGAATTGTCAAAGTCAACCATCTTGCCATCAATGATCTTCAGTGGCTCCTTTTAAGCAAATCAATTTGTACCACCTAATGACTGAACATCACACTTGGATCCCATATCTTAGTATTGCCATCACTTTTGTCATCAAAATCAGTAAGTCCCCCATCATTCCAACTCAGAGTGGATTATCGAAAGATGACGCTGCATCCATGTCAAACAATGGGTTATTGACAAGTTGAAGACTATCATTATCCTCAAGTTCAAACCCATTCCCCTGCTGATTTGATCTTTGAATTTCTGATTTCATGAGTAATGTTTTAGATCAAATTCATCCTAATTTTTGTTATATTTATCAATCATCTGCTTGATTTCTTTTGCCCTCTCTTCATTCTCTAGCTCCCTAAATTTTGTGAGAGCAGGAAGCTGTTTTTCTTCCCCATGTAATGCTATTTTTCTGCTTTCCAAAGAGTCTTTAGTCGATTTTAAGCTCCAAGGTATGCTTGACTTTTGCTTTGTTTCCCTAGATGTAGATAAAACCTCATTTGCAAGCTTATAGCCATATCTCTATTTTTGATCGTGTGTAAATATACCGGTTTCATTTCTTCCAATGTAGTCTTTAATCTACGAAAGTTATATAAGGTTATATTTTGTTCTACCTGGTCTCTTGGTGCCGTTTATATTAATTTTCTAAGACTAAGTTTCTAAGTCTTTACTACTTGCATGTGGTCTTTTGATATTAATAGCCTCTAAGGCTCAAGTCTTACTACTTGTAACTCTAAAAAGGTTATATTTTGTTCATAGACTACTGTATTTTGGTGTTTGAGACTTCTGGATGCACATTTGAGACATTTGGATAGTGATAGACCATGGGTTTTTGATGTTTGAGACTGCTGTTAAAATGCTTTATTAAAATTCATTATGGTGTTATACTACCGCTCTTATGATATTGTTGTTATCAGTTATTGACATCTCTCTCTCTCTCTCTCTCTCTCTAATATATTATATATTTTGAAAAATCCATATATATATATATATATAAAGTTTGTATACCACCGTCCCCTGCTGTATCCTAAAACTGGTCTTTCACGAAATGTTCTGGAAATGTGTGCCCTACTTTGTCCCCATCCCCGTCCCCAAAATGCCGTGGAGCATAGAAAATTTCCAATATTCTTCATGATGAATTGCTTTTGCTTTTATATCCTAACAATTGTGCACAAATTGATAGGAAATGGAGTGAAAATTGTAAAAATTTAATCTTTATTTCTCTTTGGTGATCTATAAAATTACAATACTATGCTACAAATGCTGTTGTTTCAACTTTGCCAGACATTGTTAGTAATTCGTTAAAACCACTCTTCTTGTAAACATGAACTAGAGGCAACTTTAACACTGAAAATTGCCAATTTTAGTACGTGAGATAATAAAAAATGGCTTATTTATTTTTTAAAAATCATCCAGAAAATAATTTCCTAGCGCATGTAGAAAGTTAATATAATTTTTCAATTATCTAAATTGTATGGCATTTTTTTAATATTAGTTTTTGTAACTATTTGTTTTCTTTAAACAATCATTTATAAGACTTCCTGCTTAAGAACTACTCGTACTACTTCAAAAAAGTGAATGGGTGATTTACAGGGATGTTTATTTTTAAGCCTTGTCAGTAGTAAGAATGAGATTAAAGTTTAAAAAGTTATGCCTTTAAACTTTAGAAAACCACAAAGTTGAACTCATCTTGCTGCCTTCTCTGGGATAATGGCATTGGTTCAAACCTATGATCTTCTGTTCTGCAAATAATGATTTTACTGGATGCTACATGCCTGCATCATTTTTTCTGCTTTTTGTATATGTTTTAATGTCTTTTACAAGACAATACAAAATTCACGGACGACCCCCCCGAGACCTAAACCTAATCCTAAGCCAAACTGTCCATAGACTAAAAACTGTAGACAAGATATACAAATATGAGCTCTATAGAAGATTCTTTGAGCAGAGGTTTGCATAAAAGAAATAAGTATATGCCTATGTTTTTGCATTAGATACAAGTAGTATAATGTTACTAATTGTGCCTTGAAAGTGAGATTTTCAAATATCAAACCAAAGAAAACTTATGTTGAGGAGTTTAGTTGTCTGTTTAGGACAAATGTGCTGCACATGACTGACAACAATGGAACAATGTACAGGCATGGGACATAACCTATAAAGAAAACTCCGGGTTTATAAGGCTGGCTCCTTATTTATTCTAAGCCTAATTTATTGGGACAATAAGGGAAAGAGATATCAGAAGCAAATAATGTAAATGAAAGGCTACTGGTGAATAAAGTTTCTTTGATGTCTTCAACATAGCTTTGCAACTCCTGGTCTAGAAGTCAGCAAAATAATAACAATAAAATATGTACCCATCAGACAAACTCCTAGGTACATTCAAGAGTCAGTACTTCTAGAATCTCGTAGATTAATACTTTTTGTTTGTATTGGACAGACACATGCAATGTAAAACTACTAGATCTGGACACATGTACAGAAGTTCTCTTCGTTAGTGTTACTTTTTATAACTTAGGGTCATTTCACTAGTCTTTTTAAATGCGTCTGGATGTACCTTTATAGTTATGTTGATCTTAACGTGGTTTTAAAAGTTAACAATTTTCCAATTTATCAATTAACTCATACTCAACTGTAACCATACAAACATACTTGCAGACACAGCTCAGTATAAATTGAACAGATACCTTCAATACGACTAGGTCAATGCTGACAGTTTAATTAATTGTTTTTAGGAACGCATCCATTTAAAGCTATCTTCTGCATTGAACAAATCTAATTTACAGAATATAATCTCTATTATGGTTTAAACTTTAACGCATTATTGTGAAAAGATTTAGTGCCACCTTTTTAGGTCCCAAAACATCAGTAAAATATAATAACATGACAATTTAATGTAGACATACAAAACTGGATTCTTTGTACTTTCATCTCCTATGAATAAAATCTTCCCTATCTGTAGTTCTTTTCCAGGAGAAAAAGTTAGTGCATCATCCCATACCTAGTACATATGATATATTATCTTCTTTTGGGCGTTGGGACCTGTGGGAATTTGAAAAACCTAAGTGTTATGATTGTTTTGAAAAAGGGTTTAATGTTGCTGGTCCATTTCTCAGATGTGAGGTTTAGAAAATAGTTGTTAGCTTGTGCACACCTAAATGTAAGGGACGTGCAAAGAATTAAATCTGTGGGATGTTCCATATAGTTCTGTTTCAAGAATTGGCTGGAGCCTTTATGTGTGCATATTTAATCTATGTTCAACTATTATGATACCCTACAGAATATTTGTCACTGGTTTGGCAAAGAAGGGCATCTCTAATAATTCTAGGATTTTAACCTCTTATTTTGTACTTTGTGTCTTTGACAGTTCAATTAATTGCTTTGCAGTTTAGTGGAGCAAGAAGATTGCGAGATGCTATTGTGCTAGGATTTCAATTACAAAGGATCCCTGGACGAGACATCTCAATTCCCGAATGGTATAGTCATGCAGAAACTGAGCTTGGTCTTCGTCCTATGACACCCAATGAAGAGAAAAATGAACATAATGTGACTTCTGCTCCGTAAGTTTATAACACTTGGTAGCTTGTGTTTTTAGTTTGATATACATTTTTCTATATTTAAACTCATTCAATGCTAAGAAACCTATGCCCTGGGTCTTTTAAGAAGAGATGTTGAAGATTTTGAGATTCTACATGGAGACCTGCAAGGCTTATCAGACACAATGACTTTCTTGAAGAGTTTGGCAAGTTTGGACTTCCATTTTAATTCAAGTGAGATAGGAGAAAAACGTCAAGTCCGTGAGCGGTTGGCTGCAGCTGGTTTATTTAATTGGGAGGTCTCTCTCTCTCTCTCTCTCTCTCTCTCACACACACACACATTCCAGCCAGAAAAGTTTCAGTTTGTAATTGGAAATGTCTTTGAGTGATGAATATTTCTGTAGGTATTAGTAAACTGTTGAGCATATGAATTTGCTGTTTACATCCGTATCTTTCTTAAATTATTTTGTTTCAGTTGCATTCAACTCGATTCCATAATCTGTTGTTAAAACCTATATTGTTAGCTTTGGATCAGTTAAAGGTTTTCTCACCCAGCTTGACAATTGCAAACATTAAACCAAGGTGGGAAATATTTCTACATAGGCAAATGCAAATTATAAATGACATAGTAGAAACCATACAAGAACAAGCTGAGAATGTTCTAAGAATGTACATCAAGAAATAAAGAACATTATAATAGAGATTAAGAGATTATATGGGTACAAACTTACAATTTGAGAATCCCAGCCTGCCCTGCTTTAGCAAAGAAATCAAGGAAGACACGCTGATAGAACTTTGATCCAAGGATTACACAACTTAATGTGGTAAAGTGTTTTTATTTCAACAATTCTTTAAAGAGGAAATTAAGGGAAGTGGTTGAAAATAACAAACACCAGAGAAATCTTGAGTCTGAGTCCTCCTGAAATTATATCCTAACTTTCTTCAAACATTAGTTTTTCCCTTATCATATTCTCGCCTTTCTCCACCTTTCTACTTCAGGCCCCTCGACCTCTCTTGATCTTTCTATTTAAGTATCTATGCTTATCTCTTCGGGTGCTTGGTTTAATTTTTTAAGTTATTTCACTTGTGTTTCTGTTTTCATACCCGCACACTGTCTTGCTCTTCTTTCATTAGAATATTTACTTTTCTCTTTTGACTTAA
The DNA here is from genome assembly GCA_027943335.1 of Chamaecyparis obtusa. Taxonomy (NCBI): domain Eukaryota; kingdom Viridiplantae; phylum Streptophyta; class Pinopsida; order Cupressales; family Cupressaceae; genus Chamaecyparis; species Chamaecyparis obtusa. The sequence goes on along the minus strand of BSBK01000838.1, from coordinate 304,176 downwards.
CATAATTACTACATATTATATTTTGTCTCCCTTTTGGTATATCATCAGTTTCTCATTTTATTATTTCCAATCACATTGCAGGATACTAATTTTGTGTCATGAGCCATATTTAATGTAGGGATAGTACAAATATGTATGCATATATAGTTTGTTCAAAATAATACATTTCCTTATAATCAACAATTATTTCCTTATTCAAAAATAATATTATTAACTAATGCTAATAATATTAATATATAATATTAATCAAGTATTAATCAATTTTAGAAATACTATTCAATATAATATTATTAAGTAATAATATCCATATTAAATAATACCAAACAATATAACATTAATTATTAATAATATTAATCAAATTACTAAATTTAATTAATATTAGTCATATAAATCAATAGTACTAATTCTACCGAACAACTATTTCTAATAATACAAATACCATGACATTCAAATATAATATCTGAATGATCTCTGCCACGTCACTGGAGAATGGCCACGTATGAGACCATAGGAAGACACGATTTGGGGAGAGACGTGATCCAAGGTTATTGAGAGTCATGACTCCCTACGTAATGAGGATATATAAAGGGTAAAGAACATTTGAACAGGGAAAAAGAGGGAAGAAGGCAGAGTCAACAGAATTAAGAATAAACTTTGAAATAAGTGCTCAGACCATACGATAAAGACAATAAGAATGGAGAAGAAACAGATTTAAGATATTATGTTGTTAAGAAAACTAAAGATTAAAAGATTTATATGGCTCTAAGTAGGTATCAAATAGCAGAGGAGAATCTACTAAGACAGCGACAGCAAGGAGACTAATTGGGTTAATCAATACGATATGAATAATCACACCCAATACAATTATTCCAGTCGTATCTGATCGCATTAGATAAATATGAATATATATAGGGAAAATATTAAGGAGAGAATATATAAGCATACAGGATACACTGTACAGTCTGAGAAAGTATAAAATATGGTGGTTACCCTTCATCACGAAGAGATAAGGAAGAAAAAGAATTCCTTCAATGCACAGCAAGCATTGTGCATATTAAGAGTTTAACGTTGAGTACCAAATGATATAGATGATTTATATTAAGGATATGAAATCCTTATAGGGTCTAATATATATGGTATATATCTCTATTAATAGTAATACCAGAATTATATATATACAGTTTATATATCTATTAATAGTAATATCAAAATTATATATCAGTATATATATAATTAATGATGAAACAATTATATATATATATAACTGAAATTATATATATTAATAATAATGAATTAGAAATGTATATGGATCTATATACATCTGGAGATCTAATGATATATATATAGAGAGAGAATATATGTGAAGTATATAGCTGAAACATAAACTAGATTTATATATTTGAATGTTCCATTATATATATAACATTCTATGGAATATCTTTGTATGATTTATATGAAAATAAATATACGATGAATATAGTATATATTAATTTTACTGATATATAAAACTCATATAGTCATATATTGATCAGATATATATATATATATATATATATACAAAGATTATTATATATATTATATTTAAATATATATTAATAATATTGAATCACATATATATAAACTATCTAGATAATAGAATATCTAAAATATACAAGATAATATTTGAGTTACATGAGAATTATATAGATATCAAATGTATATCTGAAATATATATATTTATATATTGATAGTTAGACATATATGAAAAATATATATATGAAGTATATATCTGAATTATATATCTAAATATTCTAATGCATATAATGGAATATTTTAATGATATATATATATATATATATATATATATATATATATATATATATATATATATATATATATATATATATATATATATATATAGAATAATTGGGAATCGACAACATCTTAGTTTGAAACTGGTTCACACATTCAGAAGATTTTAATTCATATACAATGTAATGCTTTATTTATGATTTAATTTTTTAATCTTGAATATTTTGCTCCAATTATCATCATATCCACCTTTTAGCTATAGTAACAAAAATTAAGATATAACCTTTCGACAAATTGAGCCTTATTTCTTTCCTCCCCCTTTTGACATTATCAAACTATTTTTTTCTCCCACCCTTTTTGCTTCATCTTGGGTTCCATGAGGTACTTAATAGCTCCTAGCTTTTTAAATGTGACCAATTCTGCAATTTTACTATCATTTGTTTTCATTTTGGATGATGCATTATGGAGTGTGACTCTTAATCTTGATGTACACAAAAATTACATGGTTTTTCCTGGATCTGTTACCCCTCCTCCCCACCCCACACACTCACACTCACAATTTTATTTTTTACCTGGAGCTCTTGCTCTAGTTCTTTATTTATAATGTCCCACATAAGCAAATGCAAACTATGAGTGGCATAATAGAAGGCTATAAGCCCTACAAAAACATGGTGTGCAACTGCAAATGCATTGCGTCAGGAAACAAGAAAAAGTATAATGGTGATTAAGAGAGATAATGCAGAACAAAAAATAGAATTTGAGAAACAGCCCACTCCTGCTTTAGCAAAAAGAGAAGGAAGACTAATTGATAGAACTTTGATCCAAAAGTGACACAAATTATTGAATTAACTTGCAATGTAACACGGGGACGCGCACCCTCGCAAAAACCTAGGAGTACCGGGTGCGGGGACGTCCCCGGGACGGGTACTCCACACACCCGAGGACCCCCGCCAGCGGCCGTGGGCCGCCACACCTCAGCCGCACCCATCCTCGTACCGGTTGGGTTCTCGGGATCTTGGGTGCGGGGGTGCGATACTTGGGTGCTGCCCATGCGTCCCTCAACCGCACCTGGGATGCCCAAAAACAAATTTTTAAAGTTTTTTTAAATTTTTGTGAGTTTACAATTTTTTAGTGCAGGGGCTAGAGGATTTATTCAAAGATAACATTTAATATAAGTTTGATTTATTTAATTTCTTTTACTTTAAGTTATATTTGTATAAATACTTTTAGGATGTTTGAGATAGGTTCCAGTTTCATAGGAGTTAAGACGTAGATTCTAGATTTTGGGGGTTTTCGAATAATTCCAAACTTAGCCAAATTTCAGGATTCAGCAAGCCTTCAACATGGTTACCTCCTGCAATCCATCATGGCTTTCTAAGATCGAATTGAAGTTGGCAAAAGGATTCTCATAGGGTTTTAACTCGTTTTATCACAAATCATTTGGTTTCGACCCCATCTCTATGACAGACTTAGCTTAGCTCTCGTCCAAATCCTAGACAAACATGACTTCCCAACAGGCCAAAATCACTTAAACCTCATTTGCCAGACCTAGGGACTTGAAAACAGCCACCAACAAAGACTACCAAAGACCTAGTTATGAAGACTTTGACATTGATGATTGATCATGATTCATTATATCATATCATGCTATTGTGCTCATTGTAATCATGATCATTTTGATATATCATATTTCATATTTGAACAATGAATTTTGAATCTTTGATAGAAGTTTAGAACATGATTCATTATGTTACTATGTATGTTTATGTTACTATGTTACTATGTTGAGTGTTCAATGATTCTAGTTCGTGTTGCAATTTTGCTATGTTCAAGTATTTGGTATGTTATATTGAAACATCCTTTCATAATTAGCATTTCAAGTTATATATGTATATAGTATGCAGCCCCCCCCCTCCCCCCCGTACCCCTGCCGCCGTCCCGAAATTGAGTCCCTTTTGTTTCCCGCACCCGAAACTCGTCCCGGCGTCCCCCCTGTCCTGACATACCCCCGCGCTAGTGTTACACTGGAATTAAGATATTTTTGTTTTATTTTGCATAATACTGTGACGAGCTCACACTCCAACACTTAATCTAAAATGTTGTTAGCTTTGTTCTTTATCTTCAACTATATATTTTATTTCCTAGCATTCAAGTCTTTATAATGTATAAGATATGCTTCAACTTTTAGTAGAGCTAGTTTGTATTATTATCTGGTGTGCTATGTGTTGTCCTCGATTTTTCCCAAGTCTAAAATCAAGAGACAACCCCTCAATTTTTGTCTAAGTTGGTGTTTTCAAGCTTTATTACATGTTTATTTACATGTAATAAATTGCACAAGATGTTATTAAAATTCCAAGTGTCAAAAATCTTTTTGTCGGACCCTTTCATTGTACTTTATTTAACATATAATATAATATATAATGCAAACTTAAAATACCGATAACATCTCAATGTTTATTATTACATATTATATGTAATGTGGAATTGTGCCAAATAAATTTAAGAGTCCGAAAGATTCAAGTATGCAGACATTCTATTTAATATTACACGTCCAAAAACACATAGTATTATGTGCGATTGGGGTTTTTGATCCCCATCACATATAATACTTCATTTCATACTAATGCCAAGTCAAACACAAAAATGCCAATTGGAGTGGATTCTTGAGCATGAAACCAACAGTTAACATACCGCAGAGTCTTGTTTTTTGCATTTGTTTTCTCTATCTTTTCGTTTAAAAAGTCTTTCATAGAAATCATATCCAAATTGGTTTCAAACTCTTAACTTGTTTTGAGTTACATGGAAACCGTGTTTCCATTATATGTTGCACATTCAAGTTCTTCCCAAACTGCGTTGAAACTCCGAGTTACAAAAAAACGCCGAGCCTTGCTTCTCAATTTATATCCTTTTTAGTCTGCATTCATCATCATTTGAAATAATTTGGCTCCTTTGCAATATGCTTTCGAGTCATTTGTCTTTGGATTCAAATCTTTCCACCTTGCATTTTCTGCGCATTTTCAATTAGGAATGCTGCCGTTTTTCCCTCTTCTTCCATTTCTTGAGTCTTGTTTTGATAAGGACGCATGTTTTCTAGAATCGAACTAGGGTTTCCTTCAAAGCTCGAGCCTTTTTCCATGTCGACTTCTTTGAACTTTTATTCATTTTGACTAGAGCCTCATAATGGCATTTTTTCGTTTTTGAGAAACTTGTTATTTGAACAAGGGCTATCAATGTTGGTATACATCATTGATGATTTTCGAGCCCTAGCTTTTCATTTCAAGATCTTGTTGATCGCTGCATATTCATAGGTTGGGCTTTTGTTTGTAAAGAAAAATGCAATCCTTCCATGAGTTATCGAGGAATTTAAACCCGATAACATAATTTTGTATTCACAAAGGTGCGATGATTAAAAATAGTGATTAACCAAATTTCAAATTACATTGATATTAATGTGTTATTGGGATTTTAAGTCCCGATAACACCCATAATTTGTATATGTAATTGGTGTTTTTCCCTCGACTACACATATTATCACATACATTCCCAAATGTCATTTCAAGTGCAATTGTCCCAAAAAGTCTCGACCACATACATGAGTAATGAGCATGCAAAGAGAAATCGGGGTTTTTATCACCTATTGCATGTATCCTTACATGTAATGTAAAGTGTAATTTAGGGGAATAGTTTCGATCACCATTATTAATGTGTTGTTAGGATTTTTAGTCTTGACCAAACACTACATTGCACATACATTAAATACATGGTTGTCTATTGTGTAATTGGGTATTTTTACCCCGATTACTTATGTGATTATATGCAACCACAAATGCAATTGGCTATTTTTACCCCGATTACATATGTGATTATATGCAACCACAAATGCGATCGGGACTTTTAGTCTTGGTTGTGAGTATCTTCCCTTTGCGAATCGGAGATTTTGATACCAATTACATGTGCTATTACATGTAATTATATGTGAAACCACCTTCTATAACCTTGGTTTCACATGAGACGAAGTGTTTTTCCATTGTAATTGGACTACACCTTGAACTACACTTGTTCTCTCATGTGCAATGTGTCCCAGAAACTTTGAATTTGCATTGTTGGTCACTTTTTAGTCTTTTTTTCCTCTTTTTTGTGTCTTTTATTTTTGGTCGAGTTTCTGTTTGGCGTCTCATAGGTGGTGTCGAGTCATTGTCCAACCTTGAAAATTTTCAGAATCCATCATTGCAATGCCACTATGACTGCTCTCAATCACACTTCGGGGTTTACACCTAAACTTTGCAGAAAGATTTTAACGAAAAGTTAATACTCTCCATACAAGAAGATGAGGAGGATGTTTCAGTAATGTTCCTCTACAGAGATGTAGACCTTGTGTCGTTGCAAGACCTATTGGACTAACTGCCAACGTCTTCCTTCGGGATTCGTAACATGGTTTAACAGTCTCCTGTGTATTCTATAAGTCTAGTGGTTGTATCGGGCATTAATAGGTCGATCTTTTGGGGCAACGACAACCACTAGTTGTAACAAGTGGTATCAGAACTTGGTCATGACAGTCCCAACCGAGTGCTGAGAGGGGAGGGGTGAATCAACACCTCTAAAACTTTTCTCTTAACTTTGGTAAAGTGTACTTATAACTGTGAACCAGATAGATTCAAACATGTAATAACAGTAAGCAAACAATCACACAGTGACACCAGATTTATCACGTGGAAACCCGATTAGGGTAAAAACCATGGTGTGAGGAGACCTCACAAATTTTGTACTCTTCTGGAGTACGCCCTATTAGGAGCCTTCTTGGTTAAAGGATCAAAACGCACTGTTAGATGCGACCCGGTTAAGAGATTTGTTACAATAAGGCCGATTAGTGCTTGCCTGGTTAGAGGACTTTGAACACCTTGAAAGATGTCACCCGGTTAGGGGATTTGATACAAGGGACCTGTTAGAGTCCACCCAAATACTGGGGATTTAACTATTGTAATTGTTAGAAGACAATAGAGCGATTGACCTTTTATAGATGACTCTGCATAGCCTGATAAGATCTTTGTTTGTGCTCAACTGAGAAGCGTCACCGGTCACCGCAGGTGTGTTCTCCTCTACTATTGTGCTTCTCTGCACAATCTTCTTTCTCTCTTCTTACCCTGGCTTCTACAACTTACAGGTTCACTCTTTTTCTCAGCAGAATGAAGGCAACTTCTATTCGCCTAAGCCAGAAGAATATATAGAGCCCTAGCCCTAATTGTGCTCATCATGTATGACCTAATTACAGATCCTTCTCGGATTCATCACTTAGTGGAGTATCGGTTCACTTAGGAAACATCTGATGCATGCCCTTGATTTATCTGTTGTAAAAAGAAAACAATAGATGTGTGTCAAGCATCTTTCCTTTACAAGAGATAATGCCTTGTTTTAAAGCCACAGATTCCGGCTTTAAAACCTCCAAACGTGCCCCAAACCGATCACCAATTTAACTCAAGGACCTTCAGATTTGTCGCAGAAAATCCCGGTCAAGGAGTTGGTTGGAATAGATAGTTGACTATGACTTCCTCGGTTCATACCAGAGTCATTACTAGATTGGTAGAGATTCTCATGCTGTGAACAGGTAAGGGTCTTTAACCTGTTGCTATCTATTCCTTGGCTTACCGGTTGCACCTTCCTCGATTGTGTTGTTGACACGGGTTAGTTGTTGCTCTCTTTGTACTTGACTACACTAGTTGTAGCCAGATCCTCCGTTGAAGGTGGAATCCTCCGTTACTTGACTATTTACTTTACCCGGTTGCTGATGCTTTGTATAGTGACCGGTGTTTATATGTTGACATCATTTGCCAAACCATCCTTCCTTCATATAGATCTCCTTGAATCTTTAGACTTAATAGAGATGGCAAAACTCTATCTTCTTTTGCCAATCAATGACAATACTTGTACTTGTACCGGTAGAAGGCTTACCAATTGCCATCACATAATGCCAACAGGTCACAGGTTTGAATCCCCTCGGGTGATGCTAAGGGGGGATTGTTGGATTAGCCGCCAATGTGCCCCTTCGAGATTCGTGACATGGTTTAACAACCTCCTGTGTCTTCTATAAGTCTAGTGGTTGTATTAGGCATTAACAGGTTGATCTTTTGGTGCAACGACAACCGCTAGCTGTAACGAGACCAATGTACTGGTGTTTCATCAAAAGTAGTATAATGCTTTCACGACTAATTCCATGCAGGTGGTAGCAGATCAATAAGTGAGATCATGAATTGTTTTCCAATCATGGGGAAGAATAAAGAGCAGTGATTTGACTTCATCAAATACAAAGGCCAAGATGCAATTTCCCATGCATATGTTCTTCCCAATACGTAATCGGGTTTAGGGTAACCTGATTACAAATTCATTTTCCAAGCAATATTAGTTTTTTTCCCCTACTTGCAATCAGGAATTTAAAACTTGAATCCAAGTGAAAGCACTTCCCAAAATACATGTAATCGGGTTCCTAAATCTTGATTACAGGTTCCAAGACGAGAGGACGCGAGGTTGGAACAAATCACATGATAGAACTGTACAAGGAGGCGGAAAGTGATGAAATGGTTGAGAGCATAGAATGCTCTAAAGGCAGAGATGGTCATGAAACATGAAAAGATACTTCATCAGTAATGGCTATTATGATGCAGAACAATCAACAATACAAAATTTCTCTTGTTCCAGTTCAAGATGCTTGCACCAAACATGAGCATATCATTCATGGAGCATCTCGTAGTAGCATGAAAGCCAACAAAAGGATGATGTAAATAGGTGTTGTATCTTGTTAGACACTTAGAATAACTTTCATTATGTATTTGTAATTTCATTTCGACAAATTGCATGCAATATAAAAGCAAGATGTAATTGCATGTGATAGTATCACCTACAAAGTTATAAGATTTAATCGCATTGCAGGACATTAGGACTTGTAGATTGAGTAAGTCAAAGATAGTTAGGGAATAGGTCAAAGTTTGTTGGGTTTCTCCCACCTTTCTCTCTTAGCTCCTCACCTATAAATAAAGGAGGGTGCTTGTAATTTTCATCTTTTGGCAATGCAAGAAAACTCTGCCAGTTTGTATATGTACTCTAAGACTTTGAGCTTAGATGTAAATTAAATTGCTTTCGATAAAAGAGGCAAGTTGTTTCGAGACTTTGTGCCAATCCAAACCGTGATGTGACGACATTTTCTTGAGTTGATTGTGAGTTTAATGCTTTTGTTTAAGAGGGATTTGAACTCAATCTTGCAGACTTTGAGCTTCATATTGTGTTTAGAGTTATAATTTGGTTTCAGATTTGATCTTGCAAACTTTGAGCTGCTTATCGAGTTTGAGATTAATATAGGACACTCAAGCAAGGAAACCGCTTGCAGACTTTGTGCTGCTTCGTTTTCTTTGTTTGTGCATGCAGGGTGAAATACGTGTTGAAGAATTTGAGCAGCACATGTGGTGAAATCCAGGCATCCTCGGGACCATCAGGGGATGTCTAGGATGTCCCTTGCTTCCCTTGGGATGGCTGAACATCCCTAGCCAGGCAACCATTTTAGAAAAAAACTCACTTAAATTAAGAAAAAATGAACATTTTCTTGATGACAATGAATTCTTTTGAAATGCTTATAATAGTAGAATGCGTTGGTCAATTGTAAAATGAACTAGAGTGTAACTAATATCCATAGAAACAAAGCATACAACCATAGTTGCACGAGTACTTGTATCCATACCCTTGGGGCACGTACCAGGTATTGGTACGCATATCCTGTACCCGATACTTAGTGGGTTACAGTTGTTTGCATCAAATATGCCACACAATAAAAAATGAAAAATATAACCTGTGTCAATAAACGACAAAAAACCTTAATTTTCATGTTGAATATTGACCAACACTATGTATTCAAGCCTAAAGCTTTGTTTTCAAGCAAACAAAAAGCAAAACAAAAACAAAGGGTTTTTGAGTTGAAACAAAAACACAGTAGACGACAAAAAGTTTTTGAGATGGAACAAAAATAAGCATTAACAAAAGGTTTGGAGCACAGAGCATGCAAAAATGATGCCATTCTTAAAGGCACAGAGCACAAAGCACAATAGGTTAACTTACCATTTAACAAATTTTTGATTAAACTTTCACCTTTTGCATATCAAATTACCTCATCATTTCGTCGAAATAAATATAAGTTTCGAAATACTCAACAAAGAGCATCATTGATTCATTGTATATTATATAGTTATACGATATGAATATAAGTTTCAATATAAATTTCTATTTAATATTAAATAATTTAAATTAATATTATTTTTTATTTAATAATTTAAAAAAAAAATAAATAACATTATTAAACAGTAAATCTTTAGGCTTTGCCTTTATAATGTTATTAATAATTTATTTATTTTAAAATTTTTTATTATTAAATAATAAATAATATTAATAATTTAATAATTAAAAATCTATATCTAAACAATTATATTGATATATTCATATTTTAATTAATTTTACATAATGGTTCAGGTTAGTGCATTTGTTTTATAATTCAAATTTCAGACATAATGCATATTTTTTTTTAAAATTCAGATGCTGTTACTAACAACAGAGTCTGATTAAAAAAATTAGAATTCTAGAACTACTTAGTAGTATAGACTGACTATTTAATACAAAGCTCTTAATTTTTTTTGGCATAACTAAAAAATACAATATGCTCTCTATTGAGTTTACTGTTTGACACTAATGGTCTAATATTTTTTTTTTCCATGTAGAATGTTGGGCAAAAGAAAGCGAGGGTTGTATCCACTGTGGAAGTATGTTGTTTGTGTCCCAGGGCCAAAGGGTTGAAGTGGATCAGCCAAGGTCAAATGTAAGCTTTGTTTGTTGGCATGGAAAGGTTATTACCCAAGGGTGAAGGCTCATTTCCTTCACCAAAGTGGGGTAGGTGTCGAGACTTGTAAAAATGAGAAGGAACAATATGATGCTATGAGGGATCAAGAAAGGGCTGAGGGGAAAGTTGCTAATTGGAGCTCTCATGCTTCAACAACAAGGCCAACTCGAAGTTAGAATAGAGATTCAGATGTGGATGTCTCATCTACAGATGTAATAGTAGAATATGCTTGCAAGGGACCACACATTGGCAACTCAAACCCCATTGGAAGTGTGCAAGGTCGAGATGTAGATGATGTAGCGATTGCATGATTCTTTAATGCAAACGGAATAGAATTAAATGTTGCTCACTCGCCTTTCTAGACTAAGATGATCCATGCTATCCATAATGCACTAGCAGGGTATAAATCACCAGGGTATGAAAAGCTTTGCACTACTCTAATTGATAAAGAAAAAACTTGATTAGATGAACAAATTGCACCAATGAAAAGAGTGTGGGTTACAAAGGGTTGCAGTATCGTGATGGATGGGTGGACATATGCTAGAGATTGTCCACTGCTTAATATCATGGTAACATGTAGCAAAGGGCCTTATGTTTTGAAGGCAATAGATTGTTCAGGGCAAGTTAAGAATGTAAAATTTATACATACCCAACTATGTGAGGGCATTGAGGAGGTGGGGGCTACACACGTGGTCCAAGTTGTTACTGATGCTACCCCTATTTGTAAAGCAAAAAACATGTTGGTGCAAGAAAGGTACAAGCATATATATTTTGGACACCATGTTGTGTGCATTCGTTGAATAATGCACTCAAAGACACTGACAAGTTCCCATGGATTACAGATATCATAGAGAAAGGGAGGAAAATACCGATGTTCATGTGCAACCATGATCACACACAAGGCATCTATCGTAAATTTGCCAAGGTGGAACTACTCAAACCTACTGATACACGTTTTGCTTCTTACTTCATTCTTCTTGACCACCTTTGTGAAGTCATAGGAGCTTTGTGTTCCATGGTTGTTAGTGATGCATGGGCAGCTTGGAGACAATCTACATCAGATATTGTAGCTGAGGTGAGATGTGTGGTTCTTGATGAGCATTTTTGGGCTGATGTAAAATTTGTTGTGGACTTTCTTAAGCCCATATGTGAGCTGATCAGATTTGCAGATTCAGATAAGGCATGTTTGGGAAAAATCTACGAAGCAACAAATTCCATGTGTGAATGAGTGAAGACAATAACTGATGCAAAAGATCCTTCTCTATATCCTTTGATAGAGAAGTTACATGGAAGATGCAATAAGATTAACATACGTCTTCATTGCGTTGCATATGGTCTTAATCCTAAATGGTATGATATACAAGTGACTAAGAAAAGGGCTCCACATCAGGATAGAGAGGTAATAAAAGGATTTTAGGCTGCAATAAAAAAATTATGACCAAGGTGAGGATGCTTCAATTTTGAGGAGTCATTGGAATAATTTTCCACGTGGACAAGGTGATTTTGGTTTTGTGGAAGCTTTATATGATATGAAAGTAAAGAAAGACCCTATAGAGGGGTGGTGAAACCATAGATGTGAAACTCCTGAATTGCAATCATTTGCAATAAGATTGCTCTCACAAGTAGCTAGCTGTTCATCTTGTGACAGAAATTGGAATACTTACGGGTTCATCATTTTCTAAAGAGGAACCGATTAGGGTCAAAGAAAGCAGAGAACCTGTGCAAATTCATAGCTCCTTTGTCTTCTCTCTCATGTAGATCTTGGATACAATGAGGGTTCTTCATCAAAATGGGATCAAATTCCACCTAATAGAGAAGTTTCTGTCCTTGTTGATGGAGAGGTTGAAGTAGATGGCCTTACTGACTTACCCCCTGTTATTGTACCAACATAGGAACCTGAGCTTGAGAGCAATGACCATTTGTAGAGCATCATAGCTAAGAACCTTGGTATGGATGATCAAGGCGTAGAAGACTAGATGATAGATTAAGATATTGGGTTTTTGTTTCAGTTTTTTGTTTGCATATCAGCTTGCTGTTTATCAAGCTTAATTCAATATGTTATCAGTTTGAAACTTTGATACAATACTGACTTTATCACTGTTCAAGTCAGAAGTTTATGATTTTTCATTTGCAAATCTGAAACTGAAAACAATACATTACATCTGCAAACTTTATCACTGTTCTTGTTTTGAAAACTCAATGTCACGACTCATTTTCAGATTTTTGATAAAATATTAAATTATATTAAAAAAATTTGACATACCCAAGTACCCTCGTCCCCTATTTTGAAAAATATCTATACTCGTACCTATACTTGTACTGGAAGTACCCCTGTACCACCATTCCCATGCAACCTTGCATACAAGTTTAGAATAAGAGCTTAGTTATTGGTACAAACGCGGGTATGAGAACCTGGTACATGGATGCTCGAAATTTTTTTTCGGGGTTTGGATGCATTTGGGTACGTGTGTATATATATAAATAGATACAAAAAAATTAAAGAAATAGACAGAATTGTAAAACTAAATCATTTGATAGTATGATACTTCATCATTGATCAATGCCAAAGATAAATATTAAATGCCAATTGATAGTTCAAAAATACACCATCTTGTACAGGAAAATTCTCAACATCCAACAGTACATATCCAAGCACACCGGTGCGTGCATCTGTGTCCGATGCAGAGGGCCCTAGGACGCATCCGGTAACTAAGAATAAGGGTATACACATATAACTCTTTTCTGACAATGGGAAAACATGCAACTGCATACAGCTGTATAATGAACAAAAGTATGGCTGCATACGACAGAAGAATGAAAGCATACAACTTGTAAGACAGCAAAAATTTGTGGAATGAAAGCGTACAACTGTGGAATAAGAGAATATAGCTGTAAGCATTTTTTGCCAAAGGAAAGGCATATGGCTCAACACAATTGTTGAATGATGACATGCAAATAGTTTAGTGGGATCACTTATTAATCAAAATTTATTAATAATATTTTGACAATGAATTTTGAATTTTGAATGCATATTGAGTATTGAGTCATTGACAATGAATTTTGAATTTTGAACACAAATATTATATGTTAAGGTTCTATAATGTATATATGTACGCTTATCCATGTTTTCATGCGAACATTTCAAATTTCCCTAAATTTTTTAAATTTCCCCTATATTTTTTAAATTTCCCCTATATTTATATAGCCGTCCCCAAAAATGATCCGCTCTCCTTGTCTTGGAAGCTTGGGGTTACCTTGATTATAAGTCATAACTTTGACTGGTTTTGTTTGTTCAATTTGGTTGGTGGATGTTTGATATTCTTCTTAAATGCATGTCCATTCTCATTTCACATTACAAGTCTGTTATGGTCATTTGTTCTCTCATTTTCATATTTTGCCAGAGTCCTGAGATATGTATCTCAATTGTATGTTATAGGGCTATTCTATGAACTTGATTGTATAAGTTTTGGGATTCTTCATTGTTCTGAATGGATGACTATTATGTTTTGAAAGATCGGCTAATCATGCAAAGAAAACTTGGTTTCAAGTTTTTTCATATTGATTGAAAATTTGTTCAATATCTCACATGTTATTTGGACATGTTCATATAAATTAGTTATGCCATATCTAAGTTACTGAATGGACACCTTGCTGGTGCGCATTGGATTCAGATGCACTCTTGACTGGATATGTGCTCCAGATGCTGTTCGAATTCACATGTTATGTGGATCCGGGACTGTGGTTGTATTCGGGATGTGTTGAACCTTTGGTAATTGGTCTTTGGTTTTGTCATTGATGTCAATAAGGCATATACATCAAGTATCTCAGTTAGCTGTGGTACACAAGATACAGTTTTAATGCTGGTATACAAGAATACAACTTTAATGCTCATATTACAAGGCCAAGTTGATATGGTTCTAATGTGTTTAACATCATGTGTAATTTCCTAATACATTGGATAATTCATTATTAAATTGGTCGATAAAGTGTTAAATATATAACACTAAATGTTGATTATGAATGTTGAATTAGCTATAATTCCATAACTACCTAGTTATGGTTGAAATGAATTTGAACATATTAAGTGTTAAACACGACCCCAACTATTATACCTTTTCGGAAAGGTAACAGGTAAAACTAAAATGGGTCTGAGTCAGAATTTGCAGAACACGTGGTTGGAGAGAGAAAAACCATTTCGATTAAGACTGTTGTAGGCAGTTATGTAATGTCCCCACTTTAGCAGTTGACCAAGCGTGTGTGCGTTAGCCTTGTTCTACATGGTCCCGAGGGCTAACGAAGGGTTTAAGGGGATCCTGGAGTGTTTTGGCCTAGTCATTTCCAGTTTGGGCCAAAATGAAGTTGATTTACTCAGTTTCAGGCATACTTACTATTTTTAGTAAGTCAACAGGACACAGTGGAGGCCAGTTTTGGTGATTGGATTTGATACTCTTCGGTGAGAGCTTTCCGACGAGCTATCACTTGCATTATTCGGAGTCCGATTGCTAATACATTTTAATGCCTGAAGTTTTATTAAAGTAACATTTAATTTAATTGTAAAGTATTAAAGTGTTACTTTAATATTTATTTTATAGGGATGTGTACCCAAGGGAGACATAAGGGGATATTTTAATATATGTTTTATATTGCTCATCTTTTATCCCACATTGCCCATGAGAGTTGAACCGACCCTTGGAAATAGAATAAAAGGAAGCGTTTGTGGCTTCATTAGAGGAAGTTGAATAGGAGGAGAAATTGGTGTGTGAGTTGCAGATCCGTTCTTGGCATTTGAGGGCGTTTATCCTCTCTTGTGACATTCTAGACGTCATTCCCTTGGGGTTTGGCCTTTGGAATCCATTGTTATCAGTTTCATTATCAGGCAGTTTAGTTGCATTTCCAGCTACAGGCAGATTTGGTATTTTACTCATATCTTCTTCACTACTTGTCCAATGCTTATGCCGCTTTGAGGGAATGATTTTATGAAGGTAGTGGAATGATTGAAGGACAAAGTACTGTAGCGGCACTGTTCATGCGGCACTATTCACGTGGCACTATTCATGCGGCACTATTCACGCGACACTATTCACGTGGTACTATTCACGTCACTGTAGCAACAAGTTCAAAAGCATGGGCTGGAGTATTATTTCATTAATGCTGGAGTAATTAGTGAGTTGATAAATCTGCCATGTATTTGGTTTTATTAATTCTGAAAATAACATTTTATCAGCAGCAGTTCATTGTCCACTTTGCATATTATTGTAGTTTATTTCTTGTTTATGTTGTATGATTCCTATTCCATGCACAAAACACAACAAACAAATAAATGTTTGATTTCCAGTGTTATAAGGGGTTTAAAACATTAAATGGAGAAATAAGAAGTTGCATGCAAACTGTTTGACATAATTCCTTTCAGCAGTGGGTTTAGTTTTTTGGGGCATTCAGGGGTGTCCATTACAGTGGTATCAGAGCCATAAGTCCTGCCATCCTGTGGAGGTCTTATAGGGAATTTGGAACAGCCGGATAGAGGGAAAAGTGTTTGACGAAATGTCAAAACACTAAAATCAGAACTAAAAAAAAAACAAAAAACAGGCTAAGCATTTATGTTTGAGCATGCGACAGGGGCCTTATAATTTTCGCAATACTAGAGCAAGACAAAACAGGATTTCAGACTTGCAGAGCGAACAGTCTAGTTCATCCGTGCAGGTGGAAATAGAATCCAGTCATACAGACACAGAGGAGATATTCTTTGATCAAGACAGCAATATGGGTGACCGAGATGACATGAATACAGGATTAGGCGGAGGCAGGAACACTGGTCCAGATCAGGGGGATGTAATGTTTAGACAGTTACTGGATACATTAGAGCAGGGGCAGCGTATGCAGCAGGAGCAGAATAGGCGAATGGACATGATGTTGCAGTTCATGGCTAGACAGATGGGTGTCAATATTAATCCAGGTGATGCCAACAACAGAAACAATAACAATGGGGGCAATGATAATAATGGAGGCCAAGGTAACAACAATGGTCCTGAGAATAACATAAATGGTAATAATGGACACGACAACAATGGGAATGAGGCTGATAACTTTAGACACATTGCACGCCCAGCTCGGACAGCGAGCTCGAGACCTCTTCTACCCACCTTCCCACCCAGAGATCCGGTTCAACCAGTAAACGAACCGCAGATTACCGAGTTACAAGATCAATTCAGGAGGGACTGGGAGGCTAGTGGACCGGAGTTTCAGGCGGATATTTCCCTCAGAGATTATATGGACTTGAGGATGAGACACATGCCTAGAGCAGGAGGGAGGAATCAAAACTTTGAGCTGAGAAAGAAAGTTGGAAAACTTTCTTTACCTTATTATGATGCTTCAGGGAAGATGACTGCACGAGCTTGGGTGCAGAAGGTAGATACATACTTGCAGCTAAATCCTATGCCTGAGGAGGAGGCTATCAAGTATGCGGCTATGCACTTGGATGGCGTTGCACATGAATGGTGGCATCATGGCATGGTGACTCTGGGGCATAATCAGATTACATCCTACGAGGAATTCACCGACAGATTGATTGAGAGATTTGACACTAGGGATCCCGAGTTACATTTCAAGGAGCTAGCACAGTTAAAACAGTCAGGTTCTGTAGATGCTTACATCGCTGAGTTTCAGCGCTTGTCTGTACTTGTTACTGATATCTCTCCTAGGAGATTGGTGGTGTTATTTTGTGATGGGCTTGCTGATCCATTACGAGGTTGGGTGAAGGGACATGATCCACTCACCTTAGCTGAAGCAACTAAAAAGGCACGAGATTTAGCCCCTTCGGTATACAAAGGAAAATACCATTCAACAGATTCTTCCTACCGCAAGGACAAAGAAAAAAAACCATTTCAGAAAGAGTATAACAAACCTAAAGAAGGATCAAAAGGACTAGACAATGAAACCATGAATGAACTTCGAAGGAAGAAGCTGTGCTTCCACTGTAGAGAGCCTTGGGACTTATCTCATAAATGCCCTCTCAAGGCTAAGGCAAATCAAATGGAGTATTTTTCAGCAGAAGAGTCAGAGTCAGAGGGGGAGGATCAGCACTCCGATTCAGATGAAGGTAACACTATAGAGGAGAGCAGCATTCCTAAGGATGATAGATCGTTGGCACGCTTGACAGGGGCCCAAAGGGCAATCACATTTAAGGTCAGGGGTACTATCCAGGGGCAGAAAGTGATATCTCTCATTGACACTGGGGCTACACATAACTTCATAGATGCACAGTTGGTAGCTAGGAGAGGGTTACAGACCGAGGAGCATGATGGGTTTAGAGTCATGGTGGCGAACGGTGACAAATTATTGTGCACTCGGAAGATATCTAATCTTCACATTAGGTTTGGAGATGGCTATGAGTTGGAGGATGAGTTCTATGTTGTGGACATGGGAGATTATGATGTCATCCTCGGCATGACATGGATGGCTTCGCTAGTTGAGTTCACACTCAACCTAGCGAAATTGGAGATGAGATTCCAGCATGAGGGCAGAACTGTGGTACTTAGAGGACTTTCGGATGGAGGTTGCAGACTAGTGTCCTTGAGGAGAATGCAGAGACTTTTTCGTCATGATGACATAGAGTGGGCGACAGAGTGCTACATTATGCCAGCTTCACCAGAGCCACAGGAAAAGAGTCATCCACCAGATATCCAGAAGATACTTGATAGACACGCTAAAGTATTTGGCGATATTCCTCATGGGGTTCCTCCTGACAGAGGGATAGAGCATGTTATCGAGCTCGAGGAGGGAGCCAAACCAGTTATGATTACTCCATATCGTCATCCTAAGAAACATAAGGATGAGATAGAGAAGGCGATTAAGGATTTGTTGGAGATGGGGCATATCAGGCCTAGTAAGAGCCCCTTTGCTTCAGCAGTAGTTTTGGTAAAGAAGAAGGATGGGACGATGCGCATGTGCATCGATTATAGGGCACTGAATAAGAAAACAATTAAAAACAGGTATCCCATTCCTCGGATTGATGAGCTGATTGATGAGTTGCATGGGGCATGCTTCTTCACCAAAATTGATTTGCGGTCCGGATACCATCAAATCAGGATGAGAGCAGAGGACATTGAGAAAACAGCCTTCCGATGTCACTTTGGCCACTTTGAGTTTATGGTGATGCCATTTGGACTAACCAACGCACCCGCTACATTTCAGAGTTGTATGAACCAGGTATTCAGGAAGCAGTTGAGGAGGTTTGTCTTGATCTTCTTTGATGACATCTTGGTCTTTAGTAAGACCTGGGAGGAGCACTTACATCATTTGGAGGAGGTGTTAGCTATTCTGGAGAGAGAGTCATTGTATGCCAAGGAATCTAAATGCGAGTTTGGCATGACAGAGCTCCTTTACCTTGGGCATATCATTAGTGCAGATGGTGTTCGGGTTGATCCCGAAAAGATTAGAGCTATTGTAGATTGGCCTACTCCCACAAACCTTACACAGCTTAAGGGGTTCTTTGGTTTATGTGGTTTTTATAGGAGGTTTGTTAAGGGATTCTCACAGACTGCTGCACCCTTGACAGATCTTACCAGGAAAGGGGCCTTCGTGTGGACAGGGGCAGCACAGAGGTGTTTTGAGCATTTCAAGCAGGTAATGTCTTCATGTCCAGTTCTAGCTCTACCGGATTTCACGAAGCCTTTTGAGCTTCATTGTGATGCATCGGGTGATGGGATTGGAGCAGTATTGATGCAGGAGAAGCATCCCATTGCATTCGAGAGTAGGAAGCTCCGGGGAGTTGAGAAGAGTTATTCTATCTATGACCGAGAGATGTTGGCCATAATGCATGCATTGGCCAAATTCCGATCATATTTGGTAGGTGGGCGTTTTGTGATCAAGACTGATCACAACAGTATTAAATACTTCATGAGCCAGCGTGATCTTAACGACCGGCAACAGAAATGGGTTACTAAATTGCAGGCTTATGACTTTGACATAGAGTTTGTCAAAGGTAAGAAAAACGTGGTGG
Source organism: Chamaecyparis obtusa (assembly GCA_027943335.1). Taxonomy (NCBI): domain Eukaryota; kingdom Viridiplantae; phylum Streptophyta; class Pinopsida; order Cupressales; family Cupressaceae; genus Chamaecyparis; species Chamaecyparis obtusa. The sequence continues at coordinate 284,518 of BSBK01000838.1, read as the reverse complement.
CTGATGCCTTATCTCGGAGACCTCACTTATGTGCTCTGGCAGAGATTTCAGGAGATTGGAGAGATCGGATTATAGCAGAGTATGTCGGAGATGCTTGGGCTTCTGGATTGATTTCAGGTACCATACAGGATGATCGCTATGAGGTGATAGATGGATTGATCAGAGTTCAGAACAGGGTTTATTTGATTCCGTCGTCACACTTGAGAGAGGCGATACTGAAGGCATTTCATGATGCACCCACAGCTGGGCATCCAGGGGTCTTCAAGACCTACAGGAAGATCCGAGAGCGGTTCTCATGGAGAGGGCTCAAGGATGATGTTCAGAGGTATGTCAGGGAGTGTGCAGTTTGTCAACAGAATAAGGGAGAGCACACATTTCCTGCAGGGTTATTACAGCCCTTGCCCATTCCTGATAGGAAATGGGAAAGTATTTCGATGGACTTCATCACTGGTTTACCACAAGTGCAGGGAAGGGATTGCATCTATGTGGTGGTGGACCGCTTGACGAAGTTCGCTCACTTCTTTGCTATTCTGTCCACTTACACAGCAGCACAGGTGGCAGATCTTTTCTTTAGAGAGATATTCAGGTTACATGGGCTGCCCAGATTCATTGTTAGTGACCGGGATAGTAAGTTTATGAGTGTTTTTTGACAAGAGTTGTTTAGGATGTGTGGTACAGATCTTACACCTAGCACTAGTTATCATCCACAGACAGATGGGCAAACAGAGATTGTGAATAAATGGGTGGAGGGATATTTGAGGAACTATGTAACTGCACAACAAAAGGCTTGGATCAGATGGTTGCATATGGGAGAGTATTGTTATAACACCACTTATCATATGTCCATCAGGATGACTCCTTTCATGGCACTCTATGGTTATGAAGCACCTAGCTTCATGGATTTAGTTTTAGGGGACAGCAGAGTGCCCAAAGCCAAAAACTTATTGCAGGATAGTCAGGACATCCTGAAAGTGCTCAAGGAGAATATACAACAGGCCCAGAATCAACAGAAATTGTACGCTGATCAGCACCGAATAGAGCGCAGTTTTGAGGTAGGGGATATGGTTTACTTGAGGCTACAACCATATAGACAGTCATCCCTCAAGAAGAGTGGAGCTGAAAAGTTGAAACCTAGATTTTATGGTCCCTACAGGGTAATACGCAAAGTGGGCGAAGTGGCCTATGAGCTTGAGCTTCCAGAGGGCAGTCGGGTGCACAATGTGTTTCACGTGTCTAGGCTTAAGAAAGCCATTGGTCAGAGTGTAGTGCCTTCTGCAGATTTACCCCCTTTGGATGAGGAGGGGAAGCTTGTGTTAGTACCCGAGGCTATTTTGGACACCAGAGAAAGGAAGCTTAGAAATAGGGTAGTGAAGGAGTATTTGGTCAGATGGAGAGACCTGCCGGAGGAGGATTCTACATGGGAGAGTGAGCAGGTTATTCAGCAAGCTGGACTGAGATTGCTTGAGGACAAGCAATTTCAAGGGGGGCGGACTGTAATGTCCCCACTTTAGCAGTTGACCAAGCGTGTGTGCGTTAGCCTTGTTCTACATGGTCCCGAGGGCTAACGAAGGGTTTAAGGGGATCCTGGAGTGTTTTGGCCTAGTCATTTCCAGTTTGGGCCAAAATGAAGTTGATTTACTCAGTTTCAGGCATACTTACTATTTTTAGTAAGTCAACAGGACACAGTGGAGGCCAGTTTTGGTGATTGGATTTGATACTCTTCGGTGAGAGCTTTCCGACGAGCTATCACTTGCATTATTCGGAGTCCGATTGCTAATACATTTTAATGCCTGAAGTTTTATTAAAGTAACATTTAATTTAATTGTAAAGTATTAAAGTGTTACTTTAATATTTATTTTATAGGGATGTGTACCCAAGGGAGACATAAGGGGATATTTTAATATATGTTTTATATTGCTCATCTTTTATCCCACATTGCCCATGAGAGTTGAACCGACCCTTGGAAATAGAATAAAAGGAAGCGTTTGTGGCTTCATTAGAGGAAGTTGAATAGGAGGAGAAATTGGTGTGTGAGTTGCAGATCCGTTCTTGGCATTTGAGGGCGTTTATCCTCTCTTGTGACATTCTAGACGTCATTCCCTTGGGGTTTGGCCTTTGGAATCCATTGTTATCAGTTTCATTATCAGGCAGTTTAGTTGCATTTCCAGCTACAGGCAGATTTGGTATTTTACTCATATCTTCTTCACTACTTGTCCAATGCTTATGCCGCTTTGAGGGAATGATTTTATGAAGGTAGTGGAATGATTGAAGGACAAAGTACTGTAGCGGCACTGTTCATGCGGCACTATTCACGTGGCACTATTCATGCGGCACTATTCACGCGACACTATTCACGTGGTACTATTCACGTCACTGTAGCAACAAGTTCAAAAGCATGGGCTGGAGTATTATTTCATTAATGCTGGAGTAATTAGTGAGTTGATAAATCTGCCATGTATTTGGTTTTATTAATTCTGAAAATAACATTTTATCAGCAGCAGTTCATTGTCCACTTTGCATATTATTGTAGTTTATTTCTTGTTTATGTTGTATGATTCCTATTCCATGCACAAAACACAACAAACAAATAAATGTTTGATTTCCAGTGTTATAAGGGGTTTAAAACATTAAATGGAGAAATAAGAAGTTGCATGCAAACTGTTTGACATAATTCCTTTCAGCAGTGGGTTTAGTTTTTTGGGGCATTCAGGGGTGTCCATTACAAGTTATAACTGTTTTTACCCAGTTTTGGTCTAATTTGGTTTTGAACAGGTTTTTGTGCTAGTAAATAAAGACAAAGGACATTTACAAGTAGGGGATTCATCCCTTCAGACATTGGTACAGGTGGTTTTGAAAAATATGCAAGTTTTGAAAAGATATACGAAGTAGACTAGAAGGAAAGTTGCAGGTGAACAAGACAGATTTGTGTATGGTAACCATAATTCTTTCAAATTTGATTTGAGTTGAATGATTGATGTTTGCAAGGTTTGATCAGAGGTTGAAAAGGTTTTATAATCTGGTTTTCTTTAGTGGTTTGAATCAGTAATAATCAGATACTTTAATGGTGCACAAATACACATTTGAATCCGTAGTGTTTTGAGAGGAAACTAGTTGTTGATTTCTCAAGAAGGCTAATAGTTTGGAGATCATTTAATCAACTTATCTTCTTGCATTCAAATTTATGATCATGTTATCAGATTAAGGGATTCATATCAGATTGTAAGTCTTTTGTTTTGATAAAGATCATATGTAAAAGAAGACTTGTATTGATACAAAAGAATCAGTAAGAGAGATAAGAAAATGTATATCTTGCTTAATGTTTTCAACTAGAAGTTGAATTCTTGCTTCATGATTTGTATTATAATAGAGACTATCCTCTGATTTGTAACTCAATTTGTATGTAGAAGTGGGTGCTTCTTAACTTTTGGAGTTGGTGCTTCAGATATAAGATATAAGGGATTGGTGTCTCAAAATAGGGTGTTGGTGCTTCCCAGAGTTGTAACTCTAAAAGATTTTCCCAAGAGGGTAATAAAGTTTTAGATTCAAAGTGGTTTTTTACCCTAAGGGGTTTTCCACTATAAATATTGTGCATCTTGTTTTTCTTGCATATCTTGTTCATTTTTCATAACTTAATGTTATAATTGTAAAAGTTGAAATTGTAAAGTTGAAAAGAACAAGTTTTAAGTAACCATTGATTCACTCCCCCCTCTCAGTGGTGTTTGTATTCCAATAGGATGCACTACCAACGCATCCATAGCCTGGGATGCGCATTTAGCGCATGCTTAGGCGCATCTACGAGCTAGTCACTTTTTGTGACTTAAAAAACTCATTAAAAAGTATTTTTACTCTTTTTGGTCAAAACCCTAAAATGGCACTTTATGAGGTCATTCAACCTAAAATCATATCATTTTGTTTACTCTTTTGCTGTCAACTCATTTTGTCTCCATTTTGGCATTTTGAAGGGCAGGTAGTGTTTTTTGAACGGAATTATTTGTGGACCTAAAAGGACCCTTTTTGAGGCCATAAAATGATGCGCCCTTGATCCCAATGGGGGCACTGCCCCCAGAGCCCCGCATGGGGCACTACCCCTTGACCCCATTGGGGGTGTTTTCCCCAAACCTCCATTTGATTTTTGAAGTACACTATAACTTTGAGTTTGCATAGTATGTATATTTGATGATGTTATTGTGTCTTTAAGGTTTATTCAATTGACATTTAATATTTATCTTTGGCATTTGGTATTGATCAATAAGAACAAGTAGTTTTCCATAATCCATGAGATCAATTGCAAAATGTTTTTGGATTTGATTGTGTAAGTATTTTTGCATGAACTTTTCGGATCACACTCCGTGATCCATCATCATTTTCTCCTTGCTTTGTATCATTCATTTTGATGATGGATCACATAGTGATCCGAAATGTCGATCCAAAAATACTTACACAATCAAATCTGGAAACATTTTACAATTGATCAATGATGAAGTATCTTACTATTAAATGATTTAGTTTTTCAATTCTGTATATTTTTTTAATTCTTTTGTACATATAATATATATATATACACACACGTACCCGAGTGTACCCAAAGCCCAAATTTTTTTGCACATACCCATGTATTAGGTACCCGTATCCAAATTAGGAACTTAGGTCATTAGTGAACAAATATACATAGTGTGGCAACCAATACCTATATGTTGATTTGGGCTGGAGGGTTGACACATTTACACATTGTATTGTTTCTACATCAACATATGCCTAGAAATGTCTGTATTTATCTGTGTAGCGTGTTAAGGCCCCATGAAATTATTGTTAATATCTAGATTTTTCATTAGAAGAAATTTCCTCACTCTAGTAAGGTTTATTATCCCGACGCCCAAATATTGAGGTTCATATTGATCAATTATGCATCTTTTGGAAGCCTTTGATCTGCATTAGTCAAATTACAATGCGTTTCATAATGATGTATGCATGAATACTGTAGATGTGAGGATTGAGATATATAAAAAGTGCCAGTTTTGCCTTAACAGTAAGTGAATTTGTGCATCCTTAACAGTAAGTGAATTTGTGCATCCTGCAGGATGTGATATTTGTTGCAAGAGCTCCTGGACGGCTAGATGTCATGGGTGGCATTGCAGATTATTCGGGCAGCCTTGTTTTACAGGTGATTATTATTCAATATAATGAAACTATAAAGCATAGCTTTATATTCAGCATTCTTTCATGTCTCTAGTGTTTTCTCATTGCAAAATATCATTGACACTTGGAAGATACTACCATTGAAACTCTTGCATTTTATATAAAATAGGCATTGCCAGAGTGCCGGGTTATGTGGTACGGAACAACACATTACTGTACTCTCATATTGCAAAAGAGATTTTGTTGCTAAAATAACTTGCATTTTATTTATTGGTTTAATATACACTCGGAATCCCAAAATTTGTCCATGATTGAAATTGTTGTTGGGATTTTCCAAATCTGTTGGATTTGAATCAGATTATTTACTTTTCATGGTTGTCTTAGTTACTATGGAGGTTTTTGATGAGAGGAATTTTTGTTAACAATAATTGTTCTGTAGATGCCAATCAGAGAGGCTTGCCATGTTGCAGTCCAAAGGAGTCACCCAAGCAAGCAAAGGCTTTGGAAGCATGCCCTTGCTCGCCAGCATGAAAGAGGGGAAGGATTTTGCCCAGTAGTCCAAATTGTATAATTCTGTACTCCAAATTTTCTTGTGCCTTGCTTTTCTTAATGTATTTTGGTTTGGAGTATGAACAGTAAAGGACCTTGCTTGCTTAATATTAAATCCCATCTTCAATAAACTCATGGACTTAACTTGAAACAATATTTTTCTAATAAGGTGAATATGCTAAACCTTATATTGTTTTATTAGGTGTAAAATTGTTGTCTTTAGGACTCTTCTGATTTTAATGATAACAATCGTATGAAACACATTTTATTGAGACAACCTGTTTATAGACCTCAGTAATATGTCTCTCTTCTACAAACATGCCTCAGACTAAGAGTTTGCTTGAGATGATCTAAGTTTTCTTAATATCATTGACCGCATTACATTTAAACTTACATAATCAAGTCAGTAGACTAGAAAGCTATATTTTGTATTGAAAATCATGTTGTCTTCTGTGGTGTATTTAAATACTAAATAACTGGAAAATGGTTGATATATAACACATTAATCTCTAGGGAAATTTAACAGAAATTAAATATCTCCAAATGGAGTTCCCAGCACATAACTCAGCTTCTAGATTACAAAAGAAATTAAATGAAACCCAATAAAAACTTATTGTTATTTCCAAAGATGTTTACGAGAGAAGGGAAGTCAATGGCTGAGAGTAATGTTTGGGTCATTCGATATCCAATGAATTTGGGGAACATTGTGAGTGAAGAGATCTCCACCAGCATCTGCCATGTTTTTTTCGATCATGACAGATAGGCTGCCTTTACTAAACCAAGCTTGATGTTTTCATACAATTGCTTATGCTAACAACTTCAAAGATATCTTGGAGAATTGCTTCCCTTTTGTTTTCTCATGAACTTCAGTCATACCACATGTTCCTTTCATTCTGTGTATATTTCTTTGTATTTGGGTTATTTTATTGACAATACATACAAGCAATATGTGCACACAAATACATATACACATGCACAACTCTCTTACCATCCCACCTTGGCTTTCGAGCATGCTCATGCACACACACAAATATATATTTAATCTGTATTTTTAAGTAGGATTTCCTTGAAGTTTATTATCCACCATTCATTGGAGACTTTTTGTTGTTGATTGGGCACACACACACACATGTTTTGTTAGTGTGATTAAGTAAGAATTCTTTGGAGTTTCTTATTCATTTTAGTTATGTTGATTGACCATATGTAGTATTGGGTAGGGACATATCTGTAATTTTTAAATGCTCTTCATTGTGAGCATGTATAATCACTACAGACATAATCACCTATAGGCTATTATTGTAAGTTTTTGGTTTCAGAATGTTTTCTGAGCTCAGACTATGGCTTCAAGGCACGGGGTTTAGGGATATGATGGATTGTGGATTTTTTCTAACCCAGGTCCAGTGAAGCTTGGATATAATCATAATAAAATTACTAGCTAATTAAACATATTTAACCATAATATGCTGAGTGAACATAAGCAACCACAAAAGCAGTACCCGCCAATTACTAATTCAATTCCCTTCATTAATAGCTCTTAGCCTTCGGTTTTTTCAAATCTTAATTTGCATGTTTTTGAAAAATAGAGCTATTTAGGGAACCAACTTTGCTTTGTGCACAACCTTAGTTTGAATAGGGTATGTGGTTCTCTGTCTGGGGATATACGAGTCTGGATTAGACAAACTTGGGATGCACTCATGTAGCACAGAAACAGAAGAGAAGAGCTCAGCCATTTCAGCACAAGAATTGGCTTGAGACTGGTATGTGGTTCAAACTAGGTCTGGGTATGAGGGGTCTAGGAGAGAGCCCTGCAACACAACTGGCATTAAATCATTAAACATACAGATATTGTAATTATGTGGTTAATGCTAAAATCATCGACAATTCACTATGTGATGAGTAGTTAGTGATGATATCATGCCATTGTTTGGTAGGTTATTGATTCTGCAGTTGCTCCCAATAATCATCTCTAGTTGCTTACATGCCATTTGATCCATATGAGGGGCATCTTTCAATGTGGGTAGCAATTTTATAGACGATTCCCTTATTTAGTGACCAATGGAATAAGTGAGTGGATGGACTGCTCCTAGTAATCACCTGTCATGTGCTTCATGCACTGATGATAAAATAATTTCATTGGATATAATTAATACAGTTATATATTATATGTTGCTGGTTTGGTTTTTGGTTTGTGTTTAACTGTTATTTTTATTCGCTCAGGTTAGATACAACTAGATTCAGGTGGACTTTATAAATAAACCATAATTTGCATAAAATATACAAAATTGAGAACACAACTGATTGTTGTTAATGCAGGGGATGAGGTTCCCTGTTTGTGACCTCAACTAGCTCAGATCAGCCCAAAAATGTCTGAAATTTTATCAATAAAAAGAAAAAGAAAACAAAGAACAAAGTAAAGGATTAACATTGGGCCTTCGAAGAAAATCTAAAGTCAATAGCTCTAGGAAATCACAACAATGCATATGAATGAGAACAGTTCTAAGAGAACAAATCCAAAAGTTATGCACCATGCGGGATTTCAACTAATTATCAGAAGCTGAAAGAGTATCAAAAGTCACCTTCATTATGCACAAATTTCTTAAATCTGTCAATGAACTGCCAGCGTATTTTATGCTGTCTTTTTTATGTATTGTCTATTTGTATTCAAATTGTAAAATGCTCATTATTCACTCATCTCCAACTCATAGAAAATTGAATTTTGTAGGTATCGTTTGGATCAGAATTGAGCAATCGAGCTCCCACTTTTGACATGGATTTAGCAGATTTCATGGATGCAGGTTCTCCAATATCATATGAGAAAGCACGCACATATTTTGCTAGAGATCCATCACAAAAGTGACCCTCTCTCTCTTTCTCTCTCTCTCTCTCTCACACACACACACACACACTTTCTCACTCTCTCTCTCACACACAACTGACCAAAAATAGAATGTACTGTTTGGAAATCATTAGAAGTGGATTTAATTTCTGTTTGAATTCAATTGTAATCAGGTGGGCTTCATATGTTGCGGGAACAATACTTGTTTTGATTCGTGAGCTTGGTGTGCAGTTCAATGATGGCATCAGCATACTTGTATGTTGTCTTTACACTAACTTTTGCCTGTAAAATGTTAAGAACCTATTTTGCTTTATTCCACTATGAGAGAAGAAGCTTTATTCCACTATGATAGAAGAAGGTGACTATTAGATTTTTTTCCCAAGGAGATCTTCACATATTTGAAATTTTACCACAAGTCTTCCAATTTTTCATTCCCACCTGTCTCAATTATTAAAACTGATTTTGTGATTAATCCTTTCAAATTATTAGACAATTGTTTAATTTTTGATTGGTTAATGAGGGTTTTTGTAGGTATTCCACAACCTTAGGACACAAATTTGGGTCCCTAGTTTCCATGTGTGCGTTTTCAACACTATGCCCATATGCTTTGGGACTTGCATTATTGCAGGTCATGTGAGACTTATCCAGCAATTTCTATGGCAGTTTTTGCCCAAGTCTTCATTGCTGTGTCGTCTACCGTTGTTCTTATAAGCTATTTACTCACTAAAAGAATTCATGCAAAGAACCAAAATATTGTTTCGTTCTAGTATTTATTTACTTATGCATTAATTTTTGAATTTGCATCTTTATCAGGTGAAACTAAATAAGAATACTCTAGAACAATGGGATGGTGTCATGTTTCTATGGAACAGTTAGTCTTGATAAGCTTCATAACATAATTTATATGGTACAAATTTGTAGTTTATCTAAAATTAGATTTTAGGATAACTAAACACAACCTCTTTCTTAAATAATTAGGGATGGAAATGTAAGGAGCTCAACAAAAACATGCTTTTGAAAGTTTCTTTAAGCATTTAGAAGACATTTAAGTTTCAAGAACATAAGTATACAATTAGCATGTTGATTTTACCTTTCCATGAGACACACTAAGTTTTCCAAGGCCTCAAGATCAAAGAGAACTAGTTTGGAAGTGGTATTTTGGGTGAGGTTTAGGAAGTAGCATTGCTAGAAATACCTTGCACGTTCCTTTGTCAATGGTAAAGCTATTTGGTTATTACCCATTATTCATTAGAAGGCAACTCACATGTCAGCATATTCAAAAACTTGATCTCAGAAAAACTCAGCAGTGCAAGATTGGCTATAACTTGGCAAATAATTTTTTTACTTAAATACACAAAATTAACTTGAATAATGCATGGGATGCATAAACAATGAATTTAGAGAACACATAAGACTATTTTGGTCATGGAAGTGTTACTTGGGTTCAAGATTGACTTGGCAAAGCAAAAGTCTAATGGAAGTCAATTACTTGGGAAACTAAAAAATTGCTGTTTTTGTTATTTTAAACCAAATGAAGGGAATAAAAACCTTGCTTTTCCATCTGGTGCAGCCCAAAATAAAGGACTTGACTATCAATTTATGTTGCTGAGATCCTAATCACAGAAGATGTGAATGACAAAAATCACCCAGAATCAGGTTTTAAGAAGGGTTTTTGAATTTTTTTTAGTTGGCCTAATTTCATGCAAAAACTCCGAAGTTAAGATTAAATAGTTGGCAGGATCAAACCCAGAAGATGATGGCAAATTGATAAACTGTTTACAAATTTCTTTCAAACCGTAATACAGATATTTCAGCGCTCACGTTGATGGAGAAACAATATCTATGCCATACTGTCATTTGAAGAAACATCAAATCAATCAGGTTAAGAAAAGACTGAAACAAATGGAACATCAATGTGTAAGTGTTTCAACCCTCCAGCCCACATCAACATATAGGTAATGGTTGCCACACTATGTATGATTGTTCAATAATGGAATAACTAATTTATATGAACATGTTCAAATAGCATAGCATAACAATATGTGAGACTTGAACAACAAAACAGAACACAACAGTCCTCGATTCAGAATAATGAAGAATCCCAAGACGTATACAATCGAGTTCATGGAAGAACCCTACAATATACATTTGAGATACATATCTCAGGACTCTAGAAAAATACGAAAAATGAGAGAACAAGTGACCATAACAGACTTGTAATGTGAAATGAGAATGAATATGCATTTAAGAAGAATACCAAGCATCCACCAACAAAACTGAACAAACTAAACTAATCAAAGTTATGACTTATAATAGATTGCTAGTTAGGCAGCATGATGGATAATTATAGAAACTATCTCCAATAAGAGTTAAAGCATATCTGGTAACTTGAAAAGGCAATGGAGCTCAACATGTTTGGTGTGCTCATGGAAAAATGGACTCTTGGCAAATTTTAGCACCACTTGATCGTCACAGAACAAGGGTGAAGGCCCTGCTTGAGACATGTGCATGTTTGAGAGTATCCTCCGCAACCATATTGCTTCAAATGTTGCTTTGACTATTCCTTGATACTTTGCTTCTATTAAGGAAAGAGCTACTGCCCGCTGCTTCTTGTTGATCCATGTGACTGCACTTGTACCAAGGCTGAAAACATATCCAGAACCTGTCTGATTTGTATCTATGAACCCAACCAGTTTAGGATCTTTGCTTTTGCTATATAGAATGCCAAAGTCAAGTGTCCCTTTTGCATATCTCAACATCTGCTTGTCTGCAACCTAATGTTCTGCCTTAAGTGCTGTCATGAATTTGGAAATGTGACTTACGATGTTGCTTAAATGAGGTCTGGTGGCTGTAAGATAGATAAGTCTGGCTGCAAGTTACCTGGATGCTGACTCACTGTTTACCTTGTGTTTGTTTTGGCTGAAAGCTTCAGGCCTTTCTACATTTGTGTAGATGAGATTTTGCAATATGTCATTCTGAACTTTTCTAGCAAACTCCTAGAATATTTAGACTAAGAGATGAAAATACCAGCACTTGTCTACCAAACCTCTACACCTAGGCAATAATGTAGGAGGCCTAAGTTTATCAGGTCAAAAGTTGTATGCCAATTACATTTGATTTCTTCAATCAAATGTGCCTCACTACCTAGAATGATGGTATCCTCCACATAAATGACAAGTAGGTTATCATTGCCACCACTTTTGACAGTAAATTTGGATCTTATCTGGAATCCCTGTCGAATCAAATACTTGTTGATTTTTATGTACTGTGCTTTTGGTGCTTGGTTTAGGCCATAAAGAGCTTTTGTTTAATTTGCTTACTTGATGCTTCTTTCTTGCAACCTAATAACCTTGAGGCTAAGTCGTGTGTTTCTTTGTCTAAGTCATTATTAAGGAAGGCACTCTTCATGTGCATTTGATGGACTTCCAACTAAATTGTGTTGCCATGGCTAGAACTAGACAAATGGTGCTCATCTTTTCTGTAGGAGCAAAGGTCTCCTCATAGGCAATACCTTTTCTTTGTGCAAACTCTTTATCCACTAATCGTGCTTTATACTTTACTTTGTAAACCCATCTATTGCCAATAGGTTTCTTCCTTGGTGGATGATCTGAAAGAATGCAAGTCTTATTTTTCGTAAGGCTCTTATGCTCAATTTCCATGGACTTTTCCATTTAGGTTTACCTTTTACTTCCTCAAACACTTGAGGTTTATAAACTTCTTGAATTTTAACCATACGAGTAAAGTTAATTGTGTTCTTGCTCTTTCCCTTGGATGATCTCCCCTTGACCATTTCATTATCCGGAACATCACCAATAAGTTTTTCCTAGCACTTTTTTCTTTTTTTGAGAAACCTCTCCTTCCAAATCAATGTTGTCATCATAACCCGTGTCGACTGGTGGTAGGTCATTTGGATGCTTATCTAGATTCTCTTAAAGAAAATCTTTTGACATTGGTACCTACTAAGATATTCTGCATTCTTAGAATGAGATTCATGATCAAAATCATCCCCCCTTTTGTTGAAGCTAGTAGATGATGAACACCTAAATCTATAATATTGATCTTAGAAGAGAGCTGAACAGGCCCAATTTTTTCATCATTCACAACATCCTTGTTGAATGTCAAGCAATTAGTGTCAACATCAATCAGCCTATAGATCGGTGTTAACTTTTGACATTCTGAGTCTAGTTTGGTTCTCTTTGCATTTGGAATCCAAACATATGTAGTAGAATTGAAAACCTTTAGATGATTTACCTTTGGTTTCCTCCCAAACCAAGCTTTCTCTAGGGTCCAATCATTCATTGCCTACGTTAGATACTCATTGGAAGACAGATTGTAGTGTGTAAATTGGCTCAACCCAAAATTTCTTGTTAACACTCTTGTTTTCCAACATGTAGTGGGCAATCTCTGTTATTGTGGTTCCTTCTCAACTACTCCATTTTGTTATGGATTATACAGATTGTTGTGAATTGATGTTCAATTCTGTTTTTAGCACAAACATTAGTGAATTCGTTTGAACATAATTCACCTTCATCATTAGACCTAAGATTGATTATTGAACAGCTAAACTCTTTCTCTACCGATGCTTTGAAGTTTGAACTTTTGGAATTCCTTAAATGCTTTTGATTTTGTTTTTAAGAAAAGCAACCACATTTTCCTACTAAAATCAGCAACAAACAAGACAAAATATGCTTTGATTTTCATCAAATGTTCCTGCAAAGACATTTTTTGAAAACTTCTCACAAAATTTTTCAGGGAAAAAGGCCACAAACTTTTTGTTAAAAAATTCACCAAAAAACTTGTAGAAAGACCTCTGCTTTGGTACCAGAAAATGATTGAAATATTCAATATTGAACAAAGGAGTGAAAGACTTCTTAAAAAAGAGATCACGGAATATCTTTCTAGAACGCAAACAATTGACAACTAAGAAACCAAACTAAATTGGAAGAAACAAGGAAAGTTTCTAAGTAGTAACTTACTGACATAATTGACTATTATACTAAATCCATCAATATTAGTTTAATAGTATGTTGGAAGAGAAATCGATGAAAATGATATTATTTTATTTATTTTTCCTAGAGAGGGTCATTTACGTTTGGTCATTCTTTGCTTCAAACCACCTTTAGGAGTTGAAGGCTATCCTTTTTAGGATCCTTTGTAAATTATAATAATAGATAGAGGCTTGATACAATAGCTCCTTGGCTTGCTCACCTTGTGCCATTGTAAGAAAGAAACCCGCATAGACCAGTCCTAGAAGAACAAATGCCTAATGCCCATACATACACAAAATTTCTTGTAGCACCAATTTTTTGCATGACACTTTAATATATTAAATACCGGGCACTGCACAACAATACTACCAAGTATAGGAGTGTATGAATAGCCTACATTGCCTTGCCAATAAATCATCATAACATACATTCCTTTAACCTTCATAAAGGATTCCTTTTTTTTAATAAACTCCTTAGGTGGTGAACCCAGCTCAATAATATTAAAATCAAGTTATCCCACATAGGTACATCCTTTCTTTCAATCATCGTAGTAAAATCCTTTTCCAATGCTCCTTAGTTAGCCATAAAGTTAGTGACTTAATTCTATGACCTAGAAGAATGAGAAATTTAAAGATATCAAAGTTTTGATTTTCACTCCAAAACTTCTTTAGGATAGTTCTCAGTTTTTTAATCAGGGTAGTGATCTTTGATGACCATATTTACAAGTCTAAGAGGCCTCTTCCATGTCCTCATAACTATATCATACTACATTTGTGGCTTGCAAAACAACTAGTAAAATTTCCCATTCCGTATAGTCATTCTTTGCTTGATGGGGAACATAGAACCTCTGAGAACAAAGTCTCTTTTTTTTTTTTCGACACATAACCACTTTTTGCAAGGCCTGGATTTCCTTTTGAGGCTCCATTGAGACTTTTAACCATCCTTCTCAACATTTGCCAACCTTTCCCCTCCATTTTCTTTTGTCTACTCCCCGTTGAATGGGTATGCTAAAAGAATCTTCATGGTAATGTTGTAACTGCTTTGTTTTCCACCAAGGTTTGGGTTTATTTTGGTTTTCTTATCTCCATCATTTTAGCTAGGAAATTAATGTGGGAAATTTTTGGTTTATGTTGTGGAAGAATACAGATTGAAGATTGAAGAGATTGTTTGCATTTCAATCTACAAGATGATGGTCAAGTATAAGTGTTCAATAGAACATTGGTGAAGCTCTTGAGACGGTGTAATACTATGCATGCTAAAATTTGGAATAAAAATTGAAATGCATCCTACGTATATAATGGGGTAGTTCACTACTTTAATGTTTGAAGATTGGAGAGATTGATTGCATTTCATCTACAAGCCAATGGTCAAGAAAAAGCATTCAATGAAACAATGGTAAATCTTTAGAGGGTGTAAATGGGATTGAAAAATCGATATGCATCCCACATATACAATAGGGTAGTTTTCTTCTACTATAACTTGTTCTTTTAAGACCCTTTTTACTTGTCTCATAGCCTGCTTAATAATGTTATGGAACACCCAAAAAGGAAGCTAGAAGTGAAATTGGAAAATCTAGAAAGCTGAAAATTTATTGAAAAAATAAGGCATGCACATAAAGAGTTTCAAGAAGCCTCAAGCTAAAGCAAGACATGATCAACATAGAGTTGAGGATACATTAAAGTTGGGGACAAGGTATAGCTTTAGCTGATTAAAGAAAAACTGTAAGGTAAAATGATGGAGCTAAAAGTGCTTAGATGTTGTCCATTTGAAATTCTCTAATTAGCCGACCTATTTGTTTCAGATTAGATCTGTCTGCACATGTGAAGATATATACTCTCTTTGATCCTCCTATGCTAGATGCAGGAAACGAATTTGTGTACTTTCCCCTGAGGACCTTGCACCTGATGCTCATGTGGAGTTGTATAAGGATGATGTTTCACAAAGAAATGTGAGGGTATCAAGGTGAGGAGAGCAGAAAAGTTGGCTAGTGAGATTGAAAGACAATTGCCAAATAAAGCTGATCGATATTCTAAGGAGAAATTGGGGAAATTGTTCCTTCATCTCTTGAGTTCTTAAGCTTTTGGGGATCAAATGCCTTGTAGTTATGAGATGTGATCCAAATTGAATCAAATAGGATCAGGAGTACTAATAGCAGTTAGATTCAGTTCAGCAAAGCCACTACTTGCATTCACTACTAAAATTTACAGGGTATGCAACTTGAAAACACTGTCAATAATTATCGAAAACACTGTCAATAATTATATTATGATGACTGTCATGCAGGACAGAATAAACAAGATTGATACAAGGGTTTACAGAGATTGTAGATGGTCCTAATTTATTCAGACATCCTTTGAACCATAGATAGTTGAATGACTGTTTGAAAATAAAGAACCCAGACATCAATCTGCATAGTGACAAACATGCCAGGTATGACAGGGTGACAGATGAACTAATAACATGGCAGTTAAGGTCATATCATGATTGTTGCAGGTGTGGCATGTTGGTATTACCCTGATGGCCATTGTGGTTTTCACATTTTTAAATCAGTAAAGGAGTACAGTAGCTGTGAAGACTGTCTCTTTAAGTTCTTTGACACTTCATTGTTTGGTTCATTCTTGTTGAGTTTTGTTATGTATGCTCTTGTTCTATCCTTTCACTGCTTCTTGTTTGAGGGTTTTAAGGAGTTATGGTATGTAAGTGGAGTAGAAGAGTGTGCATTGAAGCAAGCTACTGAGCATTGTGAGTTGTAAGGATATTGATGATACACTGTTGGTGTTATAGCAGATATCTAAAACACAATAAGCTTGTAATATTACAAGGTGATAGTAATTAGAGAAGGAAAGGCTTTGCAAGTTTACTCTTTTGGAGTTTCCGTAGATTGGATTTCTTTAGGTAAAACCCCCTTATGTTGAGCTCTATTTTTGTGTGTTTAAAGTTCTTTTCTTGTTTCATATCATACATACATCAATCAACATTAGTTATAGTGCTTAATAAATTTATTTCTAAGCACAAATGACCGTTTTCTTAAACAAATACTAAGGAAACAGAAAAAACCAACTTAAATGTTTGGATTTGAGATAGATTTGTATTGGTGATTATAGATCACTTTCTTTATTAGTTTCTATTCTGTGTTTATAAATAGAATTGTTTATATATTAGTGTTGTTGCAGGATACTAATATCAGCTCTATCTCATTGTTTGAACACAAAGCCCAGATAAAAGACTTAAATGGATAATTTTTTTTAGTCTTTTCTAGGTCTTCTGCATTTAATTTCTTGGTGGACTGCTACTATTAATATGATTTGAGTTTAGATAGAAAAGCAACTAGCACACTTAAATTCTATTTTGGTCATCAAAATAATTTTTCAAATTGGCAGAAAATGTTTGCCACAGCTTGAGCTTTTGTTGCCATTTTAAATTTTTGAAGATTCTTTTGGTATTTGAAAACAAACAAAGTTTATGGTCCATGTTAATATGATTCTAATTTCCTTGACACCTATTAGAAATTAAGTTTGGGAAGTTACATAGCTGGCTCTGTATGCATGTTTACTTAAGTTAGAAAATGGTTATAATAGACCTTTGTTGTAGGTATCTTCAAGTGTTCCAGAAGGTAAAGGTGTCTCATCTTCTGCTGCTGTAGAAGTTGCTACAATGTCTGCTATTGCTGCTGCACACGGTGAGCATTTTTCATACAAGTTATCCTTTACTATTGGTGATCCATGCAGCTTAATTAT
This sequence comes from Chamaecyparis obtusa, assembly GCA_027943335.1. Classification (NCBI taxonomy): domain Eukaryota; kingdom Viridiplantae; phylum Streptophyta; class Pinopsida; order Cupressales; family Cupressaceae; genus Chamaecyparis; species Chamaecyparis obtusa. The sequence goes on along the minus strand of BSBK01000838.1, from coordinate 267,272 downwards.
TGTATAGTTTTTCATACAAATTGCAAGTTAAAATTTTAACTAACCCCTACAAGTGGCACAGCAGCAATGTCCTTTCACATTCATGGTCGTTTTCCTTATTGCCCCTTTTCACTGTATCAGAGGATTGTATGTAGGTTTAATGCCATACTTCTGCAGGTTGCTAATAAGGTATTAACCATTGTATTGAGCTAATATTCATTCACCAACTTGTATATAATTTACTAAAAGCAAAGTTATAGAGTTTGGTTCTGGTAATTAAAGAAGAATCCAGGGTAACCAAGGAAGTGTCATGACTCATAACCAAAAGCATTATATCTGCTCAATATCCTAGGAGCAACCCATGCCAAAAACATTATTTCTGCTGACAAAAGAGTAACCTAAGCAAAACCACTATTAGTTTGAATGTCCAAGGAAATATAAGAGAAGCAAGGATTAATTAAGTCGTAACTATCATATGCGGTGCATTAAATATATAGATAAAATCAACGCACCCCAAGAATTGTTGTAAGAACCCTCTCTGGGTGTATTCTTGTAAATACAATTTTTCTACCTTGTTTGTGTTTGTTTTGATGAATGAATGTGGTATATTTGCGATGTTTGATATGACAATATAATGCAACAAATAAAAAATATTGCAATAATAATTATTGCAATAATAATTTTCCCAACCCAAAACTGAAATCGCATTGAAAATACACAGCCGAAAATTCCATATTTTTATATCAGCTTGAATACTCAGAATTTTCACAATATAATGACAACCTAGTTCATTAAATAATGCCTATTATCTAAAACAACAATGCCCATAAAATCAAGGAGTTACAATTAATGAACTCACAAGTAATACATGTCTTGAAACCCTCGGGAAGGATGAATATCAGCAACAAATGAATTCTTCAACAAACAAATGCAGCAAACTTATATCAGACCCTTAGCCGCCCAAAAAGGAACAACTTTCAGCTCTAAATACAAGTCGATTCAGCTTAGAGAGAGAATGCCTTGCAATTATTTCTTCAATCTGCTCAAACCCTTGAAGAAACTTCTGAAACTTCCTGATTCTTCACCAATTTAGCACAATCTGGACCTCTGTATGAAGCCCACAATCAAGCAATGGTTCAGCTGATCTTTCACAGCCTCAAGATTGCATAAACATGAAAGAGATTTCGTCCTCCAATGCTGAAGATGGTTGAAGCCCTAGGTCTCAATGAACAATTTCCAAGAACACCAAATAGCATAGAAAAATAATCATCAATTATATGAGGTTGATTCGCTTCTGATGTGCTTTTTATACTTTTCCCAATTAGGTCTATCCCTTTGTGCTTTTTAATTCCTTTTCAAATCCATTTTAGGGTTGCATAATAACTTGAATAATTCTCCAATATGGGTGCCCAAAGTCAAGGTCACAATAAATGCTTTTAATATCATTTAAATGATATATATTATGTTCTCACATTGACTTTATAAATTGCTTTACATATATGGCCCCATAAATCATTTTCTTAATGCACTTTTAAGTCACTTAAATTGAGGGTCATGGCCCCATTGTGCATAAAGTGACTTTATAACTTTATAATTCACGTTTAATGATTAATTATTAATGAAGTCACCTTTATTAATAATTAAATATTATAACTCGCACCGATATCACATTATTTCACCAAGTCAACTAAAAAACAGGATGACCACTGCGTATAACATGTATCCAGGTGCGCTACCAAAAATAGTAACTCTGCAAATTTGAAATACTAAAAATAGTTAGTCCTTGAAAATCTGATCAACCCAATGGTGCCAGGGATAAACACTGCAAATATAGCCCATTTAGGTGCCCTGCTATAATTAGTAATCCTACCTTTTCCTGAAATAGTCACTTACAATAAATAGTGTGCCAAACTAAACCAAACAAAGAGCAATCTTGAACACTTTTGACCTTCGGAATAGGAATAAGCCTCCTGCACTGCCAACTGGGACCCTCTAAGCATCAGTCTTAGCCTACGAGGGCCAATAATAGGCTAATCCAATCATAAACCATATCATCTCAAAAAGGGGACATTACAAACTGAATCTTATTTTTGGAAGATCCCTTGACAGCACTATATAACAGATGATAAACATATCTGCTTAACAGTTCAATCTTAGGTATCTCTCCAAGACACAATGAAGGCATTTGAATCCCCTTTTAGCAATTGCTCGTCTTCTTGGAAGCACTGTTAAGAGTCCTATCACATTTCTGGGTTTTTCAAGTTGTGGAAATGTCATCTAAAGACCTTTGGTATGTTATATTTACCCTGTTGAGAGGTAGTTGATTATATTTGTTTTTAATCATTTGTTTATTATAAAATATATCAAGGGGCTCTTCATTACCCCATCCGTTTTGAAACTTCTCCTTGTTTTACTTAATGATAGTGACACACTGTTTTCCTTATAGATATTAGTGATTACTCCACTATCAGTGTAGTTTTCTTCATTTCTTTTCTGCTACAAGTGTAGGTATTCTTTTTTAACATTGCTTCTGAATGTACAATAGAATTGTCTTGTTATAAAATGAAAACAGTTGTGCTTTACGATGCATTATTTTTATTGCCATTTTGATGGGTCAATCTAACTCTTTCTATGCAAAAACCGTAAGTCTCTATGCATGATTGAGAGATGGAGATTTTGCATTTCCTCCATCGTAAAACATAATGCTTGTAATTCATCTCCAGGGATGTAGGATTTCCTCAATAATACTTGAAAGTTGTGTTTCTTATCTTTTTGATTTTTAAATGATGTTAGTTATAATAATGGTGCAGCAGAAAACTGAATGGTATTGTTTGAAACAAAGTAATGAGAACTGGAATCGGCAAGGCTGAATCGAATCGTGAATCGGCCACGAATCGGCAAATTTAAAAAACCCTTGAAATTTAGAGATTTTAACTATTTAAAACTTATTTCATGCACCCTTTATTGAATATAACTTAAACACACTATAACATCATCAAATAGAAGCTAACATACATAAACAAGGAACATAAATGATAAATCATCACATACGTTACATGTAAAATGTAAATTGTAGCTGAAGTAAATAGAAGTCATGTAATGTCCCCATTTTGGACCTTACTTGATTTGTCTTAAAATTTATAATTAGTGTTTGGTTTTCCCTTGGGAACGGTAATTTGTAATGTTTTATACTAGGAGGATGCCAATCCCCAATAATTATCATACATCATTATGCATTTAAATCATATTAAGAATAATCTCTAATTCACAATATATATTTAAGCTCTACTTCCTTACTTCACTCCTAATCATAGACATTAAGAAAGATGGTGGATTTACTGTGTTAGGACGCTTGCACAGTCTACAAGTGGACTCCCTCAAGGTTCTACCTATCTCGGGATCTTTCCATCATGTGATTAATTTACCTGCCTCTTCCTACGCATACTCCCTATCCCCTTAATAGTGATTAGTGAGTTATTAAAGAATTAGTTGAGTATATATTATTATCTTCTGTATAATAAAAATATTAGTAAACATACATGTCATGATGCATAGTTCTGATTCCACTTAAATATATAAATAGTAAATATATGGATAAACTTATATAACATATTTGATATTTAATTCAAAGCTTATTTTGAATAATATATAATTTATATTCAATAACCTATCATCATGAAAATCCATTATTAAATAATTTTATACTTACAATCATGAGAATTCATAATTCTCTATATAATGTATTTATCTCATATTATATATATTAGTTACTTATTTATCAATATATTTGAGTTAAGTTATTTCAAATGTAAGTTTACTTCATAACAATATTACTATATTTCATAATTCATTATTTCAATGTTTGTTTCATAACCTATTATTCTAAAGTTTATTTCATATTATTGTTAATATCTAATTCATGCAATTCTTATAAATAAATTAACTCAACAAAGATATACTTACCTTCTTTCTAGATGTCTTTATTTTTAGCTTATTCAATGTTTCTTTCCTTTTAATATTCTCTTACATCTCCTCCTTGATCTTTTCCTATATTTCCTCCTTGATTTCCTCCTACATTTCTTTTCTTGTTTTCCGTTGAAATTTGAATACTCCTCTCTTATTATGATTTTCTCCTTTTTATTTATTTCCTCTATATATATGAAATCCGGAAGGAATGGATTTGATATCCATTATATACATTGGCATGTTGAAGGGTTGCGACCTTTAGATGTTAGAGATATGCCTCTATAATTTTTTTAATTTATAATAATAATTATTAATTATTATATTATTTGAATTACCATTTACAATGATTATTAATATCATTGTTTATATTATAATTATATTTTATTCTTATTTGTTTATTTTACTATTTTATAATTATACTTATTATTATTTAATAATTTAAATTATATTATATTAATTATTTATTTATTTTATTTTTTATTTATTATATAATATTTATATAATAATATATTATTATATTAATGATATATTAGTTTATTGGTTTATTTTAATTTTATTATTATATTTTATTATTCAATTTTAGTCTCAATAGGGGACATCACATCATAGGATCATAATGAGTCAAATCATAGAATGCATGTAAGATGAAGATCCGTGAGACATCAAATCATAAATGTATGTAAGATGAAGATCCATGAAACGTATGTCTATCAGTATCTGTAAACAAAATGAAAAAACAAGGCTCTAGCTCAAGCCTCATCATCATCATCATCATCATCATCATCATCCTCAAGCTCGGCCGCAGCCTCAGCCTCAGCCTCTGAGTATCCTGTCTGCCTTCTACAAAGACGTCTAAGGTAGACCCTAGAGGATTGTTGAGCCATAGCCCCTGCATGTAAGATGGGCTCACGAACAACATCACTAGGGGCTGTGTCTGTGCGTGCGCGTGTGTGTCTGCCATTGCCTGAACGTGCTCTAGCCGCCTCCTCTGCCATGGCCACAGCCTCAGCCTCTCCATCTACTTGGTCAACCCACTCATGGTCTGCCTCAGTGAAGATTGGATCCACAGCCTCAGTGAGCCACTCTGATTCTAGATCTATCTCCTCTAGAATGATTGGAGAAAGCAAAAAAAAAACATTAAAAAAATGTGTTTTTTTTAAAATTTGACTTGACTTTTTATCAAGCCGCACGGGCCGATTTTTCGCGATTAATGGCGATGAAATCGCCGATTTGGTTCAACGACTCAAAAAAAATCGGGAAGCCCGACTCAAATCACCAAATTGGCGATTCACACGATTTCTAGGGGATTCTCGTTACTATGGTTTGAAATGCTTATGAAAAAATAAGTTGTAATTTTGTTTGCATTAATAATTCAGATTATCTGCGTTAATAATTCAGATCACATTCTGTAATCGATCATCCGGATAGGAAAAATGATGGGTGGATTGCAGATTTAGCTCAATAAAGATGATCCAAAAGGGATAGAAAACAAGAATTTGAAATAATGAGAAATAATTACGAACTATTTGAGTTGGAAAAGTATGGGTTAATTTAAAGGAGGAAATAAGAGAATGATAAGTTGGGTTAGTAGTAGATTAAAAAGATGAAATTATAAAATGAAAATATATAAATGGTGCTAAGGAAGAAGAGATGAAGGCAGTAGAAAACAAGAGGATATGGAAGTGAAAAAGGAAGAAAGGACATTAAAAATGATGAGAGAAATGGTGATAAAAAGTTTAATATGATTTAGAGAAAATAGGGATAGAGAAGAACAGTGAAGATGCAGAGTCGAATTGGATAGATGAGGACTAAGTAAGATTGCCACAAAAAATAATAAGAAGTGGAGATTGAGAAGAACAAGAGTGAAGGACAAAGGCAATAGAGAGGAGAAACATGCACACAAGGGAAGAGAAGAGGAGAACAACGGAGATCAAGAAGAGTTGGGATAATTGTGCCTAAGGGAATTTATAATTTGTGGCTAGGCGAGACTTGACCCCAAATCCTCATCTCTATTCAGATTATGGGGTGTTTCATTTTGAATGAATGTTTTGTAAGAGCTTATTTTCCAATACATTAAAAATGATAGCTAGTTATTTAGAATTTCCAACCAACTAATTCAGCACAAAAATCAACAGAACAGTCCTTTTATCATTTGGTTGCCAAGCAACAAAAGAAGATCTATTTTCTCAAGAATAATCTAGTTTATAAATCCTCCAAACAGTAAAAGGAGCTTCATTTATTCAATTTGGGATAATCTAACTTGATACATCTCTATTCAAATTTCAGTTTGATGTTGGTTGAGATTTCGCTTAGCCCTCAGAAGTTGTTAGTGTACGAAGAACATTCACTTCCTCTGAAGTCTCATCATAAAAGATATTGTTAGAAAGGTTCTTCATAAAAGTGTCCACTATTTCAAAGCATTTGTCCTAAATTCCTAATCATAGGGAATGGGAAGTAAATGTTGATGTCATCTCATAAAAATCTCATTTAATGAACAGAAAGCAAAAGAGTGCACAGCTGCTGCAAATTGCAATATATATCTGCTACTCAGCTTCTTATTTTCATTAATATTTGTAATGGCATTGTAAAATAATTGAAGAGAATAGGGGTCAAAATACCATTTGTCAATGCTCCAAATCATCTAGGCAAACCAAATGGAAAATCGTACATCATTTCCCAAACATAGCAAGCAATTCCTTATTTACACTCTTTGAGAAAAATTGAAAATTAAATTGATGTATAGAAGTGCAGTATCCTTTCTTAAAAGATCAGCAAAATAAGTGAAGTCTACTCACAGCCAAAGGTAAACAGACACATTCCAATGTATGGGAACCCGGAAAAGTACAAATTCCAGATAGTCTGACAAATACAAACATGTGTACTACTCTATGGTGCTGTTCTTCGCCTTGCCATCTCACATTTTTAAGAAAACACAGTTTACTTCCTCAATTGGCTATTACATGGGTAGTCAACCTGCAAGCCTCATTTCTTAATTGCACACATTGAATGCCATTGCTAGCAAAACTCAAGGTTGCTTGCTATTTGATCAATCAAATATTTCCTATGGCAGAAAAATTCAACAATTTAAAAAAATAATTATCAGTGTTTATCTGTAAGAGTCAAAATTCTTCCACCAAAACACACAAATATAGTTGAGGTACTTGGCAATTTAATCTTTACCAAGTCAAGGAGAATAGAATCTGCTACTACAACCTGCTGATGCAGTCATTCAAAACCGGAAGCAAAATGTTGTAGCATAAATGTAAGGTATTTTTTATCGGACAAGATAACTGAATAAAAGAAAATAAATAAGAGTATGGCTGATAAAACTCTCTCAGTCCAATACCAATGCAACATTTGACAGCTGTTCCATTCACAATCACTGCATTTAGCTTCTTCTAAAGAAAGTGAAAGTACTAAAAAGTATTATAAACAAAAGAATAAAGGACCTGAGACATTATTTCATGTGTATATCAGTCACATCAATAGCATAATGGTAAATTGCAAAACAATTTGTAAAATTTAAACAAATCAATTTTTACTTTTCTTTGGTTGCACCATTTGAATTGCCAAATATAGTGCATTGCGGATCTTTGCCAAGTTGCATTTACATGATGCAAAATTATTTTTGTAACAACCCTTGTAGGGTGTTAGCACAAATTCATATAATTTTATTTTTGGCAATCACTCGAATGCTATCTCTTTCTGATCACCAAATCCTTGGTGTGGGCAAGGTGGGAACATACAGAGACTAAAATTAGAAAAATGGAATTTACATTGAAGATATTGGCAGCTAGCCAGCCTATTTAAAATATAAGATAACCTTAAAATCATTTGAGCCAAAATGGCTGATAGTGATTTGCATATACCAAATCAAGCCTTACTGGTTGAATGCAAGTGAAATTGCATTAATGCCCACATGGAAGACTAATTCACTCAATTTCGATACAGGACAAATATGGTGAATAAAAAGCTTAAAATTAAAGGAAAGATCCATTGGATAAATCAACCACGATATATTAGAATGACAAACAAGTATTCGGTAATAAACTGTCTAGGATCTTTAGTAATAAAATAAATTACTGGTCGTAAATCATCTAGTATTACAACATTTGATTTGCACAATAAAATGTGTTACAACTATTAATTTACAAAACCAAACAACTGAAAGACACTATTTTGATATTGATAATATATTGATTACTCTGCATAAACTGAATCCAAATAGGACTGAGATCAAGCACTAGGAAGAGGCTAGAGCACTCAGAAATTGCACGAAATCTAAAACCATCCTCAAATGCAATAATTTGTTGAAAGGTGTAGTTTCATGGTCTACACAAAATAAGAATGATTTGGACAGAGAGACAGATCATGCCAGGAGAGAAAAATATGGAATGGAGCATGTTTCAGCCACAATAAGCTCCAAAACATAGCACCCCCAAAATAGTCAGCTCACTCATAAAAGATTTAAATGTTTCTACATAGATGTAGACCTCCCAAAATCTATATTGCATCATAAGATTGCAAAAGTAACTGTAATTTGCACCAAAAATGATATCATCAGTAGTGGTAATGGGATGGCTCCCATTTTATGTTTGTAGCAGCTAATACAGACTATGCCCTCATTCAGATTGGTATGGCCAGATTTTCTGTATTCATATTGCAGCAATCAACAATTAATGAAACTTGTGCTCACTACAAATAGTGGTACAACCCAAGAAGAATTGTTCTTACTACTAACTATTAGAAACTGTTTCCTGAAGTCTACGATCAGTGCCAAAGAAATGTGGCCGGGAGGACACCAGTACAGCTGACTGAATCATTGAAACTCCATTATGGTATGGCATAGTTTAGCCTTGCAAACTGAGAAATACTTGTTTAGTTATGATTTGCGTAAGATTAGCTCAGGAAAATACTGAAATCCATATCAATATTATTAAATATATATAAACCCAAAACTTAAACAACAATTTGGAAACAGACATTGGAATTTCAATAAATCATTGAAATCCACAGTCAAAATTGAATACAAAAACATTCAATTGAAAATTAGATAAATTTCTATATGAAATTGTATTGAAAACTTGGAGGGTTTTCGTTCTTGAAGGTTACAAATCTAGAGGTTTTCCATCCTTGGAAGTGAAAAAGAATGCACCTCATTCTTAAGAAATCAAATTGTTTCGAATAGTGGGAAGACCTTTTTTGAAGACTTTTTATAACTTTATTTTGAGGAAATAAGTAAATATTTTGTTCTTTTTGATAATTATTCCTCAAAAATATAAGTGTCCTTTTTAATCACTTTTTTGCATCAAGGGTCTAGCGACACTTAATTCAATCACTTAAAACATGTTTTTAAATAATTAAATGTCATTCTTTAATTTATAACTTAAAGGACTTTCCAACTTGTTTAATTATTTAATTATTTTCCCTTTTTCCACAACTCCATTAGCCTATGATAAAAACTGTGAAAAATATGATAAAGGTCATTACACTTGAGAAGGGGATATGACAATTTCACCTCAATCTTTGGTATATTTATTTTATTTTTTAACCAATCATTTCTGTAAGGGTGATAATCGAATTTTATAAAATCAAGTTTGAATTTTTTAAAAATTGCAAGCAACATATCTAAGGATTTCATACATTGCTGGTTATTATCTTTTTAACTAGAACCGTTAATTTGCATTAATTAGTAATACACGGAGAATACACAAGTTGAGAAACTTACTAGTTAAATAATACATCTTACTTTAGTTGAGAGTTATACAAAATGACATATTCTATAGGATAGATGTACGCCTTATACTCTTATTTACATATTCTGAATTTAGCTACTATATAGGTTCAAAATACAAGAAATAAAAGAATAATGCAAAATTGTAAATTAAGGTTTTTGGTGAGAACCAAAGTGTCATCATATTTGAAAGTGACCCGTCTCCTTGAAAGTTGAAATTGATGGTCATATATAGACAAACTTCTTAGAAATGAAAAGAGTTTGTTAAATTATTCATTTTTTGTATTCATACTTGTCATAACTTTTAGCCAATTAGTCAAATTACAATGTTTTTATATGCGTGGAAAAGCATAGGTGACAAACTAATTATTTCAGGTTGAACTGTAGCATAAGCAGGGTCCAAATGGTAATACAAAATGTAGAAAATATTGGAAAAACAGATTTTCATACATATTCAGCATTTTGTATAACACTGCCACTTAGATTACAGTTGTTGGCTGGAGCAGATATGGATTTATACAAAAAAATTCTAGGATTGCAGTTTTCCACTCAGAAACCCATGATCTAGTATGAGATGCAAAGTGTGACACAATCACGCCTGTAGCAATATTTGTATAATAAAACAATGATGGGTAATGAGCTATGACAACTTCAGAAGTATGATACAAATTTCATGTTTGCATGACTAAATGACCCTTATGAGACACAAGTTTATCAATATTATTAATACTTTAGTCAAATGCTAAATAAATCAAGTTCTTTGTAGCTGGTGCTTCAAAAAGTATTTAAGTGCCTTTGATGCATCCTCAGTAAAATTCAATTGGTTGGGAGGATTTTTGAACTTTTTGAGGCCTAGCATCTTGACACAAATTAATATTTGATAAGATTCCCGACATAACCTTTCTGTACTGCTAATGTTATAGTTATATACAAAATTTGAGAAGAATGATTGATCTATTTCTTAATAACTAAAAATAGAGCTATTCTAGTTTATGTCAAATTTTTAGATATCTTGAGAAATCAGCTGGTTAATTTTTATTTTGGTCTGCAGGATTAGATATTTCCCCAAGGGATTTAGCTTTGCTTTGCCAAAAGGTATGCACCTCATAAAAAAATGTTCTATTATCATTTTCTTCTTTGGAGTTGACTATTATTCTTATCCTTGTTCAAGAATATATTTGAGTGGTGTTCTCAATATACATCAGGTGGAAAACCATATTGTTGGAGCTCCCTGTGGAGTAATGGACCAAATGACTTCAGCATGTGGTGAAGCTAACAAACTATTAGCTATGGTGTGCCAGGTGTGTCTGATGTAATGGCAAAGACATTGCTTGATAATTATAAAGTCTGCATAAAATAAATGATTTGTCCAAGCTTTTCAAAGTGATGCATTATTGACATGTACTATGATGAATGACAGCCTGCAGAGGTAAAGGAGCATGTGAATATTCCAGCACACATACGCTTTTGGGGCATTGACTCAGGGATACGACATAGGTATGGTTCTATAGGGATAGAACAATTACATTAGTTGTGTGACCGACAAATAAAAAGAAGAAAATATCTCACTTCTTAGTTGTCTAGACTCTACATTATCTTGGCTTAGGGCTAGTATTGACCCAACCAAGGATGGCATTTATCTCGCTATGATAATTGATAGTTTATGTTTTTATGGTTTAAGTAAAATCTCTCTCTCTCTCTCTCTCTCTCTCACACACACACACACACACACACACACACACAATTGTAGTTAGATTTTGTGTGAAGGTGCGCGAGGTGGCGTTGGTAAATGGTATGAGACGGAGCGAGTGATGTTATGACTTGCACAATAGGATAATATAATAGGAAATATGCTGCAAATAGTTGATGATAATATACCACTTTGAGGGTTGGGGTTAAACTCATACGGTGATAGTTAAGTGGTGGTGGTGTTCTTGTGTTCACCAAGGTTCAAATGTCTATGCTCACTTCAGTGTTGATGCTACGGTTGGCATATTTGTGCTCTATAACTTCATTGCGCTCAAGCTCTAAAAATCCCAAATTTATTGATAATAAAAATGCCACTTCAAAGGGGCAACCTCCTAATACACTTCAAGGGGGATATCTCCAATAGTCTTCAATAAGAACACAATACTCAACATGATAATAGTAACTGGCTACGTATTTCTATATACCTAGTTATGCCTTGGCTGCCACTCAGGTCAACTTAGATACTTAGGTATAACCCCCAGGATGACCTATCTACATATATTTGATTATGTAACTTAGTTAAGAGTTAAACCAGCCACAAGCCTTCTACTTATAGCCCAATACACCCTACAGGGTTTGGGCATAATAGGTAGGGTGTATTGGGCATAATAGAGAGCAAATTTCTCTTCACAGTCCAGTCAATAAAAAATGTTCTAGCAGCAGGCTGAGATCTAATTAGCAATTTTAATCCTCGATTGTTAAACTTACTTGGACTTTGTCATTCTTTCATTGCCAAGTTATAATCTTCTTTGAATTATTAAAAGTGTCTAGATTGTTAGATCATTTTTGCCTTCTAGAGATCTTGGTTCATAAATTCAACAAGGTATTACAATAGGATTGTGAGTGCCTTGAAAGAGGATTGTGTGGTTTCACTAAGTTTCTTAGGGAACATTTGCAAAAAAAACTTCTCCACCATGTAGGTATGTGAGTTGATAGTGGCCAAAAACATTGTAAGTAAGACACCTCTTTGAGGGACATCTTGAAAAGGCTCAAATCAAAAGCCTTTGAAACTACATGGACCTTAATGGAGCATAATTTAATTTTCACTTTTAACCATGCTCCGAGACTCCTCCAAACCTTTCAAAAAACACTTGAATTTCATGCTTTTAGATTTGATTATTGTCAATTTTTACTAGCATACTCCTTATCATGGTACAAAGTGATGTTGAGAGCTGAAGCCCTTGCCACCAAACCCAAATTAAAGCCTTTGAAATCACATAGACCTTTGAGGGGCATATACTATTTTTCATAATTTTATCACTTTTAACCAAGATCCAAGATACCCCCAAACCTTTCAAAAAATGCTTGAATTTCACACATTCAGATTTGATTGTCAAATTTTGAATTATTTTCTTAATTAATATTTATATAATACTTAATATAATAAAATCATTATGACATTCAATACTAATATTGAAAATAGATAATATCTTGAAAGCCTAACACTTAATCTACAAATGGAACATTTCGAGTTAGTGAAATCCTGAATAAATTTAAATTGCATGATTATGCTTCACACAATTTACTGTGGCAAAGAGCATATACTCCATTTAGCTAACAATTAACTTGAAGAATAGATATCGACAAAAACTAGTAGAGGTCTCCAAACAAGGTAAAATGGCTTTAAACAAACAATAAAAAATAAGTTGCAATACTAATATGAGAACAAGTATGGATATGGGGCCTTATGTATGAGTATATTTTTGCATACATATTTTTAGCTTATAATTCATTAGTAATTATTCTTTTGATGAATAAGTTGCAACTGAAGTCTATGGAAAATATATTAATCTCAAAAAATAATTACAGTCGATGTTACAAAATCCTACATGGATCATAGTAGAAACTAGCCATAATTAGAGGAGCAATGACAAATATTGATTGTAGTTGAAAGAATGCATCTCCGTTGCCGACACAACTATATCCATGTCACCAAGGCCAAACAACACAAAGTCAAATCCAAAAAAGAAGGCCATCCTTGGCCAATACTATGACATGTGAGAAGTCCTATCCAAAACCAAACTATACCTCCAACTTGAACACTCAATCACATATTGTCCACATTCTGGGAATCTTGTTGAAGCGAATGCTACCAAAGAGCTCCATCGGCCAACTCAGACCTTGTCATGATAAAAGGCTTCGAGCTTCACAATGTCCACGAGCTGCCCAATCCACTCAAAATTATTGAACTTTTCTTGCAAAGTTACTTTTTTTGAGAAATGCATAGCCCCTATCAGCCCATACACGATATCGCTCAAGTTCATCAACATTCATATTTAGAAGGAAGGGTTGTTGAGCAACCACCCTTCCAAGCACTAACTGCTTTGAAATGTCTCGTTGCCAGTGAATGCCTATCCCCACCCGATTAGTACATTAATCTCTCCATCACCAGCAAGGAAATCTTGATTTATCAGGACATGTGCAAGAGTCAGCACCATTGCCTTGAGTTCCCTCAAATTGAGCAATGAAGCTAAGAAACAAGAAGAGATATTTGCATTTATGTGGTATCTGTCTATTGACTCCAAGAAGTCATAGCCATGAATCATCTTTATCGCCTCCAAAGAAAGCTCACAGGGTTCCACAAACACAACTTTTAGGTGTTTATCTGAAATGTGCTCGAGGAATGACATTAATTGCTTAGGGTACATAGTTGAATTGGAGTGTCCATGCTTGCCAAAGATTAGATACTTTGCTAAACAAATTGGTCAAGAATATAAAGATTGCCAATTTCTTCCCACAAGCAACCATCACTCCACAATAAATGCCTTAAATACAATCTGTACAACTGTGCCAAAGGCCAGGGCCACCAACTCCCACAATGGATATTGGCAAGTCTAACTAAACATAACCAATTTCGTTGATCCACCCATAATCAATTGGTATTCTCTTCCAATGGTATTCCCATCCGTCCACTCATTCCGTCACTTGTCAAATTCATTTGGCAACGGTGCCAGATGTTTGCCCGCTAGGGTAAACTTAATATTGCATAGACATAGTACATGAAATATAATAAACACAGAATATATCAGAGAATAATAGATGCTTTCATTAATCATTCCAACGTATGAGTACATTCACATTATAATCATAATAATTCCTTCACCCGTAGGTGGTGCATATTTATCTACCCGAAGGTGTGTGACCAAATGTCACCACCCAACCCAACTGCCCTTCGGTAATAACTAATTACCGTCGGAACATAACTAATACACGACATATAATAAAGTAGTCTTTCCGGCTAACACCTAGGTGGCAACTGAGCAAAGCTCCACACCATCCGCTGCACCATTTGGGACAGTAAATTTGCCTCACCATTTACTTCTCTGTAGGCATGATTAGCAGTAAAAGAATCCAAATTTTGTAACAGTTCCAGAGTTACCTTTAACAAAGCTTGAAGCTTCCAGCTCAGAGTGCTACCACTTCTAATAGCATTGATCATCAAAGCTCAACTACTCGGATTCATCAAAAACTTGCCAAGCCCAAAAAAGACGACTCAGCTAAAACTTGACAGCTCAATAAATTACTTAAATTTCATTTGAACACATTTTTTCCCCAAAAAACAACCAATTAGAATATGCATCCAATGAGTTCATAAGTGAGTATATAATAGAAACAAGACGAGTCTAGTTATATTTGATCAATTTAAATGCAAAACGGGTACAAAATAGCATCCTCAAGTGAACTGCTGATGGCTGATAGTCTGAATAAAAATAAAAATAGCAGACTGTTGTTGTAAAACTAAAAGTAAATACGACGTTAAAACATTTTACATCATTGTCTTCCTTGCTTTAGTCAAAACTAGGGGAGAGGTAGAACTAGAGGGTCTAATCCTAGGATTTTTTTGTGGCTTCTCTACCTCCCTTGGCATCACATGTTGTGGCTCAACCTCCATCTTGGATGTAGACACTAGTGGCAATGAATCCTCCTCAGCCTAATCAATGTCATTCAATCCCAGATTTCTTGCAGTACCCTGCTTTTTCCAATGCGTGCCTCTCCAAATCATAGATCTCATCCTCTATAAACGATGAAGGTTGCTCATCCCGCCCCTTCCATTCACTATAAGGGTCTACCTCATCCAAATTAAGTGGATCATTTGATATTTTCTCTACCTTTCTTGTGTGCAGCTGAAGATTGTATTGCACAAAGACAAGTTCATTGATGTATTTTAGAGCTAATTTATTCTTCTTCATGCAGATTACCTCAAACAGGCTCCAATTGTGCTCATAGGTGGGTACAATATAGGGTTGGCATAAGATGCAGAGGGAAAATCTTTGGAGATCAGAGGTATTTCCACTCCTATTTGTCCACCAAGACTACAAAATAAGATATTGAAGAGTTAGAGGCAAAAACCAAGACATCTCAAGCTCTTGGAGAAGTAGAAAAATTGATAGGTGATTTGAAGGTTTAAGTTGTAGAAACAAATAAAATAGAAGAAGAAATCAGAAATCAGCTTAAGCTCAAGGAAGAAAACTATGAAAGATTTGATGTTGAAATTATTTCACTTAGAAAGTAAGATAAATCTTTGACACAGTGGTACCATGAGAAGATAAATCAAAAAAATTTCATGTCCTTGGACAAGGTCATTGGCTCACAAAGAACGTCTACTGATAAAGGTGTAGTTGGTCTTGAAGAAGGTCAAAGTTCCAAGTCTACAAAAAAAGAACAATAGAAGACCAACGTTGATAGTACGAAGGATTGACCATAAAAAATCAGAGATAGTGCTTTTAAAAGGTCTCATATCTCAAGACAAGCACATATGAATAGCTTTAATGATTCTTTCTTTAAGGCTATAATCTCTCTGCAATTATTTTGGACATAAGGCAATCAACTGTAGAATGTTTGCAAGAAATGATTTCAACTTATGAGTAGGAATTCTTATGCTCTTCCAAGGAACTACAATGTTGTATGCTATAAATGTAATAACTTTGGTCACACTGCAAAAGTTTGTAAAAGTGGAATGGCAGATTTCTCCAAGTAGAACAAGAAGGTTGAGAGAGAGGACAAAGCAAAGGATGTTTCTAAAGTTTGGAGGAAGAAGGAGAAATAAGTTGTAGTGGAATATTTGATTGTGCAACAACTTTTCTTGCACAAAGTGAAAAAGATGTGGTATATTGACAGTGGTTGTTCTAGGCATATGATTGGAGATGAGCAAGTTTATCACTCCAAAAAAACTAAAGGAGGTAAGGTAAGATTTGGTGGTAATAAATTTTCTAAAATCAAAGGTACAAGTACACTTGTTTTGAATGATGCTGGGACAAAAGTTGAGAATGCCTTATATGTAGAAGGTTTGAAACACAATCTATTAAGTGTGAGTCAGTTGTGTGATCAAGGACACAGTTTAGTTTTTAATTCAGATTGTTGTGAAATTAGAAAAGATGGTAAACATATTGTTGAAGCAAGTGAGGTTGCTAACAATCTATACATTCTTGATGATATCACAAGGGAGAAGTTGGGAATGATTTTACTCCATCATTGAATTGCAGTTTGGACTCAGCGAGTTTTCATTGTCATATTCTTTCAACCCCATTTCAGTTATGCAAGTTGGTTTCAGTCATTGATCTCAAAGCGGGAGTAGTAAGTCAGGGGGACTAGTATTATTTTAGAGCTTCTTTGTTTTAGTCTGGTTTCAGATGGAGTTTCCATCAATGAAAAAGGGGAAGATTGTTGAATATTTTGTCATTGATGTCAAAGAAAGATGATCAAGTTCGTACAAGATTACTCAAAGTAACAGGGAACTATTGCCCAAAAAGTTATATTCATCAGCTACTTGGTTGTGTACTTGAGCTACCTGGTTGCGTTCTTGAGCTACCTGGTTACTTGGTTGTCTGGTTGAGCTACTCAGTTGTTTTCTTAAGCTGGTTGCTTGTCTACTTCAGTTGCTTGTCAGTAGCTTGCTTGTGCCAAGTCAAATCATGTGCCATGTCATTAGTTGAATAGTCAAGAGGCTCGATTTCTTTGTTTGGGGAATGCGTTAGTATTGAATAAGAGAGCCAAATTAAATAAGGGGAATCACTTTTATTTTTATTTCGTGCAACGTATGGTGTGGTGCGGCTGTAATGCCTTGAATTCATTTAATTAAAAAGTTCTTTAGTTGTTACTTGTTTTTTAAGAGCATAATATTTCAAGTAGGTATTGAGTGGTGCGACAGATCAAGTGAGAGAAGGAAAATGACTAAGGAGTCTTGCATATTATTAAGGAAAGAGTCAATGTTGGATTTTTGGAGCTGCGTTAGTGTTTATTGCAATTACTGGGATATATGATCATTGACTAGAGCTGCGTTGTTGAGGGCAGAAATAGAGTTGGTGTTGTTTCCGAACGCGTGTATGCATTATTATCATGTGTTGATGCATTGAGTTGTAACAATATGTAGGGAGAAAAGAAGAACATATAAGTATGTGGGTGTGATGTATTTTATTTTCTAGACTAGATGGATTGGTTAAGGAGTTACGATGAGTTGAGTATAATACAAATAATAAAAATGTTATTTCGTTTGACAAGTTGTAGGAGTTTTTTTAAAAGATTGTTAGAGGAGTGGCATTTGATGAAGTGAAAAAGATGTGATTGATAGTGTGGTGCTTTTCTGAAGGAGTTGAGATGTGTTCTTTTAGTGGAACGATGTTTTAGAACTATCTAGTTATGAAGTGTTGGATATACTCATGTTGAGTATGGTTTTTGGGTGATGTATTGTGCAAAATGGTAAACTACAAAGTTGAAAAGAATATCTATGGTTTGGTCAGCTACAAACTTATGTCTGTTGATTCTTATGCTTCTGAAAAATACAGGGGTGTTGTGTAACTTATGGACTGTGATTGAGGCGCTATGTGTATAGTTAAGTTAAAGGTGTTTTTTGTTTCATTGATTTTGGAGTTGGTGCTCACTTATGTAATCTGGGTTGGTGCCCATTTTTGTTAAGGATCGGTACTCATTTTTGTTAATGAAAGCTATTGTGTGCAGTGGTTTTTATCCCGAATATGATTTCTACATGAAATTCAGTGTTTGTGTCTTCATGTTTTCTCTCTCTCTCTCTCTCTCTCTCTCTCTATGTTTTATGAGGTTTCATGTTTTTAAAAGTTTAAAATATTGGTTCACTCCCCCCTCTCCTTAGTATTTTCTATGTGCTCTTCAAAATTGACAAAAAGGGTGATGAATCTTGTTTTGTTGAATTGAAGTCTATTTAGAGTTAGATTACTTAGTATTGGCATTGATGATTTTTTTAAAACCTAGATGCAACAAAAATGAAGTAAAATGTTTTAAAAAACAAAGAAAATGAAAAATAGAAAACTTACTTGTGATTCCAATTTGCCTTCCAAATTCACTAAAAACATGTTTTGTAATCTTCTCTCCTCTATGCAAAATCATTGCGAATGGTGTGCTTGATGGTTGGGAGGGTTTACTTGCCTTGGACAACAAAAGGGGAGCAAAAATGAAAATAAAATGACATTTTTTGTTGACAACGGGCTTGCGGTTTTGAGAGGCTAAGCCTTGTTGTTGGACTTGCCAAAATAATTGGTGAGTTTTTCGCCAAAACTTGGTTACTAAAATTCACGAGTTTTTGGTGGAAAAACTCAATTAGTATTCACCAACTTGGCATGTAGTCCTATGACATTGATCACCTGAGATGAGTCCCCTTCAAATTCTATTATTGTGACCCCAAGGTCCTCACATAGTTTGAGACAATGAATCGAGGCTAAGAATAAGCCTTGTTACTTGTTTTCTATGGTAAAGGTTTCGAAGTTCTACGAATTCGAGACCCATACCATGTGCTAACCAAGCAACTAGCACTCAAGGAGCCTAGGTTACCCCTTGAAGCACCATCAAAGTTAAACTTATGCCATCCAATTTGTGAAGCCTTTCAAATCGCCAAGTTCCTCAATCTTTGAAACTCATTACCTTAGGTCCAATGATAGTGGAAATGGATAGACCATACCATTTAGACTTGGTTTAAGCATCACAATTAATAAAGGAGTCCTTGCTACTATGTAAGGAGAGCTTGCAATTAGAAAATTCCATGATAGCTTCTTCAACCTTGTTTAGGAAGCAAGCTAGGCCAAATTCCTTATTGTGGAATATCCTTCGGTTTCTTAACTCCCACTATAGGATAGAAGGATTGATGATCCATAGGCAAGAGAATGTTGCTGATTTGTTTAATAGGGGCTGATATTTAATTAGGCTTCGTAAATCATTTGGAAGAGTGCTTACCTACCCCAATTTGGAACACATCCACCTTCAACACTCTTGGGAAAAGGGACAGCCATGAAGAATGTGATCCTTAATTTCTTCACTAGCCTTACATAGGACACATCTTGAAGTGCCATGAAAGCCCATCTTCAAGATTATTTTTTGCAGTGAGGATCTTCCTTTGAAGAGCCACCCATGAAAAAGTGACAGCTTTAGGTAGACACAACATGTTCCAACAATGATGTATAGGAATTGAAGTGCCCACTAAATCCTAGTCTTTTGCTCTCAACCTATATCTATCCTTAGCATTGTATCACCCATTTTTAGATCCTTTCCATAGGGAATCTTTCCCATCTCTGAAAACAAGGGTTTTATCGGAAAGGATAGAGTTGAGTTGTTCCACTTCATTCCCAGGCAGATTCAAGGAACTCAAATCCTTGTATGTCCAACCAATGGCCTTGTCCTTTGAGGAGAACTACACATAATCCCTCACATGATTGCCTCAATTAAGTTTGAGATTTTTTTTGAATGCTCCATGTTTAGAGCTTTGTCTAGTCAAGAATAGCCCCCCTTCCACCCCATCTTCGCAAAACAAAGTTAATCTGTCATCATAGGTGTTTCATGTCAATTAATCTATAAGTAGTGGTTTGCAGTTTTACATGAAGTTGCAAACTTATGATCCTTGAGGAGCATTGTTGATAATTATAATGCTTGATGGATCATTTCCATCTAAATACTTACCTTGAAGAATATTAGTCCACGTCCTGTGAGGCTCCTTAACCATCCCCAAAATAGGCTTTGTTCATAAAGCTTTCTTTTGGAAGATTTGGATTTTGATTCCAACGCCCCCTTCTTTGCTTTGTAAACCTTGTCCCAGGCAATAAGAGCAACCTTATCTTTGTCTAATGTTCCTTTTCAAAAGTGCTATCTCATCTTTTGATTCGATTTGTGATTGACACCAATAGGAAGAGCAAGGCTTGGCAATAGATAAATGGGAATGGTAAAGTTGGCAGCTTTGGGCGTTGTGATTCTCCCTGCCAAAGATAACCAACAACTCTTCCAAGAGGCTAACCAATTAGATATCTTCTCCTCAAGAGGATCCTATAGTTTACTGGCTCTGAGGCTGTTTGCAAAGGGAAGGCCGAGCTAGGTGTAGGGAAAATGCCCAACTCTAAAGTCCAAATTTCTGATTATTTCTTGCTCTTTCCTAATAGGGTTGAAAAAGAAGAAAATTTCAGATTTATCCTTATAACCTCTTTCCTAGAAGCCTTGGAGTAGAGGTTCAGAATTTCCTTTAGATTGAAAGCTCCACTTTTCTTGGCAGCTCCAAAGAGCATTGAATGTAGGGACATTGCTAGTGACTTTAATAAGTGTCCAATAGATGAGGACCTCATTGTTTCACCCAATGCTAATGTCATGATGATAAAAAGAAAGGGAGAAAGAGGATCTCCTTGCCGCAAGCCTCTAGATACTTGAAAAAACTCTTTTGGAGAACCATTGAATGAAAATATTGGGCTAGCAATGCAACTGAAGATCCAATCCATCTTGTTAAAGCCAAAGGCTTCCAACACTTTAAGAAGAAACCTCCAGTCTAGCTGATTAAGTGATTTCCAATTTAATAATAACACTGTCTTTTGGTCTTTTGAATCGAATGGAGCACCTCTTGGGCAATTATCATTCTATTCAAAATGGATCCATGCTCGGAGCAAACCCAATTTGTTTGTCTGATATGATGTTAGGCAAGAGTGTCTTGAGTTTGTTCACCATTGCCTTAGCCTTTATCTTATAGATGGTATTGCATAAATATATTGGGCAAAAGTCATTTAAGGCTATTGCATTTTCTTTGTTTGGAATGAGAGCGATGAAAGTGTTGTTGATTTCACTTTCATAGTTCGCTTGAGCTCCTGGATGCTTCAATAGCGTTAGCCAAGTCTTGGCCCATAATATCCCAACACCTTTGGAGGAAGCCAGTTGGAAACCCATCTAGCTTTGGGCTTTATGAGGATGTAGTTGTCTTAAAGCTAGCTTAATCTTCTCTATTGTGAAGCTGACATTTAACATTTTGTTTTGCTCTTGATTAGCCTTGGTATATTTTGAAGGATTTGTTTTTGGGGCCTACAAATCCGAACCATCCATGTTGTTGAGGAGGTTGCAAAAGAAGTCAATTGTTGCCCTTGTAATTGCCTTGGGCTCTTCAAGAACATTCCGATTTGCCAATTTGGTTTTAGAAACTCTTTTGATATTCACGAGGTATTTTCTCTCATTATGGAAATATTTAGTTTTTTTCCTCCTTGTTGATTGAAGTCAACAGGTATCCTCCTTAGCTAGGACCTCTTCATACTCGTTCATCAACTCTTTTTCTTTCAAGAACCTATCTTGATCTATTCCATTAGAGATTATGTCCTCATTAAGAGATTGCATGCTTGCTTCTATTGTTTTCTTTGTCTCAAAGATGTTTTTGAAGTGCGATTTGTTCCGTTTCTTTAGTTTCTTCTTAATCAATTTTAAATTGGTTACAAAGTGTCTTGGTGCTAGTTGAGTTTTGTTGGCTAAATTTTTTGTAAGTTACTGAAACCACAACTTACAAAATTGTGATTTTAGGCAATGTCTCGTGAGATTTCTCTGTCCTCTCAGCAATAGGGGAGGCTCCCTTCTTACTGTAGGTGGCTTCAAAACCTTTACCTGGTTTGATGTATATGGTCTTAAGACCCCTTCTCTTTAGCCAGACATTTGTGTTTGCCAAAATAGACTAAAATTTGTCCCAGATGGACATGCTTTCCTTCAATAACCATGAAGGTGGAAGGATAGGAAGATTTTCTACATGATGCTTTTCATAGTTTGGATCAAGAATATCTCCATCATCCTCAACCCCATTAGGGATCTCTGCAAGGTTGAAGTCAACTATCTGCTTGATGGTTAATCTACAGTAGTCCAACTTCTTGATGTCCACCTTTGTGCGCAAGTCAATCCATAGGCCCTCAAGATGATGGACATGCACAAATCGCCTCCTTATCTTGTCATTCATGCCTCTCCAATCAAAGAAACTCCTAGCCATGAAATTCTTTAGAGTGATCTATTGAAGTTCACACTCCATGTTCTTTGCCTTTGGGTTTGTGTCCAAGGAATACCCACCAATCCTGAGTGGATTTCATGAAGAAACCCCCCTCTCTTGGCCTATGCAACGTGGATTGATGTGCTTGTACTTCCATGAGTTGCCTTGCCAACTCCATCAGAATAATTTTATCAATAGGATACCGTGGCAAGATATATGGTTCACCTTGGAAATAGCCAACTACCAGGTACGTGAAGTTGGGGAACTGTAGGAAGAGATAGCCATACTCGTTTACCTTGTTCCATGCCTCATTAGAAACACGCTTCTTAGGAAGCTCTTTATCAAACAAGCACATGTAATGCCCATAGAATGCATCCTGCACCCTCCTGTAATGCAGCCAGTTGGATCTTAGAGGCAACTAATCATAGTACTTCCACACAAGCACAAATGACCTATCTCCCTTGGTCGAGAGGCCAAAAAATGATCCAAGGCAGCATCAATGTATTCCAAGTACAAGTTCATATAGAATGTACAAGTGGAGGAAACTTGAGACGATTGCTTGCACAAGATGTCGCTAATTATCTCAGGTGTTGTATTCCTTGAGTCTTGCAATCTTGCTGAGCAATGTAACGAGATCATTGATCTCTGAACGCCTTTTGGTCATCTTGAGAGATTAGGCCTTTTCTTGATCAACCAATGATCATTGACGTACTTGATGCAGCACTGTCTATCTTCATTCCATCTCTCCAGAGCCTTCTCTTTTGTGATATTACTTACCACAGGAGTAGGTGGCACTCTGAATATCCTGTCAATAGTATTAGGATCAAGACCGATAATTGTGTTCCCATCTTGGTCTCTGATGGTTTTGGAGGTGCAATCAAAATTCCTGGCACATGCTAAGATGAACTCTGGTTCTAGGGTAGCTACTGGAAAAGTAGAGACCATGTGTATGTAGCTCTGTCTGATATAAACCATGTCAATCCTTTTTAGAAAATCTTCCATATTTAAATGGGCAAGTTCAGTATCTCGGATTTCATCACAATATGAGGTAACTTGTGAAGGAAGAATGGAGTTATGATTTTTTGTCATACTGGTATTTCATTTTCTTCTTTTCTCTTCCCTTTGATGGAATGACTTCTTCTAACATGGCAAGCTCGTGTGCGTGAGCAATTGTTTGTACATCCTCATGAGATGGATCCATAGAAGGCTATTTTGGTGCACATAGATATAGATCTGGAAGCGTGCAACTAGGGAATATAACTGGAAAGCCTTGGAGCAGCGAAGGACAATTGATTTCGGGTGAAATCAGCTCTTTAAATGGAGAGAAAAACCAAAAACGGGTTTTTTTGGAGGCACTGCATATGAGCGAACAGCAAGCTATGGGTAGAAAAATGAAGCATAAATGAGTGTATATACATATGGTAAGGTATTTTCTCATAGGTGGGGTTTTTATATCCCACTATAAGTCAACCGGCAAGCATTTTGAGACTACAAACGGGAATTTTAAGTCCCTTCGCAGCCATGGTAAAGCATGGAAAGAATAAGCAACGTGCTTGAAAGTGAGCTTTTGGCTTGTATTTGCATGGTCTAAAATCTACTTGCTTCCTTGGAGTATTTGATTACTTTGAATAGGGTTTTTAGTCCCGACTGCATATGCAAGTGAGATGAAGCTCTTGCATATGCAACTTTGGAGAAAATTAGATGAAAGTAGAAGGATTCAACAATTAAACAAAAACATACAAATCTGAAAACAAAATGTAAGACTTGCATTTATATACATAAACGAAAATATATACAAGAAAAAGGGCCTAAAAATTGCACAAGAGAACTTACCTCTTTTGAGAAGAAGAGAAAAGTTCTTCCAAAAATCTCAAGGAAAATCTGAAAACAAATCCAAATGATTTTCAGATTTAGAAAGATCTCCAAAATAGGCAACAATCTTGACTGAATCTTCTTGTGAAATTAATGCATTTTGGAGTCCAGAACAAATCATTGACAAGTGTGGAAGTTTGAGAAACAACATGCACAAAAACAACAAGAAGAACAATGATTCAAATCTGTAAATCAAATGGAGTTGCAATGGAGATGCAATCACAACAAAAAATAACGCCTAGAGATGAAAGACGCAATTTTGGTGAAGAAAACAAGTTGGGAAGTGTCGTTTTATGCCCTAGACGGGCTTCTAGCTCAAAAACGCTGTTTCAAACACTTGTGTTCTTCCTTCCAAAAATTGCGTAAGGCATATGAATGCCCTAAATGGGCTGTTTGGAGGTAAAGACAGGTATTTTATTACATGTAATGGAGGCCAAAATCACCGTCCAGCATCATTAGAGGAAACCACAACCCATAGAGACTAAAAACGGGCTTTACATGTCCTTTTACACACATCCAAATACTTGTTCTGCATCATATGCCCTAGACGAGCTTCCAAAGTCACGATGCATATAAGAAAAGCAGCGTTTCAAGTAAAAACACCCAATAATGGGCTTTACATATTCAATCACATGCCTTTTACAACATAACGGGATTCATAGAAGGTATTGCATGTGACTTTATGCACTTAAAAACATGTAAAAGCTTTCCAAATCGCCGCCCAGCTCTTGCAGAAGTAAAAGGAAGGTATAATATGATAAAAACACATTTTAATAAGTTTATAACATGCCCTTAGAGACATAACGGGCTTTAGATGGCCATTTACACACAACGATATGTATTTTGAGATATGCAAGACTCTCTAAAAGCACCACTTTATGACTAACGATGGGCTGATTTAGTCCATTATTGACTTATAATAAATTTTTAAAACAAAACATAAGTAATGCCTTATAAAAATGCCTATAAAGGACATAAACTTGCATATATTTGAAACGCACTTTTATATGTGTAATACACATAAAAAATGACACTCTTGTGCTTTATAAGTCAATAACAAACTTTTTAAACCCATTTGCATATCATTTAAACACAAAGTGATGTCTTAGTATGCAATACATATTAAAAACACCACCTCTTATGTTTGTATTCAATGACTTATGCATATACATGGGTTCTCATGTATTTACAAGTAATCATTTTAAAAGAGAGGACGTGTAATCAAAGTTTAAAAACCCACCATTACATCGAAAACTCATTTAAAGTTCATATATCCTCATGCGAACATACAAAAATAGAGTTTTGTTTCCATTTTACATGTAAATTCTCCCATGTTATGCAATGGTTGATGAAAAGTCCACTTAGGCGAGATTTTAATTAGTGAATAACGATATGTAGTTAGGCCGAAAAAACCCACCTATTGAATGCTTAATTCTTTATTATCTTTTGATAGACAACTCCGATTGAGGCCTAAGAGAGCTCGAAACGAGCGGAATTAAAAATGCTACAATCCTAGGGCGAAAACAAAACTAAAAACGAAGCACACAAACAATAAAAATGAAGAAAAAACTCGAAGGTTGCCAAAAATCAAGTGCTTGCAGTCAGAGAAGAAGAACTCATTTTGACAATCAACATGGTGATAAGCTTGACGGAAACCTTCCAAAACGATGCTCAAAAGACATGAAACTCAGGACGATTCAAGGGATTTATGCAATGGTTGATGAAAAGTCCACTTAGGCGAGATTTTAATTAGTGAATAACGATATGTAGTTAGGCCGAAAAAACCCACCTATTGAATGCTTAATTCTTTATTATCTTTTGATAGACAACTCCGATTGAGGCCTAAGAGAGCTCGAAACGAGCGGAATTAAAAATGCTACAATCCTAGGGCGAAAACAAAACTAAAAACGAAGCACACAAACAATAAAAATGAAGAAAAAACTCGAAGGTTGCCAAAAATCAAGTGCTTGCAGTCAGAGAAGAAGAACTCATTTTGACAATCAACATGGTGATAAGCTTGACGGAAACCTTCCAAAACGATGCTCAAAAGACATGAAACTCAGGACGATTCAAGGGATAACGAATTACCTTTATGACGCATCATTCAGAACATGTAAACTCAGAAGAAACACCTACGAATTCATGAGAAAATTGCGTAGGGTTGCCCTAATTTTGTGATGTCAAAATTGAGGACAGCAAGTTTTCTTTCCCTGCTAGTTCTACATATGAATGAAGAATGTTGGGTCCCTAAACTACATATTCTCAAATATCAAAAGACACCTAACCATCCTGTTGTCTCCCATGATATCCAGTTAGATTGGATAATGGTTTGAACCCAAGCATGGTACAACGGAACCTTCAAACCCAAGGGGAAGGAATTCAAGTCATGGAAATAGAGAAACCTGTTTAGTTTTTCAGCAATATTAACCCTAGCCTTTTGTTTGTCCATGTGTGGGAACCATTTATCAGATTACTTCAAACAAGCAATTTCTTTCCACCCGCCCATTGAAGCCTTTTTGGGATTGATTGCACTTTTGAGCCCCACCTTTTTTTATCATAGCTATGTAAGATTGCATTGAAGTCTCCACCTAAGATTTGAAAATCATTTGGACCACTTATAATTCTGCCCACAATTCCCTTTTCTTGATGTAAGCATTTGCTCCATAGACATTATTAGCATAAAGTGCAGAATAGAGGACAAACTCGTTACCTTGAAGCCCATTGAATGAGTTCCTTCATCCACTTTTTGCAAGAGAACAAATTGAGGTCTCCAAAAGGTGGTGGCCAAGTCACCTGAGTGTAATGTCCCCGTTTTAGTAGACTTCTATAGCTGGACATGGTCAGTTCATCATCGCGACTCTCGTGAGTTGACAGTGAGATTTGAGGGTCTCTGTGATAGATTTACTATTTTTAGTAAGTCTATTTTGAGCAGTCGCTATTTTTAGCAGGGCAGTGGAGGCAGTTCAGAGGTGTGAGCAGCTGGGTGCATTTATTGAGCATTTAATGAGGCTTAATGATATTAAAGTTATTTATTAAGTTGAAATTAAATAACTTATCTTTATGTTTTAATTTTAAAGTGTAAACAAGAAGCCTCTTAAGTGAAAAGTGTGGAAGAAGCCACACCTTTTTTAATGTTTTTATAAGAGCTTTTGGAGCAAATCGATATTTATTATGGACTTTTGCATTTTTTATGAAGTTGGATTGTGAAGAAGTTGGCAAGGGTTTGAGGACAGATTCCTCTCTTTTGCAATTTGAATCATCATTAGTTGGTGGTGAATTTTGCTACTGAATTTTGGAAATTTAATTCTGGTTCTGTGGATGCGAATTTGGTGCTTAGGTATACGAAATTTGAGGAGAAATTATTAATTTACATCTGATACAGAGGGTTTTCATGCTGGTTCGATTTTCTCTGAGGTTTTCTTGTTCATTCTGGAAGGCTGCTATATCTTCCAGTTAGCTATATTCTGCAAGTGCAAGCTACGTTTTCATTTCTCCTTGACCTGCATAATACACCAAAGAGGCAGTGTATATTCTCCTAGAGGCTGTGTAACATGTCCAAGAGGCAGCGTATCTCATATAGAAGCTGCATTTTTATTTCCTTGGGCTGCGTGGACTTCTTTAAGAGCCTAGCCGCCTATTTCTTGAGACCTGTGTTTCATTATAGGCAGCTGCGATTTTATTTGGGGATGCTGTTAATTATTTTCTGAAGTTGCAAGTCTTCTTAGTGGCTGCGTACCATCTTTTCATTGGCTGAGAAACATTCCAAGGTTGCCACAATTCATGATAAGGTGCCAATTTACTTTCATTTTTCGAAAAGTTGATTAGACAATTTGCAAATTAATGAATTTGGTATTTTCTGGTAAACATAGGAGTTAGCATAAATTGTTAATTATTGTTATTCAATTCTGGAGAAATTTAAATAAAAATCAAATATTGCAAGCAAATTCAGAAATTTCTCCAGAATTGAAAAAAACAAAACAAAAACTAAAAGAATAAAAAAATTAAAGAATTGAAAAAAAATAAAAAAATAAAAGAATAAAAAAAAAAACCAAAAAAAAAAGAAAAAGAAAAGGGGAACCTGCCGTAGTCACCGAATGGTGGAATGTCACCGAACGGTGGGGTGGCATGTCCACCGGCTCGGACATAAGACCACCGCGTGGGCCGCACATCAGACCACCGCATGGAACGCGCAAAAGAAGACACCATGCGGGCAGAGGAAAGAAGGCTACCGCACGGAAAGGAGACCACCGTATGACAGGAAAAAAAACAGAGGCACCGTAGGGCCGTATGACAAAAAATGAAAAAAAAAAGACAAGGAAAGAACACCGTACGATGTTTGGCCGTATGGTACATAACCCTATACGGTGAAGCCACCGTACGACAAAAAGTTAAGCCACCGTACGGAGGAAAGGGATTGGTGACCGTACGGTGGCATGTCACCGAACGGTGGGGTGGCATGTCCATCGGCTCGGACATAAGACCACCGCGCAGGCCGCACATCAGACCACCGCATGGAACGCGCAAAAGAAGACACCATGCGGGTAGAGGAAAGAAGGCTACCGCACAGAAAGGAGACCACCGTACAACAGGAAAAAAAACAGTCACCGTTGGGCCGTATGACGAAAAACGAAAAAAAAAAGACAAGGAAAGAACACTGTACGGTGTTTGGCCGTATGGTACATAACCCTGTACGGTCAAGCCATCGTACGACAAAAAGTTAAGTCACCGTACAGAGGAAAGGGATTGGTGACTGTACATCACAAAAGTACCGTACGGAAAGAGGACAATATGCAAAAGTCGCCTCACGGAAGCTAGCAAAAAACATAAGAGAAAAAGGCCATACGGTATCATTAATTGAAGCACACGTGCAAGGGAAATAAAAGGCAAGCTCTGTACAGTGTGTAAGGTATCAAGACCGTGTGACAAAACATCAAGTCCGTATGGCAAAAGGAGAGAGGGCCTGTCGTACGGCGCAAAGAAATTGCAAGGGAGAAACCACGCCATACGGCTTGGAAACAAATTGCATGGGCTGAGACCGTACACTCTTTCGTACTGCGTGCGCAAGGATTGGCATATAGTGTCGTACGACCACATTCGTTTACCCGACTTTGTTTCATTTTGTGGTACGACAGGGTGCGGTATTAAAATGGAAGACAGTTATTGACGGCAAGGAGTGGCAGCAGCAAGGGGAAGGTTCTAAAAAAAAACGACGACAGATAAAAACAGTTCACAGTGAATAACGTATGGTACCGAAGGGAAGGACGTAAGCAGGTAGTGAGGAAAACATAAGCGGTTGACAGAAAGAGTATGGGATTGGAAGAAAATCACAAAAATGGTGTGCCCTATGGAGTTTTGTGTGGGTTTGAAGGCGCTGCCCCAGGACCCCGCGGGGGCACTGCCCCTCGACCCTGCTAGGGGTGTTGCCCCTAGACCCCAATTTTTTTTTTTGAGGTACACTACAATTGTGAGTTGGGGCTTCGGAACGGCACAAGGAAATTATTCAGTTATCAACCTTTGGGGAGTGTGACTAGTTGATGAGACGCGGAGCTGCTGCAGGCATGGAGTGTCTGCACGCCAGAGGTGGAGAGAACATTGGAGCAAGCCTTTCGAGAGGGGTACTACGCTTTAGGCACTCAGAGTAGGTTTTGGTTGGATGTGAGGTTGTCTTGGTGGATGCACAAAGAGCTCGGGAGGAGCTGACCACCCGGTTGGAGGCAGTAGAGCGCCACTTGGCTCAGCGTACCCAGAAGTTGGAAGCAGAGAAGGCGGCACAAGTGGCTATTGAGGTCAGATTGGCAGGAGAGACAACATCGTTTGAACAAGAGTTAGTGGAGGCTACAGCTGAAAAGCGTGCTTTGGAGACAAGGTTGGTGCAGGCACAGGAGGAATGGGATGTGATGGAACAAGAACTACTCGAAGCAACCTTGATGGGGAGGGCGGTACTCCAGCTTTTTTAGGGATGCCCCTCCACTCCTCAGTGATTTTCTTATTCTATGTGGTGTATTTCATCTCCCTTTTGTTGTGAGTCGCCAGAGACGACTTTCTTTTTGGGGGGGATGATGTTAGCCGGAAAGACTACTTTATTATATGTCGTGTATTAGTTATGTTGTTCCGACGGTAATTAGTTATTACCGAAGGGCAGTTGGGTCGGGTGGTGATGTTTGGTCACACCCCTTCGGGTAAATAAATATGTACCACCTACGGGTGAAGGAATGATATGGATATAATGTGAATGTACTCATACGTTGGAATGATTAATGAAAGCATCTATTATTCTCTGATATATTCTGTGTTTATTATATTTCCTGTACTATGTCTATGCAATATTAAGTTTACCCCAGCGGGCAAACATCCACTCTCACCCAATAGATGGTTTCTAACCCTAGTATAGCTCCCATGGTAATCAGTTTTGCAAACATGGAAGTCAATGCTTGGTGCCCCTTGCATTTTTACCCTCGTTGATGGCAAATTACTGAAGCAATGCTTTGTTGGGGTTGAAAGAGGCTTTTGCAAATTTTTGAAGAGAGGGTGAAGAGCAGGAAAATGGTTTAGTGGAATAGAATCTGATTTAGGATTTTCAGAATTAGAAGAAGGTCTACTGATATTTGTTGACTTCATTTCCAATTTCTTCACTTTCAGTACCCTCATGACTGGCACTATTGTTGTTGCTCATTATGTGTTGTTTTTTTCTATGATAGTAAATTGACAAACTTACTAGCAAGCTTTAAAAAAGACAGCATACCTTTACCGGTGATACTGCCGTAGCTTCAAATTTGCAGCTATTATTTTGTTTTAGATTTGGAACTTTTGCAAAATATGGTAAAATGCAGTGTAGAGGTGTCCAATCTCACCTCTCAAACTCCCTTCCTTATCCCTGCAACACCCTTGAACCAGCAATTGCAAATTGGAAACACAGACCAGAGGTTGGAGGAAACAACAAAATGATATGTTTTTTTTGTTTTGGTGAGATTTTAGGGTTGTATAAGGATTGTGGGACCCCCATGCCCCCTTTCAAGTCAATAGGTTTTAAAAAAGGCATTTTCCCAATTTTTTCAATGTTGGAATGCCTTGACATTGTGGGGGATGCCTGGCTGTCTTCGGAACAGTTGGGGGATGTCTTAGATGTCTCTAGCTGTCTAGGGGATGGCCAAGCATCCCTTGAAGTTTTCGAAATGTCCCCATAAAGGAGGAAATGTACCCACACATTTCTTGAGAATTGCAAAATTGGAGGGATGGTTGAGAGATGTCCCCTAACGTCCCACCATCCCCAAAATGGTAGGGGGTGTGGAGATGTGGGCTCCAAGGGGTGGGGATGCATCCTTGTGTAACACAGTAAAATTTGGTTCAAGTTGAAGCAAGATAAAACCATGTTACATAACGTGCCATTTGATAATGAGATTTACATTCAATTCCCTAGGAGACATATCACAATTTAATATATACAAATGTTGAGTGTTTGAATTGGGTCAACTACCACATCCCATTTAGGAGGTTGCTTGCATAACCAATGGACAAGGCTAGTTCAAACCCTAGGCAAATTTGATGGAAGAAATACCGCTTACTAGTTCTATACTAAAGGAATCCTTGAAAGAAGAATTCAGCAATGCAACAAAGCACATATTTAAGGTCAAGATAAGTAAATTGATCCTAGTTTGTCTCAAGGTATTCCAATTTAGAAGTTTTGTAAAAGGCCTATTGCACCCCTATTTGATCTTTACCTTGGCTTTGAATATTTTCTTCAAAGAGAATGCCTACTCTGATGGATTACCTGTAACATTTCATCTCATTTTAAGCTTGAATGAGTTTAAATATTTAGGATATAACTACTTTGCGATCCTTTTAAAAATGAAATGAGCTCAACTTATAATGTCACACATTAATTGGACAATATTAAATGTATTGAAAAAGGTTAAAAAGCATGTATACTTCTTTACTTGAGCTATAGTAGTCAGAGTGCTTTGAAATCGAAATATAAGGATTAATAACTAGTAGGCATGGTTGTGTCTGTGAGCTAGTTTTCGACTTCTTGTGTCTCAAGCTCCTCTTTGTCAACAAAGGTTGCCCACAGTTAGCATGTCCTTGATAAAATGATATGTGAAGCATAGTTTAAAAATTCGGAGAGTGCTGAACTTGTACTCAGGAGCCAAAAACCTTGGTGAGATACTGAAAAAACTGGGGTGCTTTTTGGTGAAACCCTGTCAATAAATCGTTGAAATCTCCAGATTTTTATTAAAAACTCACCTAGATTTAGTATAATTTCCTTTTATCTACCTATTATTAAATATTTTTCAATGATTTTTTCCTTTCAGGCATGCAGTGATTGGTGCCGCAAATACAAAGGTTTTCATTAAATTATTTTTTTCCTTGCCTTGCAAATTGATTGAGTTGAGGAAGAGTCTGTGTATATTCGTAATCAGAAATTTTAAATGACTTCCAAGTTTATATGAATTTTTGTAGTTTTATAATACATATTGTAAGTTTAAATGACCTGTAAACTGTAATTTTATCTTTAGTAGTTTAATATCCTTTATTTTCTTCTATGCTGAAGCCTGAAAATGTTAAGTGTTTGCAATTATAATTCCAGCTTGTAGGTTGTGTTTGCTTGCAATATGAACAAACTTTCAATTTAGCAACCCGCAGGATTGAATTTGCACAGTATAACTGGGAGATTTTTAGCCTACAGGTCATTTAAACTTGCAAAATGAACAGAATTTCAATCAAATGACGTGCAGGCTTGAATTTTTACAATTTCAACTATGTAAATTCAAGCCTGTAGACTCCGTAAACTTGCAATAGGAACAAAATTTAAAAAATTCATATAATTTTTACGTCTGACTATAGATGAGGCACCTATTGAAGATATTGCAGCTACACTATCCACTTCTGCAACACCCACACAGTGGCAGAAGACTTTTTTGAACTGAAGTCGTAGATGAAATTTATGATTTATAATTTATATTGATATTAGAACTTGTATATGTATTTAGAGGTCGAACTCATTTTTTGGTATATATTAAACTCTAATTTTGATTTATATATGATGGAAATTGGTAATATCCATGTTTTTGAATGATATTTTAAATAAATTGTGTATTTTAAATGTTCAATAAATTTGGGGAGTTTTTCCCCATGTTTTTGCGATGTCTCGAGTTTTCAATAATTTGGGCTTATGCTCATCTCACAATTCATTTGTAAAATCTTCACTGTTATTGAGATGGGCCGTCATGATGTAACTTAGGATCATTGGCTTATCTCTAGAACTAGAACATTCAATGGTGTATACAGTAAACAGTATAGAATCATAGATAGAAAGATTGTTTCTAATATTATTACTTTGATTACAGTGTTGGTGGGGCAGACTATGGCTCTGTGAGGGTTGGAACATTCATGGGGCGCCAAATTATAAAATCGACAGCTTTAAGTCTGCTTTCCCAACCCTCAACACCCACATCCTCACAAGAATATAGAAATGGAGTTATCCATGATGAAATTGACGAATATGGTTCTGCCTTGCTTGAAAAAGAAGCAAAATTAGATTACTTGTGCAACCTTCCACCTCACAGGTATATTTATTATTTCTCAGCCATGGCTTGAGAAGCTTCATTTTAATTCTTTTTTAGCATAAATTATCAACAGATTTCTAACTTCAAATACTAAATTGCTCAATAGCAGTCCCAATTTCTTGTATTGGAAGGGAAAAGCTCACAGAAAACATTTTTTTTACTCGTTAGATTTTTTTTTAAAATTTGGCATTGAATTGCAGATATGAAGCAAATTATGCACAGATACTCCCAGAAGAGATAAGCGGAAGGGCTTTTTTGGATACATATGGAAGTCACAATGACCCTGTGACAAATATTGATCCCAAGTGCACCTATGTGATAAAAGATCCAACAACACATCCCATTTACGAGAACTTCCATGTTAATGTATGCCATTTGTGTCAACTTCTTTTTATATTAGTTTCATATGCATTGTTTTCCTAATTTTCACTTCTGATTATGATGATCCTAATTTTAATAGGAATGCCATGAGGGATGCATGCAAAATAATATGATCAGCCAAAAATAAATGAGACAAAACTAAAAGCATTGGTAGGAAATATAGATAAACTAGGAAGTTTATTTAGTTTAGGATGATAAACAAATCAACAAAGATTAGTAGGGTACAATAAAAAATGATCTATCACATTAAGGGTATCACATTTGGTGAATGATATGGAATATTTACTAAGTTGCCGGTTCGGGTTTGGGGACAGATTCGGGTATGAGAATCTGGTTCATGGATTCGTGAATATTTTTTTCCCATTATGATTTGTATGGGTTCGTGTGTGTGTGTGTGTGTGTGTGTGTATAAGAGAGATATACGAAATTCTAAAACTAAGAGAAATATACATAATTGTAAAACTAAATCATTTCATAATATGAGTCTATGATGCTTGATCATTGATCAATGCCAAATGTCAAAGATAACCACTAAAAATTGAAATAGTATACTTGATCATTGATCTATGTTCACGATTCTAAAGAAAATCAGCACATTGAATTACTGAACTGCAAAATGAAAATTTGAAATTAGAAGCAAAACAAAATAATAAAAAAACTTTTTTTAAGTGGTTTGGACCCACTTTTTAAGTTGCTTGGCCGTGGGTCCCTGGGGATCCGTGCTGGATCCGGGCAGGGTCTGGATCTGGACCTGTGGATCTTTCGGGATCCGCGAACGGATCCACAGGTCCAGATCCAGATCCTGCCCGGATCCAGCAGGACCGGTCCGCGGATCCGGACCCGGTTCGAGGGTCCAGGGTCCGAATCCGGTAACGTAGAATATTTATTTGCAAATACAGTGAGCAGCAAAATATAGTAAAATTTAAAAATACTATATAGATATTTGAAATTGCATTAATTATTTGACTATTAATTTGTGGCCTATTACACATCATTCGGGCTCGGAAGTTATATCTCTTGCTGGGAAAAGTTGTGCTTTTTCTTATATGCAATTCTCTTAAATAGTACATTTTCTGTAGTATAATATTTGGAGGGCAAGCAGTTGGATCTATTGGTATGTCTGACAACATACAACCTGCAGAAACCAATGGGTTTACTGTCTTTTATTTCTTAGACAAATATTGGGGACATTGGGTTTACAGTTGTTATGTTCAATTTTAGCTGCTTCAACAGATTTTTGTCTGTTTTATAAATATTGGAAAAATTATTAAATATCTTGTATGTTGCACAGTTTTTCAATGTAATTTTTTAAAAATGTCAGCGTAGGCAGGAGGCCCATTTCGTTGTATTGTTTGTAGAAATTAGCAATTATATATCCTTAGGAATGAAGAAACTAAGCTTTAATAAGAAAAAAAAAATGTGAAAAAGGAGATGAAAACATATGATGGTGCCCATTGGTAGGTTACAACAGTATATAATTTGATACTCGACTGGATATGTGTGTGACACACACATACACACACACACATCTACATACCAAAGGAAGCCGGCCAGAATAAGACACCTGGCGTATAATATATTAGAAGGTCCTTAGACAAGATTAATAACTCCAACATCCCCTCTTAAGCTTGACTGGGGAGCTGGATCATCAAGACTATTGTGGATTTCCCCCTCTTGGAAACTGTTCAAAGACTGAAGACAAAGAGATCTTTTGACATATCAAAGGATTAATGCATGGCTGCCTAAAGTTGACACAATCTATTAGATACCTTTTAAATTGTTTGCTAAAATACTTTCCTCCACACTCCGAATGAAGACTCTTGATCCATTGGTCATATTGATTTTCAATGTGTGCTTTGAATTATTTAAGTTTGAGGATGACTTTATCCTTGTACCTGTTTAATCCAATTTGTGATGCTAGAGAGTGTTGATACCACTTGCATTAGCAGCCAAAACAATAAATCAAGGATAAGCAACACAATGAGCAAGATGTGAAGTAACATAACCATTGTAGGAACTAGGAAGTGAGGAGCTTGTCTTCCCTATTTCTTGAGCACGTTCTTTGATATTTGGAATGCAACAATCTATGTGCTTATGGTCAAATCTTGCGCGATAATCATATTTTTCTTCAAAAAACAAGACGTATTTTGTATTTCCCCTTTTTCAGAAGTAACTTGACTTAGTTGGTCTTCCTTAGTATTCTTCCTCATTAGTTTGTATTTCTTCTTGTAGGTAGTTTGGTCCATGGACTTCAATTTATTGATAATCTTATTTGCAATATTGGGCAAAGAGCATGGAGTATGCCAACAACTTGCATTTAACCAAACTTGGACGAGACAATTCTAGAATGTGGTCGGCCTCAAATCCAAAAAACATAAACAGCATATGCGAAATGAATTATCTTGAGCTTTCCAAAAATGCAAAAAAATTAAATAAATTTCAAAACTTGAGTTTCATTATGTGGATTCTCAACTGCCTGGAAAAAGTCTCCAAAATATTTGCAGTTGTTTGCAAGATATGATAATT
This sequence comes from Chamaecyparis obtusa, assembly GCA_027943335.1. Classification (NCBI taxonomy): domain Eukaryota; kingdom Viridiplantae; phylum Streptophyta; class Pinopsida; order Cupressales; family Cupressaceae; genus Chamaecyparis; species Chamaecyparis obtusa. The sequence goes on along the minus strand of BSBK01000838.1, from coordinate 230,272 downwards.
CTTGAAAATTGGCGTGTTGGAAAATCCTTTTGAAATCCAGATGCTGTGAATGAAAGTCTTGCTTGCCTTGATATCATGTAGACATCAGTAGTTATGCATCCTTGGGAAAAGACAAGAATGATGTGAACAAGAGAGAGATGCAAACATATGATAATGCCCATGCTCTATAACATTTTATATAACTTGACGCTTGATGATAAACAAATGGGTTCAGATGTGGTATATATATGCATTACTATACGTACCAAAAGAGGCCGATCCAGAATGTATCCGAAGACATTCATAATCAATGTATTGGTTTTGCCCTATATTAAATCTATCTATTATACTAGCCATCAAAGAACTAATTAATGGTCAATTCATCTATGTAAGTTTGTTTGCCATTACACATATCAGAAGTTTTGGTTGTCAGGCCCCAACTGAAATATCTGAGCAGTTACCTTTGCATTATCCCAGAACAGGAATAATTAACATATGCTTACATTTATACATGAGAAAGTTCTGAATTGGAGCATACATAAAACAACAAACTCATATTCATATCATCTATAGGCTGTTGGCATAGTTGATAATAATATATTGTAATATTCATTTATACTTTTGGTTGATTTTAGGCACGCCAACTCTATATTTTGAGCCTTTTGGTTCTTGAAAGGACCTTCACACTGATTAGTAATGAATAGCAAGCAGTGTGAAATCAGATCCACGAAGTGAAACTATATTCTCTGTATTTTTCTCATATGTGTGTATTCTTTATGAGCAGACATGCATGTATCTCAGAATAGATTAACATCATATGCATATACGAGAGATATATCCAAGATCCCAATTTTAAAATGTCAGTACATTAGCAGAAAAGATCTACTTGTTCATGTATTAAAGATTCAAATTATTAGTCTTTTTTGTTTCCTTTATTAGTACGTTTTTTGTTTCAGGCATTTGGATCACTGTTATCATCAGTATCTACAGATGAGCAACTTTCTGCATTAGGAGAACTTTTATACCAGGTGCTTATTTATACTTCATATGCTCGTCTTCTTGGCTTTGACAAGTTTCTTCATTCAGAATTTAGCTTCAAATTTTGAAATTTTGATGATTAACTTATAAAAGGAAGAAATGATTGTATGCTTTATTTCTTGGAAGTTAATCTTGACTTACTATGAAAGTGTTGCTTCCTTTTCCAGTCACACTATAGCTACTCCAAATGTGGCCTTGGTTCAGATGGCACAGACCGGCTTGTAAATCTTGTTCAACAAATGCAGCATAGGAAAAAGAACGGAACTGAAGAAAAAGGTACACTGTTTGGTGCAAAAATCACGGGAGGAGGATCTGGTGGGACTGTTTGTGTGCTTGGTCGAAATTGCATTCAAAGTAGTGAAGAAATTATTGAGGTAAGATTCTTACTGAACCAAAAGACTATACTATATGTATTATAATGGATTCATGCTATAATAGGCATTTTCAAATGTGCAGATTCAGCAACGTTACAAAGCTGCGACAGGTCACTTACCTTTTATATTTGAGGGTTCTTCGCCTGGAGCTGGGAAATTTGGCTATCTCAAAATCCAACACCGGATCCATGGCAAAGTGGTCCATTGATATGAATGGACATAACCTTTGCCCGGAGTTTAAAAATAGAGATTTAGTTTTAATAAAATATTAAGATATCATTTTTTTTACCATTTTGGTGGCTGTAGAAACTGTAGGAGGTAGAATAGCAATAAATTACACTTTTGCTGCCAGATTCTTGAAATCATGCATTCTCAATTCTATACTTGCAGACAAACTCTTCAGTTTCTAACAAAGTGCTCCAAAACATATTATTTATTTAAGATGATGCAACATTTGGATTAATTTTGGCAAGAGTTGTACTACAGAGGGATATTTGATTCAGCAATGTTACAAAGCTGCAACAGGTCACTTACCTTTTATATTTGAGGGTTCTTCACCCGGAGCTGGGAAATTTGGCTATCTCAAAATCCAACGCCAGATCCATGGCAGATTGGTCCATTGATATGAATGGGCTTAACCTTTGCCCAGAGTTTAAAAATAGAAATCTAGTTTATAAAATATGTAAGATATCATTTTTTTTACCATTTTGGTGGCTGTAGAAACTGTAGGTGGTAGAATAGCAATAAATTACAATTTTGCTGCCAGATTCTTGAAATCATGCATTCTCAATTCTATACTTGCAGACAAACTTTTCAGTCTCCAACAAAGTGCTCCGAAACATATGATTGATTTAAGATGATGTAACATTTGGATTAATTTTGGCAAGAGTTGCACTGCAGAGGGATATTTGAAATTCTTTTAATTTATGAGGTTAAGAGGTCTTCCGGGGTTCATCGGTTTAGTTCATTTGTTGAGTGTGCAGTGCTGATCTAGTAGATGGAAGGACTACTTGTGTTTGTGGTTGTCTTCAACTCTTGGTTTTTTCTACTTCTTGATCTTGTACTCAAATCTTTGGTGATGCTATGATTGTAATAAAATTGCAGTGATATTAACATAAATAAAGGTTATTTTTCATTTGGAAAAGCTTCTCTGACAATGCTTGATAGATATAGACTTTATTTGTATGGGAACACTCTTGCAGCAGATTTTCATTCGGCTTGCAAGAGATGAAATTTAAGGGAAAATCTTATCCAATCTGTATTTAAGCTCCATCAATTTTGGTATGTTATTATGTATGTATATATCATGGCTCCACGAGGATACGTCCCTCCCTGATAATGTAGTCTTAGAAATGAATATGTGAATGAAACATCCTCCTGACAGCCCCAGCTGCCATGACTTGAGTGAGAATGTTTTTGGGATGCCTAGCAGAAGCCAAAGATGCATCCAGGGTGCACTGTGCCCCCCAGCTACCTTGTTAGCGTAGAGGTTGTGATGAATGTTATCAACTTATCAAGTGTTCATAAATGTTAGTGAGTTTTTGCTGAGTATTTTATGGAGTTTTCAAGAAGTTAGAAATAGAGAACAAGATAAATAAATTCAAGAATGATGATGTACATCTTCAACTGCACAACCCTCATTATTTAGAAAGATTAGATTCCGTAGCTTTACTATCAGTTTTCTGAAGAATGAAGATTTGGTCAGATATAATGAGGTTTTGGTGTTGGAGAAACCAGTTGTAAAATTATGAAAAATGACATTTGCCATGAAGGTCCATGTGATCTCTATTGGCCTAATTGGGACTTCGTGAGGGGGTTCCAGGAGGGGTGATGGGGGGCTCTGACCTCACCCACCTGACCCAACTTGTATCACGATAGGGAATGTGCCAAGGGTATTGCTTTTTGACTTTGCTAGAGGCTTTTTCGCCAATTCCCCGAGAGACACATACATGTGTATAATATAAGTGTGTATTATATATATACACCCATACACATGCACACATATATGTTTATATATTTATGTGTACAATACACATTCACACAAATTTATTTGTGCTGCCAGCTGCTATTGCTCTGATTTACCTAAATTTTGATTCCTGATTTGTAATGCCCCTAAATTATGAGCATCCAGAATTTTGCCCTAGATCACAATTTATGTCAAACAATAAGAGTTTAAGAGATCCCTTTCACTTTGATTGAAGCCCCGCAACACAATTATGGTTTATTATTTAAAATCATAATTCATAGTTAAACTTCTTTAACAACATATACGATCAAATTATTAGATTACTAAAATTAACATTAAGGTGACCCAACCATAGAAATGCTAAGGTAGGGTGATTTGATGAGGTGCCTCAGAAACCTCCAACCCTAGGCCCAAGAGTGGATATATCATCCCCTTGGCCTCATGTAGCCCGTGGCATACATGAGTTAGGCTACCTAGTACGGGGTCCTATCGTCATTCTCCATGTCGACATCACTAACTTGCCTCTAATGATTGAACACCCATTACAATGGTAATGATTGTGAGGAGCATTCATAATAGGGTGCACCGAAAGTCTATCCTTCCTAAGCCCAAAGGCAGTCTACTTTGTCCCCCTTTGGCCTCATGGGGACTCCCTGTCACAAACATGAGGTGGTGTGCTTAGAAGGTGACCTCATCACCGTTCTCCCAATTGTAAACCCTCATTTCCCCACCATGGTTGATAACTGTAGTTAGAGATATAAATACGCAATGTTTTACCCAAGTCGTATATTCCATGTGTCCATATATTAGATCAAGTCATATTAGACCAAGTCATAGATAAACAATACATCTACTATAAACAACAATATATTTTATCTTGGAAATATGCCACTATATGTGTGTACATTTAGGAGTAATATAAGGAGTCATATGCAAGCATTACCTATATGCATTTAACTCAGTAATGAGCAGTCACAAATATTATGCCATGAATACATATTAAGACACTCATGCCAGAGATCACAAATTATAAATATGAATTGTTTTATATCTTTTCTTATTACCAATGTCTATCCTTTCCTAATCTTAACCAAATTGATGCCCTGTTTGAATGATTGTAAATGCTTTCTATATCTTGTGATGAGTCATGTTACAAAGACATGACTCATGCCCATCCGTAATCACCTTTTTAACAAAATGCACCACTTCATTATTACTAATTGTTGATCTGATCCTTAATGTTAAATGCACTCTGTTGTATTAAGCTCCTCACTTAATTTGTCTTCTCAAGGTAATAGATCGTAGTTATTAATTTCCTTTACATCGATGGTCTTCAATTGATTAAACATAATTACTGTTTAGTTAATATCCCGACTCCTCAGGTATCAATTAGTTGTTTGATAACATCAATCTCTTAATTGACATCGATAGTTTTTGATAAAGTAAAACAGGTTTTGAAGGGGCCCCGAAACCCTGTATAGTTGGTCAAATGAGATTTTCAAAACAACGCTCTAAAATGAAACAGATCAAGACCACAACGAGGGTTTTGCTATAGGCTCCCACAACCTGGATAAAGAATGGTACCAATAAAAGGAGACTGGGACCCTTACTAGAGAAACCGCCGCTTGAAAGATATTTCGGTTTTTAATAGTAGCCCTAAGACTAACAGCGGTCAGCGAAGAGCTTGCCAACCGCAGAGATAAATCATTTCTTCCCCTTCTGGGAATGGAGGGACATGTCGAAAGAGGGTAGATGTTTGGATCTTTTCTTGCCTTTTACAGAAGTCCACCCAACATCTGCAATCATGGTCGAACCTGCCCAAAAAACAAATCAAGATCCGTGGCACCCAAAAACGGAGCAACAGGAGATTGTCTCGGGACATGGCCACCAGAAACTAGACTAATTGACATTGATAGTTAATACTCCATTAACGGTGTCGTTATTAAATCAATATTGCTAATGGATGACATCACTCGATACAAGTGAACATTTCTATCGATATCCTTGCATCTTTGATCTTTATTAGTATATGGTAGCAAAGGCGATTCCCTTTGCTGTTTTGAGTTTCTTCTGTATTCTTTTCTTCACCTGATAATTGTTATGTTTGTTTGCTCTTGTTTTCAGTTCTTATTACTAATTTTAATGGATAACATTCCCATTATTATAATCGCTGATATGCTACAACATCACCTACGTTACCTGTTATTTATGATCTTACCTATATCTATACCTTGTTGATTCTATTATAATAGATATTATGATTGTTGAATATTGATTTAACTATAATTGATCGATCATTGTTTGATCCCAATTGCACGTTAGTAAATCTTGAGCCTAGCAAACTATCTTTCGGTTCTAGTTAAATATTCACTATCATTCATTGGTTCTCATCTTCCATGGGTTAGCGACACTCATGATAAGACATGATACTTGCCATAAACTGTGGCATCCACGTGGATTCCTTTGTGAGGTGGTCTTCATTGCGTAAAATAATAATTAGGGTGCTATTGACTGTGGTCATGCGTAGTTATGTCTAAACATGACCATGCGTGCTTGCTCAAGTTCCGTATTACCGTTTGTAGGCAATGAACCTTTGATATACTTTGTAATTTTGTCTCTTGAGAGACTTTACAAAATTGCGCTAGTCGTCATGATGGTAATATCTCAATTGAGATTTCAAACTAGGGACATGACAGTCCTTTCCTACCAAAAATTGCTTGCGAATGATCATAGAGACAAATTCCTTAATCCATCTTCCGCTACGCTATTCTGATATTATCTTGTATGTTTTCTCTCTTATTTTGAATGTGAATTATGCTTCATGGTAGAAACTTGGCAAAGCTTAAGACATGTTTTATTTAATCTTCCAAAAAAGGATCAAAACCATCTCATAATGACACCAAGGGCCCGTTTGGTGCATGGAATACCAAATGCCAGATATAGTCAATTTTGGAAGATGCTGCAATTCTGGAAGATACAAATCCTGAAAATGATTTCCGAAATATGGGATGACCTGTTTGGTTCACCCGGAAGATGACTAAGAAGATGCATAAGGAATTTTAATTAGGGCCAATTTGAGTGGCGTGCATTTGATCCCAAATCGGGAAGCTGGAGGGCGCTACCACCAGTTCCAAGCGTTTCATCATTGCTGAAGTTCTTCATTGCAGTGTGCAGGAAGTAAAATTTGAAGCATCACAAATTTATGGCTTCTTCCTTGCTTGGATTCTGGCCTGTCTCGCAACTCAGAAGTGGCCACACAAATGAAAACTGATTGGCCATCAAACGCATTTTGTACATTTAACAGAACGCCAAACCACAACCGACAAATTGGTAGAGTAGAATTAGTCACAACAAAGGCCATACAGAAGCAATTTCTGAGACATGCAAGCGGACCCGACACAACAAATCCTGATAGCGAAGGGTGAGAACGAAAATGAAACCAAATTTTGGGCGGAAAATGAAATTTCGGACATCAAATATTATTAACGGCAAAAGCGGACCCAATGGCACATAAAATGAGCATTTGAAAAGTGGAATTAGAACCTAGATTTCTAATTCCACCTTTTCAAATGGAAGATGAAATGTTCATTTTGTGGGCAAAATTGGAATTTGGAAATTCCAATTCCTATTTATTTGGATGGACACAAACAGGGAATTCACTAATCCGAAAATGTTATTCCGGAATTAGAGCCCATATTCCATGTACCAAACGGGCCCCAAATGAATTAGAAAAACCAACCTTCACAAGATTGTATGACTAAAGTTTGTTTCTTTTAGGTCTTCCTTCGTTTTTCTTCATTCATAACTTATGATACAAAGTAGAGATATGTTTTGTGAGTCCTAAATGTTTGTGGGATAATTATGTGTAAGTCAATTAGTGATTTAATGACAATTGGTGAGATGGATTTCTTAAAAATGCCTAGAGGCTGAATTACTTAGAGAATATAAGATATGTTTGGTCTACTTTTATGTTGATATCTTGGATGTAACTGAATTTAGAGACTATCTAGGAAGAGGGGTTCACCTTGTATTAGGAATCACATGACACAAGCCTCACATACTCATAAAACCCTCATGGAATAAGCTTTGTTTGGAAACACATCAGACATGAAGTGTATACATTAGGAAAGCACGTACGTTCATGGAGTAATCATGTTGAAAACATCACATAGATATGCATAAGATACAAAACATATTCATATGCACTTGTAAATATGTAAGACATGAAGCTTGCACATAAGTCATGCAGGACATTAATATACACAAGCTATGAAGCATACATACAAGTATAAACGTAAGACATGAGATACACGAGGGGAGTACTTATGTTGTAAGGCATGGATAACACATACGAACACTCATAAGGCATGATCATACGCATGAATATATGCAAGACATGAATTCCAAATATACATAAGGTAGGGATCATGCACTCAAGGCATGAATTGCACATTGGGATACCCTTAAAGTATGATTTATACACGTGAATATACATAACACATGAATTCATTTAAGCATACACTTGAATAGACAACATACAAAGCATGAAGCATACATATTAAGTCATGAAGCATACATGTAGCACACACATGAATTCACTTAAGTCATGAATCATATATGTAGCACATAAGGAATGAAGCATACAGATGAGTAGCACATAAAGCATGAAGGATACATATGAATTCACTTAAGCCAAGAAGCATATATCTGAATACACATAGCACATTAGCATGAAGCAACAATATGCAAAGGTACATGCAAAGGATCAATATATAAGGCATGAAGTAGTACATAAGACATGAGGTGTACACATAAGGCACGGAGTATAAATGCACATAGGACATGAAGCCATATACATGCACACAAGGCATGAAGTACACATCAAACAATTAAAATATAAGGCAATATACTTAATTCATGCCAAACGTGCAAGGCATGAAGTAGTACATAAATATTTGTCAGACATATATAGCATGAAGCAATACATGAGTACACATTTGACATGGTTAGACATGAAGCAATAAATACACTTCAAATATGTAAGGAAACAATACATAAATACATGTCAAACATGTAAGGCATGAAGAAATTTACATGTACACATTAGACACATCTGACATGAAGCAATAAATACACATTAGATATGTAAGGCATGAAGCAATATATAAAGCATACATGAAGAATGTTCTTATGGAGCAAACATGCATGTAGCAAACACATGGTATTCATATGAAGAGTGTGTATGCAAAATACACTTAGAGTAAGCATGTTTACACTAGGAATTAACTGGTTTAAGGGGCGCGCACGTGCGCGCACACACACACACACATAAACGTAATGTTGGCCTACTTGATTAAATTATTGACCTATTTAAGAAAATGGTTGAACACTTAACCTACTTAGATGGAAATTATGGTTGGTTTGTTCTACAGGATGACAAGATTATGTTCTAACCACTTGTAATTTCCCCAAATTATGAGTGTCCAAATTTTTCCCTAGATCACAAATTTTGTAAAATAATTAGGGTTTAAGAGATACCTTTCAATTTGATTGAAGCCTTACAACACAATTACGGTTTATTATTTATAATCATAATTTATAGTTAAACTTCTTCAAAGACAAATATCATCATACCATTAGATTACTAAAATTAACATTAAGGTGACCCAACCATGTAGAAGCGTTAAGGTAGGGTGATTTGATAAGGTACCCCAGACACCTACCCTAGGCCCAAGAGCGGATATACTATCCCCTTTGGCATCATGTGGCCCATGCCATGCATATGAGGTGGACTAGTAGTGTGGGCTATCCTCCATCTTGGCATCCCTAACCTACCTCTAATGATTGAACACCCATTACAATGGTAAGGATTTTGAGGAGCATTCACAAATGGGTGCCTCAAAAGTCTATCCTTCCTAAGCTCAAAGACAGTCCACTTTGTCCCCCTTTTGCCTCATGGAGACTCCTTGTCACAACCATCAAGTGGTGTGCTTAGAAGGTGACCTCATCACTGTTCTCCCAATTGTTAACCCTTATTTCCCCATCATGGTTGATCACAATAATTAGATATATAAATTCAAATAACATTTTATTTTTGTCACAATCATCAAGTGGTGTGCTCAGAAGGTGACCTCATCACTGTTCTCCCAATTGTAAACCTTCATTTCCCCATCATGGTTGATCACAATAATTAGATATATAAATTCACATAACATAACATTTGAAAATGCAGTGGATAGAAATTCTATCCTTTGTGAAAATTTCTTCAGCTGGGATGGTTGCTTCGTGCTGATGCTGAAACCTTGACATCCTGACTTCTCCCCATCTTTTGAAGAGTTTAATAAGATGCCCATTTGGGTAAGACTGCCTAATCTTCCCCTCCATCATTGGGTTGATTCTCTTCTCGAAACTATGGGGGATGCTATTGGTGATTTCATTTTGGTAGATGAGCAATCATCTGATTTGCTTCACTCTACTTATGCCCACATTTTGGTGGATATGGATACCTCTAAAGGTCTTCCTGCTGAGATCAAACACGTTACTCCTGACAATAGAAGTTGGAGTCAACACTTGGATTATGAAGGCCTCCCCTTCAGATGCAAAAGGTGCTTCAAGACTGGTCATGTTTCGGACCAATGTGAGCTTCAGAAATTTAAAAAGACTTCCTCATGGTGGCATGATGTCTCTTCTCAGCACTATACGGTGAAGGTGTCTTCTAACTAGAATTTTTCCGAAGTGGTTGAGCAAGCTGGCCTTGATTCCCCCGCTTTTGTTGCTGGAGTTGCTGTGGGTGTTGTTGTTCCTCCTTCATCTTCAACAAGTGTGCAGGATCCCCCTGCGGCTATGGTGTACTGCCCTTCAGTTGGGGCTGACACTATTCCTTCTGGTACTACTGTAGGGTTAGCCTCTGCGTCTGCCCCTACTAGTCCTTCTGTTGGATTTGCCCCTCTCCTTGGCCTTGGTTCTCAGCTAGCTGCCTTTGCGCAGGGTGCTGCCTCCTCTGGGGGTTATGTTTCTTCCAGTTTGGACTCGTTGGATTGGCAAAATGTTGCTGCTAAGGTTGAAGAAGGATGGATCAAGGTTAAAGGAAAACATTCCAAGCGATCTTCGCCTTCTTTTCATATGACCCTTCGATTCCATAAGAAGGGGGCTAAAGGGAAATCTTAAAATCTTAGGATTCTCTTTTGGTTGGGTTTACGTGGGGCCTCGCCCGAATTGTTTGTTCAAGGTTGTGGGAGTCTTTTGGTAAAACACTTGGTTAGGTCCTGAATCATTTCATCTAAGCGGGCTGTCTTTGTCTATCTTTTGTGACCTTCTTGTAAAGGGTTTTAGATCCCTTCAAAACTTGTTTTCCTTAATATCAAAAGCATTTTATTTAAGTCACATATTCCATAGGTCCATATAATAGATCAAGTCATAGATAATGAATCAACAATATATCTAAATATAAAGAACAATATATTTTATCTCAAAAATGTGCCATTATATGTATGTACATTAAGGAGTAATATAAGCAATCATATACAAGCATTAACTATATTCATTTAATTCAGTAATGAGCAGTCAAATATTTTTTCATGAATTCATATTAAGATAATCATACTAGATATCGCAGAGGATAAATATGAACTGTTATATAACTTTTCTTATTACCAATGTCTGGTCTTCTTTTCTAATCTTATCCAAATAGATGCCGTGTTTGAATGATTGTAAATGCTTTCTTTATCTTGTGATGAGTCACGTTCCAAAGACATGACTCATGCCCATCCATAATCACCTCTTTTACAAAATGCACTTCATTATTACTGATTGCTGATATGATCCTTAATGCTAAACACACTCTGTCATATTAAGCTCCTCACTCATTTTTTTTCTTCTCAAGGTAATAGATCATAGTTATTAATTTCTTTTATTTTGATGGTTTGTCATTGATTAAACATAATTGTTGTTTAGTTAATATCATGACTCTTCAGGCATCAATTAGTTGTTTGATAACTTCTTTACTTAATCAATATCGATAGTTAATACTCTCCATTAACTGTGTCATTATTAAATTGATATTGTTGATTGCTGACTTCACTCGATACAAGTTGACATCTCTATTGATATCCTTGCATCTTTGGTCTTTATTATTTTATGGTATCAAAGGCATTTCCTATCTCTGTTCTAAGTCACTTTTGCATTCTTTTCTTCACCTGATAATCTATTGCTACCAATAGACTTATGTCATGTTTCTCTTGTTATCTTTTTTTATTACTAATTTTAACCGACACCATTCCCATTATTATAATTGCCGATATGCTACTCCATCACCTACATTACCTATTATCCATGGTCTTATCTATATCGATACCTTGTTGAGTATATTATAATCGATATTATGATTGCTGAATATTGATTTAACTATCATTGATTGATCACTGTTGGTCCCAATTGCACATTAGTAAGTCTTGAGCACAACACACTATTTTTTGGAACTTGTTAAACTCACTATCATTCATCGATTCTCATCTTCCATGGGTCAGCAGCACTCATGATATTAAGACATGATACTTGCGATGAACTATGTAGCCTCTACGGAAATTCCTTTATTGAGGTGGTCTTCATTTTATAGAATAATAAATAGTTCTGTTGACTATGGTCATGCGTAGTCTAACGTGTGAACATGACCATGTGTGCTTGCTCAACTTCTATAGTAGCTTTTGTAGCCAATGAACCTTTGATATACTTTGTAATTTTCTCTTTTTAGAGACTTCACAAAATTGAGCTCTTAGTCGTTAGGATAGAAATATCTCAATTAAGGTTTCAAATATGGGACATGATACTCTCGAATGTCTCCCATCACCCTTTCCGAAAAGTCGATGGTCTCCATGGAAAAATGGTATATATTATTTAATGCACGTTTAACTTTTAACAAATTGGGTACAAACCTATCTTAAAGACAAGATTCTTTTTTATTTGTTATTTAAGTTGTTTTTGCTTAGCTTTTAACAAATTGGTTAGAAATTCCTAAATCTACAAGATTCTTTGACAACACCCTCCTGCAGTTGGGATTAGTGAGTAAAAATCCTTCTAAACTTAGATCTAAGTGTCATGAGACATACACATGTATTTATAGGATAAATCAATAAATAAATATAACATCTAATCTATTTTGTGCAATGAAATGTAAGATTGTTGGAGGATTAAATCATGCAACTATTTGTAATTTGATTGTACTTTACAATTTTTTTTGTGTAAATATGGCCATATAGTCATCAAGTGATAGATGCATCACCTCATGAGTCCATAATTGTCGCTCCCTAAACACAAGATCTAACATTGAAAGGATACGAGTCAAACCTTTTTACTTGACCAAGATAATTTTCATACCCTTCAAACTACAAATATTTCTCAATTTCCCTAAGTAGTACGTCACATAAAATTATGCCAATGTACGTAGTTATTGTAAAATAATTCAATGCCATATACATGCACACAAGGCATAAAGTACACATCAAACAATTAAAACATAAGGCAATATACTTAATTCATGCCAAACATGCAAGTCATGAAGTAGAACATAAATACTTGTCAGACATATATAGCATGAAGCAATGCATGAGTACACATGACATGGTTAGACATAAAGCAATAAATACAAATCAAATATGTAAGGAAACAATATATAAATACACATGTCAAACATGTAAGGCATGAAGAAATTTACATGTACACATTAGACACATCTGACACGAAGCAATAAATACACATTAGATATGTAAGGCATGAAGTAGTATACAAAGCATACATGAAGAATGTTCTTATGGAGTAAACATGCATGTAGCAACACATGGTATTCATATGAAGAGTGTGTATGCAAAATACACTTAGAGCAAGCATGTTTACACTAGGAATTAACTAGTTTAAGGGGCGCGCACACGCGCGTACACACACAATTACGTGTATATATATATATATATATATATATATATATATATATATATATATATATATATATATATATATATATATATATATATATATATATATATATATATATATATATATATATATATATATATATATATATATATATAGACCTATTTAAGAAAATGGTTGAACACTTAACCTACTTAGATGGAAATTATGGTTGGTTTGTCCCACATGATGACGAGATTATGTTCTAACCACTTGTAATTTCCCCAAATTATGAGTATCCAAATTTCTCCCTAGATCACAAATTTTGTAAAATAATTAGGGTTTAAGAGATACCTTTCAATTTGATTGAGCCTAACAAAACAATTAGGGTTTATTATTTATAATCATAATTTATAGTTAAACTTCTTCAAAGACAAATATCATCATACCATTAGATTACTAAAATTAACATTAAGGTGACCCAACCATGTAGAAGCGTTAAGGTAGGGTGATTTGATGAGGTGCCCCAGACACCAACCCTAGGCCCAAGAGCGGATATACTATCCCCCTTGGTATCATGTGGCCCATGCCATGCATATGAGGTGGACTAATAGTGTGGGTTATCCTCCATCTTGGCATCCCTAACCTACCTCTAATGATTGAACACCCATTACAATGGTAAGGATTTTGAGGAGCATTCACAAATGGGTGCCTCAAAAGTCTATCCTTCCTAAGCTCAAAGACAGTCCACTTTGTCCCCCTTTTGCCTCATGGAGGCTCCTTGTCACAACCATCAAGGGGTGTGCTTAGAAGGTGATCTTATCACTGTTCTCCCAATTGTAAACCCTCATTTCCCCATCATGGTTGATCACAATAATTAGATATGTAAATTCACATAGAATTTTATTTAAGTCACATATTCCATATGTTCATATAATAAACCAAGTCATAGATAATGAATCAACAATATATCTAAATATAAAGAACAATATATTTTATCTCAAGAATACGCCACTATATGTGTGTACATTAAGAGTAATATAAGCAATCATATACAAGCATTAACTATATACATTTAATTCAGTAATGAGCAGTCAAATATTTTTCCACGAATTCATATTAAGATAGTCATACTAGATATCGCAGAGCATAAATATGAACTGTTATATAACTTTTCTTATTACCAATGTCTGGTCTTCTTTCCTAATCTTATCCAAATAGATGCCATGTTTGAATGATTGTAAATGCTTTCTATATCTTGTGATGAGTCACGTTACAAAGACATGACTCATGCCCATCCATAATCACCTCTTTTACAAAATGCACTTCATTATTACTAATTGCTGATATGATCCTTAATGCTAAACACACTGTGTCATATTAAGCTCCTCACTCATTTTTTTTCTTCTCAAGGTAATAGATCATAGTTATTAATTTCCTTTATATTGATGGTTTGTCATTGATTAAACATAATTGTTGTTTAGTTAATATCATGACTCTTCAGACATCAATTAATTAGTTGTTTGATAACTTCTTCCCTTAATCAATATCGATAGTTAATATTCTCCATTAGCTGTGTCATTATTAAATTGATATTGTTGATTGCTGACTTCACTCGATACAAGTTGACATCTCTATTGATATCCTTGCATCTTTGGTCTTTATTATTATATGGTATCAAAGGCATTTTCTATCACTGTTCTAAGTCTCTTTTGTATTCTTTTCTTCACCCGATAATCTATTGCTACCAATAGACTTATGTCATGTTTCTCTTGTTATCATTTCTTATTACTAATATTAATCGACACCATTCCCATTATTATAATTGCTGCTATGCTACTCCATCACCTACATTACCTATTATCCATGGTCTTATCTATATCGATACCTTGTTGAATCTATTATAATCGATATTATGATTGCTGAATACTGATTTAACTATCATTGATTGATCACTGTTGGTCCCAATTGCACATTAGTAAGTCTTGAGCACAACACACTATTTTTTGGAACTTGTTAAACTCACTATCATTCATCGATTCTCATCTTCCATGGGTCAGTAGCACTCATGATATTAAGACATGATGTTTGCGAAAACTATGTAGCCTCCACGGAAATTCCTTTACTAAGGTGGTCTTCATTATATAGGATAACAAGTGCCACGTAGTGGCGAGCACTTGCCGTTATAGCATAGTCAGTATAGTTTAATAATAATGTAAATAGTGATAATGAATGATTTTGGAGTTGTATAAAATTGAAAATGTTAAAAATGATATTGTAACCGTAATTATAATTATAGTTATAATTATAATTATATTTATATCATAATTGTAATTGTTACCCCTAATTCTTTTAGAATTCAATTTCTTATCTGACACATTTTATAGTATAAGAGTGAAATAAATTTATTTAAAGTAAATTTTTGTTAACAAAAAGTGTAGTTTTATATGAAGAGTTGAAAATGAGTAGCAATACCCATTGAAAATATGATTACCCAATGTTATATGTTTATAATTTGCTATTGATTTTTTTATGATGTTTGTTTTCCTAAAATCAAAATTGAGTTAAAGTAGACAAAAATAATAATTAAATGCATAAGAAGAGTACAACAGTAAGAGCAACATCAGTGACAATATAGGTGGAGCCCTTTTATTATTTTCTGTATTATATTATAATGAAGAAGGAAGAATTATGTTAAAGTTTTTTTGTACTATCTTGAACTGTTGTAGCAATGTATGCTTTTTTTTTTTTTTTCTCTTTGTTATAAAGACAATTTTTGAAAATTGTGAACTGGAATCTTGTTTAATATTATTGGGATACATTTACTCTGCTTCCATAGCATTCAGTTTTATTTTTGTAGTAAAATAGTAAAATGAAACTAATTAAAATATGTGTCTATTGTTTTAGCTATTAAAATGTTACATTGCTTGGACATCATATACATATTTTTTTCTTCTTTGCTAGTCAAGTTTTAAAACCCAAACTTGTCTCAACCTCTTTAATAATTTTATCTTTCGTGCACTTCCTTAATCAACAATCATTCTTATATTGAGTAATCCATTATGGATTCACTAAAACTTAATTGGGTTTTATTCCAATAACTATTTTAACCAGGTTCAAAATAATTTGTCCTCGGTAATTATTTTCCTGATTGCTATTAAAGTTTGGAAACTCTAAATATCTTGTAAATCAACTGAATAAAATTTCATTTCAAAAAATTGTTTCTAATTTGATTTTAGAGTTTTTAGAAGCCTAAATTATTTTCAATCATCAAGTAAAATCTTTAAAATTTCAAAAAAAATTCATTGGATAAAAAATTGCTTCGAGCAATACCTTCATTGTTATTGGGTTTTTTCTTCAAATCTTTTAAAATGGTATAAAAAATTAAACAATACATTTCTTCTTTGCTTGTAGAGCTCCCAATGCTTAAATTTGTCTCAATCTATTGAGCAAGATTTTCTAAACCAGCAAAAATGGGCTCATGCTATAACAGTCGGATTTAATACACAAGGCATTAATGGAATTTTTGCATACTTGTGTTCTCAGAGAGCGAAGCTTCACTTGGGTGAATTGGCTTTGCAACCAAGGATCCGAAACCAAAACACCCACATATCCTGTCAATTTTAGGGTGGCAGGAATGGGTTTCATGTCCAAAATTGTATGAACATTACTGAAAAAAAGTGGAAATGATTTATATTTTATGATGATCTTTTTCTTTCTGCAACATAGCTTACAATTTGGAATTTGATATTTTGATAGGTAGATATTTTTGTGGGTTTACTGGTTATGAACTAGACAGTAGTATATAAGATCCAGGACACCAAAGTTTATGATATTGCTTTTAGTAATTTGGAACGAGGTTTTGATCTTCTAATATTTTTTCACAATCATGTATTGTAAAAAATGATTCCAAATTCATTATAAGTTAAAATCGCATCTTTTTTAACTGATTTATGACTTTTGAAATTGTTTATTTATTTATTTGTATACAGAAAAGAAAAGCAGAGGCAATTGCCATTTTGAAGAAGATATACCCCCAGAAAGAGTTGATGCTAAAATTGAACATCTAAAAGAAAGTGTTGAATAACTCCGGTTGCTAGGAGATTCTAGTAGTTTTAATTATGGTCATAACCCTAAATTGTTTTGAGTTTGAAGTCACGTGTCTATATTACTTCAACAAAACTAGGGATGCTACATTTGAGAGATCATCTTCACAGACAAATAGAGGTAGCATCTCTGCTGTTGCATCAATTTAGAATGATTTATCATTTTAGAAGCAATTCTAGACATAATTATGTTTACTAGAGCCATCCTTAAAGAATCTGGTTTCCATGAAAATTTGAACAGCAAAAATAATGTTTTTCCTTATTAAGAACACTATCTCAGAATTCACAGAGGAAAGTTCTGATTTCTTGAGCTTCATATAAGTTACAGAAAACTGAGATTATGCGTGCACTGAAAAACTATTAATGCAAAATAAAAGGCAAAATTTTTTTATGCAGCAGTCGCTAGATTGATAAGAAATTTGCAAAAAAACTATTTATGAAATCAAAACAATGAACAAAAATACAAAGTTTGGCTAAATATTGACATTGAGAAAAAAAAACCTTAACATGTGTTTTGTGCAAGATAAAAGCTCTTAGATACTTTGCATGAATCGTAGGCTGTTAAAGAAAACCACTATTGGATATGGAAGTTTCTATGTAGAGAAGTATTGTTATGGACGAAAGTTTCTATGTAGACACGCATTGTTATGGAAAGATTAAATTGCCAAAAACCAGAAGTTTCTATTCTGAAATTAGATTTTGTGTATCCCGTAAAAAGGGCACCTATAAGACATTAAAATTTGAACCAATCATATTGAAGATAAATAAATTTCTAAAGTTTAAAATTAAAAATTTAATATTTTTTAACTTTGGTAGAACTATGTTGATTTTCATAAATATAATAATAACTGCTTATGATTGGTAGATTTTAATTAACTAATAAGACACATGTGAATGCAATAGTATTGCCTACGACAAGTACTAATAATTAGGTTTATGTTGACTATGGTCATGCGTAGTCTAGGGTCTGAACATGACCATGTGTGCTTGCTCAACTTCTATAGTACCTTTTGTAGCCAATGAACCTTTGATATACTTTGTAATTTTCTCTCTTTAGAGACTTCACAAAATTGAGCTCTTGCCTCTTAGTCGTTAAGATAGAAATATCTCAATTAAGGTTTCAAATACAGGACATGATACTCTCCAATGTCCCCCATCACCCTTTCCGAAAATTCGATGGTCTCCATTTTTGGTATATATTATTTAATGCATGTTCAACTTTTAACAAATTGGGCACAAACCTAAGTTTGAGACAAGATTCCTTTTTTATTTGTTATTTAAGTTATTTTTGCTTAGCTTTTAACAAACTGGATAGAAATTCCTAAATCTACAAGATTCTCTTGACAACACCCATGTGCAGTTGGGATTAGTAAGTAAAAATCCTTCTAAACTTAGATCTAAATGCCATGAGACATACACATGTATTTATAGGATAAATCAATAAATAAATATAACATCTAACGCATTTTGTGCAATGAAATGTAAGATTGTTGGAGAATTAAATCATGCAATTGTTTGTAATTTGATTGTACTTTACAATTTTTTTTGTGTAACTATGGCCATATAGTCATCAAGCGATAGATGCATCACCTCACGAGTCCATAATTGGCGCTCCCTAAACACAAGATCTAACATTGAAAGGACATGAGTCAAACCTTTTTACTTGACCAAGATAATTTTCAACCCTTCAAACTACAAATATTTCTCAATTTCCTTAAGTAGTACGTCACATAAAATTATGCCAATGTACGTAGTTATTATAAAATAATTCAATGCTACTCCTTCTACAATAACATCTGAAATAACAATGTGACTATTAATTTGAAGAATATCCCAAAAGAAGTCTTAAGAATATCATCAATAGAATGGTGATATCAAGCTTAGGGGCTGGATATTGCTATGTACTTTTTCTTTTGGAACACTCGAAGTTGTTGAAACTAGGGAATTTGACAAAATACGTTAGGCCAATCTAGGATATCATGAACACATATGCGATACATCTTCAGAGGTTGGGATGTACCATGCATCCAAATCCAAAGTTGTCCTAGAAGGGAAGCTAGTAAAATTTAATGCTAGTATATCAATGATGGATCTCATTTGTGCATTATGACACTCTATAAGTGTGGATATAAGATTGAGATATAACTAATAACATATATTCTTATCATAATTTGTGTCCTTTACAAAATTCATACTTTTAGAAGAGAGTAGTAACAAACTTGTGTGAACTAGAAATAAATGATATACCTAAAGTGGATTCCAACAACTAAAATTTTATTCTGTTTTAGTTCTAAAAAATCCTGACCTACCTTAGAAAAAAGAACTTTTGGGTTTGTAATTTTTTGAACAACTATTCCCCTAGATCAAAAATTCTGAAAATTTTAAAATTTTTTTATGAATGACTTAGGCCACAGGTTTAAGCACAAGCCCTCAACTTAAAACTAACTACTTTTTTATCTACCGTGTGTGATTAGAATGAGTTGCAATCATATCCCTATACAAATCACCAATTTTTTTTCTCTATTTAATTATTAGTTTTAGGATAAAAAATATATAGTTATTAGCCAACTATATATATTTCATATACCTTGATCGAAACCAAAATTTTAAAATCCATAAATTGTGTTTAAGTCACCTTATTTTATGAGCCTAATTAGAGATATGTTATAATTGTATCACCTTGTCAAAGTGAGGAACAAAAACTTTTGACTATGTTGATGTCAAAAACTTGTGTTAGAACCAATATTTTGGTCCAAATAAATGCAAAATAAAAAAGGAGAAAAGAGGTTACTATGATAACGAAAGTTCAAATTGTTCAATTTTCTACACGCCTAAAGAAAAAATTATATGTTTTTAACATCCAAAAGGCTGAACATAGCCTATGAGACAACCTACCTGATCAAATTGACTTCTACAATGCAATCATTTGCCTAAGCAAGGTGATAGTGAACACCCCAACCTTTTCAATGGAATCCTTGTTGAATAAGTTATATAGAGAGCCAACTGTCAAGATATTTACATGTTTATGTTTGTAGTCCTTGAAGGCATCACACTCTAAAATGATATTTTTTCTGTTTCCACTTTTTCAGAAGAGAAAAAATACACCCTTTCTTCCCAATCTTTTTTTGGTCTTTTCAAATGATTAGTTTCACAACAAACTTGATGATAGTTATTTTTTATTTGAGCAATAAGAATTTTGGCTTTCCACAAAATATGAGCCCCTATGTATGCTTTTTATGATGATCTCAAGTTAGATTGAATGCAACAATATATATTGATTTTTCTTTCAACCAAATATGCTTGTGAAACCATAAAAAAAGCACACATCTCTTTACGCTATTCAAGTAAGCATTCTATTTACTCATCTATTTGGCATTTTGTTGAATTCAAGTCTTACTTTGTTTTGCACAATATGTGACTAAAATAATCTTAGACCATCTACCTTCTTCCATTTTCTCAATTCTTTTTAGATATCTTATGAACCACACCATAGAAATTACTTCGAAAGGAGCATCATGTAATGTTCCCACATTTTTTTCACTCCCTATGATAGATCGAGCATCCTTGAATAAGAAAAAATGATCCACGTTGATGTAGTTACTCCCTCGTTTGCCTCCTTGCATGAACATCCTAGAATGGTGTGGTTTTGACTGTCACACTCGAAGGGTAAGGTCATGTTGGTCCCATGTGAGTGGAGTCCACCAGGAGGATTGTTTTGGAGCATGTTTTCGATGTTCTACAAGAACTTGGAGATGTAGGATGTGGTCTTGAATGCATTCCAGTGACCCTTAGAGTTAGGGATGATTCGGTCATGTGAATGCAGTGATTGGTGTCCGCATTGTGATTTGATGACATCGTGAGATGCACCTTGCCCATCTTTTCCTTATGTTCATTAGGAGATTACCTTTGGAGTTGTGTTAGGTGTTTTAAGAGACTCTATCTTTGTATTATCTTTCTGCATTATAGACTTAGTAATTAGAAATTTATGTTGTTACATATGGATTTGTGTCCTGATGGATAGAGGGTTGACTGCCATTTGTGATGTACTACTTTTCTTGTTACTTATGTACTCATGTCAATAATTCTAAGACACTATATGTTGGATATAGGATTAATTGAATTTAACTGATCTTTATGATAATACTATTGAGTGCATATTTTGTGGAAATTGAATCAGAACAAGGCAACCAAAATAATAAAAGAAAAATGAAATTTATATATATTCTAATGTAGTTAAAGATTGTTTTTCGAATGTATGTAATTTTCTAGAAGAAATGCAGTAGGATAGGTGTGTCGTGTCGAGAATTGAGCAGACAAAATGTACCCCTTTTGAATATTGAAATGTTTTTATTGGATATGAATGCTTACGCAAATGACCATTTGAATCTATGCTATGTTGAGACATGTATTAATAGAGTAGTGAGCATTAGGTGCTAATGTTGAGTAAGAGATTTTGCATGGTATGCTTTGACGTTATAGTAATGTGAGAAAAGCGAATCAATTGAAATGTTGCTTGTAAATGGTTTAGGACATATTTCTATGATTTGATTTTTAGGTCTTGATGTTACAGTAATTGATGAATTATTTAATTTAGAATATTATGCTTTAATTTTATGCTTATGCAAGAAACATTTATGTGAAATGATCTTGGTTAATATGTTAGGTTAATTGATATGTCATTGTATTCTTGGATTAACTTGCTTTGAATTTAGGAAATGTATTATTGATTTAATTATGCGATTATCTTGTGATTAAGTGTGGATGCATTTGAATTATATGATGTTTTGAGTGTGATTAATTATGATGCATTTTATATGTATATGTCATTTGATTTTTCATGAGCTATTGATATTTTATCTAGTGTGCAGGAAATTGACCATGGATTAAATAAGGGGAAATTAAAGATGGATGCATGTAAAAATCTTGTAAAGCCAAGGTTATCTCCAAAGGGAGAAATAACCTCGTTGTGATGTATAATATTGTAAAATAATGTTTGATTGTATTATTTAAATTATATTTTTTAAAATTTTAAATCAATGTCTACTTGGCATGTCATGTGTGCAGTGATGTGTTGTTACTTTTGTGGCATCAATTGACACGTGTTGTGAGTTCGCATGACCAAGTGCATTGTTTATTAGTTTTCTTCCACTTTTGAGTCACCTTGTAGAATCCCAAGGTTAGGTATCTTGGTTGTTGAGCTTTGGGAGGGAATCTTATTTTAAATTTTTGTGAGTCAACTCTTAGTGGACTTTTGAGAGGCAAAAGTAATCCAAAGGGTCAGTTAGGGTTAAAATTAGATTACCTCATAGGTGTACTTTGGGTTGGGGGTCAAATTTTGACCAATAAGATGTTTTAAAACTATTTTTGCCTCTTCAAAAGATGCCTTTTTGAAATGTGACGAAAGTGGGAAGTTTGCCATGTCTTCCCCTCTTTGCAATTTTGAATTTCCCTCTTGTTGGGGAGAGAACCCTTGGATAGTGCATATCCAATCTTTTTTGAAGTTAGGTTGGATTTTCCTTTTTAGTGGGATGGAGAGGAATTTGGTAGGTTGATTGGCCACTCTCCAATTTTGGAGACTTCTAGTGGACTTAGCAAGGAAGGAAGGATTGTACGAAAGGAAGCTCTTATCAACCCTCTTTTTTCCATAGCTTGGAGTAAGGTTGGTGGCCTTGTCATGGAAAACTATTTATTTTGTTTGTATGTAAAATGCAAAGTTGTTTGTTATGTTATTGTAATAGTTTTGTGAAGCTTCATGCTTGCTTTCATGACTTCTTGTTAAGTGTTTATTTTCTGGTTTTGTTTTAGTATTTTTGTTTTATTGGGATGTGCAAGGCCAAACTCACCCTTGGGAGGGAAGAGATCCTTGATGGGTGAAGGGTTTAAGTTGGGAATGTCGATTTAGTGTAGAGTCCTTTCTCAAGGAGGAAGGGGATGATGCATGGATGTATGGGCTCCATGTTGTCATTCTTGTTGTATACTTATTTGGGGGTCATAAGGGTTGTATTTTGTGAAAGGAAATTGAAGGGTTGTATTTTCAGAAAGGAAATAGAAGGGTTGGTACTTTTTACTACGACTTTATGAAGGAAATGGTTATGGATTTTGGGCCTTGTTGAAGGTACAGTTTTACTTTTGAATGACTTCTCCTACTTGGGTACTTTCCATCTTCACCCCTTTTATGGGTCCAAGATGACTCATTGTGTGAATATCTTTGGGATGAAAATTTTATGTATCTTTGCGCTTGTTGGTTTTTATGTGTAAGTTTGTTGAAGCATGTATGTAACCCTCATCCATCTTTGTTTCCCCAAGCTCGGGGATGGCCGTGTAATGGCCTAGGTTGGGAGGTGAGCCTCCATGGTCAAAGTAGTTTTCTTTTGCAGATTTTTTATTTGAAGGACTTGTTGGTTTTGTTGAAGGAATTTTTTTTTTGTCATTATTACTTGCAGATTTTTATGTTGTAAAAATGACTAAAAGAACCATGTGTAAAAGAGTAGTGAAAAAGGCCATGTAAATACTCAAAAGCATATAAAATGCTTGTAATATGTGAAATTTTCTCCATAATTTTTTATGTATTTCTAAAGAAATAAAATGTAAAAAGATGATTCCTTATGCCTTGAATGCAAAAAGATAGCTTGCTGGTTTGTTTTCCCATATGCAAGAAAAAGTTAGATTTTCTTATGATTGTTAATCTCTTCCCTATGTAGTCAAAATTTACTTCAAGTATTTAGTTGAAAAAGAAAAGTTAATGTAGATTTATTTTTCTAATTACCTATGTAAGAATAGATTTCATTTTGATATCATGTTAGTTTTAAAAAAAGTATTGTATATATATTTATGTATATATACATAAATGTATATACCCTATTGGAATACATTTCTATGTTGATGTTTAAAAAAAAATAGACTTAGTTATTCTCTATCTTTCCTCTTGTTGATTTTAGAAGAGTATATATACATAAATATATATGTATGTATATATGCACCCTTGGTGTGTATATACACACATGCATACTTACGTGTATACAAAACTTGAAAATCTTCATCTCCTTCTTGCTCTTTACCATACCTGCAATAACCATATGAGAGATTAAGGTTTTGGTAGATGTTTTATTCTTAGCCTAACCCTATGGGTTAGGGTTGGCTTTTTGGAGCCATTTTAAATTTTAAATTTTAATTATGTTATCATTAAATTTTTTCTAACTTTTAATCTCTATTTTATTATAATTTAATGACTGATGACTTTTTACAATCACTTTATTTTGAATTTTGTTTTAATATTACTTTATTAATCATTGAGATTTTAAAAAGATTCCTTTTTATTATTTAGTAGGATTATGTTTGGATTTAAATCCATGTCTTATTTTGACAGTCACTTTAATTTGAATTCTGATTTATTTATTATTTTTATTTTCATTGGGATTCTGAAAGAGATTCCTTATTTAGTGAGATTTTGTTTGGATTTTAATCCCTGTTTTATTTTAATTAAATGACTGTTGACTTTAGACAGTCACTTTAATTCAAATTCTGATTTATTTATTATTTTGATTTTCATTAGGATTATGAAAAGATTCTTTTATTATTTAGTGAGATTATAATATTTTACTTTTGGATGCCATTTTTTATTTAATTAAAATTTGATAATGTTGAGATATTAATAAATGGACCCTTATTCTTTTTAATACTATTCTTGGAATTTGTTTTTTTTCAAATTTAAAAATTAATGCCTATTTCTAATTGAATATTATTTTTATTTTTATTAAAATGCCGATGGTTGAATTTAATATTTAATTTATTAATAATATTTTAATGTAATAATGTGTTATTCTAGGGGAAATTATTTAATGTCTAAGGATGGGACTTAGGTAAATAACTTTCCCTTAGCCTAAATGATAAATTTAATATTAAAAGCTTTATTATGGTTATTTTAATTTTTTAAATGTTTAATTTAAATTAATTAATTAACTTTGATAACATTATATTTTGGGTTTAATATATATTATTTTAAATTAATTATTATTAACATTATAACTTTAAAATGGGTAATAACGTTGTAACCCTAGGATTTGCATAGGAATGCTTTTATGATCTTATTTCATCAGTTTAGTATTTTCTTGAGATTTGATATTTTTAGATTTAAAATTTAATATTTATTTCTAATTGAACATTTTTTTTTAATATAACGTTGGTGGTAAAATTTAATATTTAATTTATTTATATTATTTTAATAATTAATGGGTTATTTGGGGGATATTATTTAATGTTCAAGATGGGACTCAGATATATATTTCTCCCTTAGCATTAATGTTAAATTTTATATTAATCTTTTATATGGCTATTTTAATACCCTTAAATTATATAATTGAGATTAATTAATAAACCTTAGTAACTCTATATCTTAAGTAAAATAATAATATTTTACTATAAAGTATTTAAATATTATTATATTTTAATAAGTAATAATTTCTTAACCCTAGTTTTCACTTAGGATTATTATCTTGTTCTTATTTAAATATTTTATTTATCTATTGATGTTTTTCATTTCAATCCTAGTTGGTAACTTGGTTCCCATTAGGAACCATTAGGTTATGACTATGATTGAATTATTCTCCATTTTGAATTGAACCTTTTTGGGAGTATTGACTCAACCTTTGAATTTTCTATAGTCTCTAAGTTTGAACTGTCACCGTGGTTTATCCCTTTTATTAACTTTTGTTTTAAACTTGGTTAGGGTTTCTTAGAGACCTAGTTAGGGTTTCGTATAGACTAATGCAATTAGATGGATAAGGGATGTTGGCAAGCCAGCGCATGCCATGATACCTCTTGTGAGTTAAATTATGTTGGTTGGTGCATTCAGATTCATGTTGAGTGTTCCTTAGTGTGTAGCCTTGTTGATCATATGTGCTTTAAAATTTTTTTGTTGTGTGTGTTTTGCCCCAATTTTTGGGCATGACAGTTGAATCCAAGTCATGGATCAGTAATAAGATAAAACATAATAATTTCATGGCTAAATATGAATTTAGAGATGACAACACATTGATTAGATTGTGGGGAAGAAACAATTAAGACAAGAAGATATCGATCATTACAAGGGGGTAAGCTAATAAATTATGTAATCAACTTAATCTTTTGACAATTCTGATCTTAAAGTGATGCGATAATATTTTAGTTATCAATGAAAAAGAGCAGCAATTTTACTTATGAAAGGGGTATGAATTAATTAAGATGTTAGTTGAGAGACAATAAATAATATCTAACAAATGGTGCAAACCTCTTAAATGTAAAGCCATGACTCCTAACATGCACTATTTGGTGATGCTAGATGCATAAAGGAAATGGGAATCATTCATTCAATCATCATCAAACATTTTATCTCTTTTACTTAATCCTTAGTATATCTGATCAATACGAGCAATTGCCTTTAGCCAATCAGTTACAAGCTACATATAGTAGATCAAAGTCGATGCCTTGAACACATGAATATAAGACTAATTAAAAATAATGTGTGAATTTGAAGTTACAAGCATTTAAGTATTGATCTAAAATAACAGATCACGTAAAGAAATATGAAATTTTGATTGTTCAAAGTGTCATATTAGACAGAACGAACCATTGCCACAAATAATATTAATCGATTGGATAGACATATCATTTACATCAAACATAACATCATCCTATTATCACATAAGTGATAATGTAATCTTATTAATAAGATTTCATATTTGTATATCAAACATTATTAAAAATATGAAAAGATATTGAGAAGCCAAAATAATAAATAACAAATGTGCTTCACACTCTATTTTTCATCCAATACAAATTACATTACAATTTTATAAGATTCTTATATCTTATTATTTGGGAAAATTCATAAAAAACTTTCTTTATTATGCTGATTTATTTTTACAACTGAATATTTGTACCACTCATATAATAGGTTATTAAATAAACACTAACATGCCACATTAACAATATTATATTCTAACAATACTATAAAGTTGTTTGTCAATAACTGTATAGCTAACCTAAATTCCTATGTGAATGCTAATTCCCATCACTCCACTTAGTGTGAACATGGGGTGAAAGTACATGATAATACTTGATGACCACATATAGTAGCTCATCAAACAATATAAGATAAGAGTAGGGACATACATATCTACTCATGTCAAGCAATAGTGGAACTAGCCTCACCATGCTTAGTATTTTTATCCAAAGATAGGAGTAAACACATCTACGCATGGATCCATGGATAGGGGCAAACACATTTACCCATGGATCCAAGGATAGGGACTAATACATCTATCCAAATTCAGCCATGAACAGTGACACACACATCCACTCACAATAATTATGATTGGAGACAAACACTTCCAATCACTTACACCATCTCGTGAATGAGGAAAAAAATATCCATTCATTCACAACGAAGAAATATGATATGGGACAAACACATCCAACCACAACTTACATATCTTGAGAGCCAAGTCCTTGTTGTTGCATATGTAGCCACCATTATAGATTATTGCCACCCTAATCACAAATGATATAAGATGGTCATCCCTGCCACCTAGAAATTGATCTTGGCTTTAGTAATTTTAGCACAAATAGTTTTGTCACTAATGCAATTTCATGACCTTGTTGCTAATGACTAACAAGATATCACTAGGTTTCTTTGAGCCTTTGGTGTCTCCATCCTCCAATTGATTTGATTTAAAGAACACATTCTTCCTCACTCTCTTCATGTGGAGGATTTTTAGTAGCTATCCCATGGAGACATTCTTCATCATTGCCTACAAAAAATAACTTATCTGTATTTAGCTTGCAATCAAGAAGATCCATGACACATTGAGTGCACAATTCATAACAATGTGTCTCTTCTTCTTTCATTAGTAACACAATATTTTATTCTTGAATGAATGATTTCCTTTTAATGTAAAAGAACTAGATTTGGAGGAATGGTTATTTTTTTCCATACCTTGTAGATTACTCTATAGATGATTTAGTTTTCTTGGCTCCTTGATCAATCAAAGTAGATATTATTTCCTCTAGGGTAGTGCATCTACTTTTTTAATGTAAAAACAATATTTCCATAACTAGGAGGCATGTTATTTAACAAAATAACTTTTGAATCATCATCATCTACTATATCCAAGTTACCATAGCTAGTTGATTTAATACTTGGAGAAAAACTTATTAATATGTTGGACAATATTAATGTCCCTTTCCATCATTTTCAGCCCAAATAATTTCTGCTTTAAGCCTACTTTTGCACTTTGCTTTTGATCCAAACAAAGAATTCAAATTCTCCCACACTTCCTTTGAGGCCTTTGATAAGTCAATGTGGTGGATGTATCCATCTGAAAGTGGAAAACTAATCAATGATATTGCTCTTTGATCCTTTATAGGACCCACTTTGTGCTTTAATTAAGATCAATTGACCTTGTTTTTTCTCCACTTACCATTTATTACATAGATCTTTTTCAATAAGGATCAAATGTAATCTAATTTTCAATGTATGAAATTTTGAACCATCAAATTTTTATATCAATACTCTATTTTTATCCATTTAAATAAATACTATTTGACCACCCCTTAAGATGGACATTGCGTACAAGCAATAATACATCTAATTGTTATTAAAACAATAACACATTTCTCAACAAAAATAATATAACTTGCCTATGACATAATATACCTAACTATACAAAAGAAGCCAAATTACTAAGATACCCTAAAAAGGCAACTAAGAATTTCTTGATAGACACACCTTTAATAACCCGACTCACATGCACCAACTGAAGGAGCAATTTTAATATTGCACAAAACAAGCTTGAGGGGTAGCTTATATAACTATTGGCCAATCAATAAGACTTGGCCAGCAAGAAACTGCACCTGATACTACGAAATTTTCCAAAACAAAGATTCTAATTTATTTTGTAAACCAAATGATTATCGTGAAATCAAAATGGTTGGATACAAGCAATAGCACATGGAATATGATTGTTCCTTTGTGGAATGCACTATCTCACTCTTGCACTGGTGAAGTCCTCCCAAGTTCAAGTTCATTTACATACTTCATATTTTTAGTAAAGAAAAATATGGAACCTTAAGGACATGTATTGACTATCAAACTCTTACTAAGAAGACCATAAAACATTGTTATCCCATACCTAGGATCAAAACATTATTGGATGATTTGCGTGGGACTGCCTATTTTTTCAAAATTGATTTAAGATTAGATACCATCAAATAATGGTGAGGGAACGAGATATCCATAAAACTACTATTTGATGTCACTCTAGCCACTATAAATTTTTGGCCATGTCATTTTGCCTCACAAAAACACATGAAACTTTCTAATCTTGCATGAACACCATATTCAGTAAATCACTAAAGATGTTTCTACTTGTCTTCCTTGATTATGTTCTTATGTACATAGTAATACAATGCTTAAAAAATCTAGATGAAGTTCTTAGGATAATGGAAGCACAATCCCTATTTGCCTAAGAATCAAAGTGCAAATTTGGAACGAAAAAAATAGTATATCTAGGTCATATCATAAATGAGAAAGGAGTACATGTACATCAAGAAAAGATACAAGCCATTTTGGTTTGGCCATCACGAAAAACCCTAATTAAGTTGGTGATTTCTATGGGCTTTGTAGCTATCATAGAAGGTTGTTCAAATGATTCTCTCATACAAGGACTCCCTTGACAAGCCTAACTAATGAATAGGCTTTCAAATGGATAGAGGAAGCACAAAAGGCTTTTGACAACCTGAAAGAAACCATAAGCCATTGCCCAATTTTGACACTTCCCAACTTTAAACAATAATTTGTACTTGAGTGTGAGGGAGTAGGAGAAGGAATAAGAGTCGTTCTAATGCAAAATGGGCACCCTATCAGTTTCTAAAGTAGAACTTTTAAAAATAAAATGAAAAATTATATTATACATATGATAAGGATGTTGGAAATATTGTCATTTATGTCAAAGGCACTCAACAGATTGTTAGATCTTGTCATTTCTGTCAAAGATAAGATGTCAAGGTATATTGTCAAGGTTTGACATTTATGTGGAAGTTTTTAGAGAGACTAATGATCATATAGCATGAAGAAAAGTGTATTGGAATTGATTGTTAACGATGCCAAAGAATGAAAGGTATTTGAAGTACATGCATAAGACGATTTTGAGAAGAATGGACAATCATATTTGAAGTTTAAATTAAAGATTTAAACTTAGAAGAAAAGTATAAGAGGCTTGCCAAGGAGAACGCGAAAATTAAATTGTCATTGTGAAAGGCATATATATTAAATTAGAAAATACACATTTAGAATTGACGAATGGGATACTAATATGGTGAGTTGCAAAAGAAGATACAATATAATGATGAGCTTTAACAAGAATATCAAAATCCATAAAGAAATCCATTGTTGGAGGGTTTTCTTGAAGAAGCTATATCATTTCCTCTAGACAATTTTTTTGATAAAGAAACAAACTATTAAGGTAATTTCTGATTAAGTATATGATGCTTTGAAAAGTCAAAAGGAGGAAACAACTCATTCTTAATCAACAATGAGTAGTATGGATGGTGACGTTGTTAATAAAGACAAAAGGATGATTTCAAAAGATTGCAGTGCTTAGTTTACAAAAAAAAATACAATGAAACTTTTTAGAGATGAAGTTGATGTTTCCTCTTGTTGTGGTTCCACAACACGAACCCTAGTTTGGCCTCTTGGCAAAGGGGCCCCCCTTCTTTTTTCTTGTTTTGTATTTCTTAGTCTTAAGGTTTTTAGTTTTTGGTCCCCTTCTTTGGAGTGTTTCTAGGGAAAATCCTTGTTTGAAGAAATTTTCAAGTCCATTTTAGACTTTTAGAATTCCTTGGAGCATCGAACATCTGAAACTTCGAAATGCTGAAATCTCATGTATCAAAGAGATAAGAAGAAAGTCCTTTCGAGATTTCAGTATCCAAAACTACGAGGATGCATGACTCACGGGCTTCGTACTTTCAGAGTCCAAAAGTACAAAACACAATGATGTCATCACTTGGCCCGAGGGTTTATAAAAGCGATCGAGGGTTTTGTTTCCTTCATTTCGTGACTTTTTGTTTTTGAGATTTTGATCAGTGCTTTCACAATGAGTTTTTTCTACACTTGTAGACACACTCATTCTCATTTTTTTCTCCTTTGTGTTGGTTGATATTATACGCTCACCACACCACTCTTAAATTTGTTGCAAAGATCTTGTCAGTGCCCTTGTTCTCAGGTTGGGTTTCATTGTTTTTTTCCCTTTTTTATCGTTTGTTTTTCTTCTTTTCTAATTCTAGGGTTTTCTTAGGGTTTCATTTTGGTTTTTACTTGTTTTTGGTGTTGTTGGCATCGTCATAGTTAGGATCTTGCTCAGTTTTGAGCATTGTTAAGTTGGGGTTTTTGTTTGTTTATTTTTTTCATCTCACTCCTTGAATTTTTTGGCCCCCCAAGGTCCGAAGAACCAATCAAGCAATCTTCACAAAGAAAAGTTTCCCAATAGACAAAGTCCCTTTCACATTTTTGGAGTTTTGACCTTCGAATAATCTCAACATCCCCAAAAATCCGCAATACCAACAAGTCTCAAAAAAGACAAGTTCGATTCGCATTTTTGAAGATTCAGTCTCTGAATAATCGCAACATCTCCGAAGCTCCACAACATTGATAATTTTCCCAACACCCAAGTTTCTCTTTGGCTTTTCGATGTTTTAGCCTCTGATAACTCACTCCATCTATGAAACTTCGAAACTTCGCAGCACCAAAGATAGAAAGGCTTTCCACTCATTTTGCATTTTCAACCTTTCGGTATCAAATAAACGTATCCACTTTCTACCTACCAACTACCTTTCTCCCTTTCACATTTTTGGTCTCCAAAATTTCTTCACTTGTTTTAGAATTGAAATGGAAAGTTCAACCCTCATTTTTTTGCCCTTTCGACTTTTTAGAGATTGGTGATTTCTTTGGTGTTCGCACCTTTGAAACACAAAAAAATAGAGTTAAACGTATTTTTTTGGTTTCAAATTTTAGGTTTGATTCTCTCGGATCTCTGAGGGTTTCTTTCTTGGTTTGTGTTGTTTTCAATAAGTGTTTTCTGATTAGTTGTATGTTTTCTTACAGAATGCTAGAAAAGAAAGTCATACTAGCCATGAAGTTCTTGTTTAAAGGATACCATGATCCTTCTAAGGCTGGGAACCTTCATGTAGAGAAATCACAGACACTGACATAGGAAATGTGGATTGGAATGAATTTCTCAATAGGTGTGTCAACCGAAATTGAAGATTGAATGAATGCACTTCTCTGGTGTTTTCAAGCTTGGTTAATACTGCAACACATCTAGTGTCAATCTTATTTTTAGATCTGATTGTAACCCTCCCGCAACACTATGTTCCTGATGAGAGGGTAGTAGAGAATAAAATAAGAGACATTGTCCTCTACCTTAAGCTAGACAAAATGTAGGATGTCTTTCACTTACCCAAAGGGGTTAATAAATTCTATGCATTCTCCATTGATAAGGGTTTGCAAAGGTTTAATAATAATGTACTCATCTTGCTTATGAAATTGTTAACATGGAGTACCTAATGCACCCCCTACCAAAGAACAGCTAGGCACGATAGAAATGAGAAGGAGATATTTGAAATATGACATCCAGGTTGGAGTAACCATGATGAGAGGGTTATTTGGGCTTCCCCAATCTATCCAACTTGAAGCTTACATGATTTTATTGATTGAAAGGATTATGTAGAGAAGGGATAGGTTTGATTGGGCTACCATTTTAAGTGATAACCTAGATGAGTAGTTGATTGTAATAAAGGACAATCCTCTATTCTACATGACACCCTACATTGTCTATCTGTTGGCTTCCAGGGAATAATACCCCAGTTTAGTGAAAAGGGGAGCTATGGGCCAACCAACTGCATGACCATTCACTGTATATCCACAGCTTGTGAAAAAAAAAAAATTGAATGAAGATAGCATGGAGTAAAAGATTGTTAATGATGCTTTTTCCTTTGCAATCATCCATTTAATTGAGGGAGATTATGCAAAAAGAATCTACTAAAGTAAGGGCAATAGGAACCTATTATATCTGGTTTAAGGATTTTACATACATTAGAGTGGTAGGATGCACTCTTACACTAAAGAAGCTTCCCAGATACCCATTTGACAGAATAAATCTTTTAGAGATGGCTAGGAAACTTTTTGATGCCTATGAGCATATCAAGAACAAGAAGAAACACTGCTAGGAATTTCCCATTTCCATAAGACCTCACTCTCTTCAAGACATGAAAGTGTATAAGTCTTCGGCCTTTGAATGCGATGAATGCCCCTTACAACCATTCAATTTGATTAGAACTAGGTTTGACCCCATAGGCACTTACAAACACATCATGGGAAGGCATTATCTTTATGAGCTTCATATTGAAGATCATTGGATGAACTACACATACGACTATGAGGTCAAGATTTGGGACTATTGTTGAATGTCTTTTAAGCTTTCATAGATACTGAAGATATTTTGGATTCTTTATATAATCAGGATAAGATATACACAAGCGCCATACTAAATGTAGAGGTAGATAAGGAAGAAAATGATGATATAGACTTCAAAGCCAAACATGTAGTAAAAATAACTAAGGATTAGATTAGATGGCCATTCAAAATGGATCACGTGCCAATGAAGAAGAAACATGACCCACCTTATAAAGGGGAGAAGAGGAAGGAAGAGAAAGTAATGATGCCCAAGTTTAAAGGGGTAGCTCCTCAAAAGACAAAGACTATTTATAGACATGATTGGCCAACAGTTTATGGCTCAAACTGAAAGGAGAAACTAGATAGGACAAGAATGATAGGGATTATTTTTCCACCCACTTCACCTTCCTCTAATGTCCAAGGACAAATATCTACCTCAGAAAAGTTCCCAACAATAAAGGCCACATGACCTAAAACTACATAGGTAGAGAAGGGAAATGTGTACAAGAGAAAGAGATCATCTACGTCCCCTCAACTGGAATTGTACAAGAGGAAGATGAGGAGGTAAAAGAAGAAGATCATGTGCCCTTGGTAAGGAGAAAATGATTAGGAACTTCTTCTAAAAGAAGATTTCAAGAAGAGAATGTTATGACTGATGTTGGCATAGATGCATAGGATGAGAAAATGGATCCCTAAGATTCCCTTGGTCCAAATGAGTTTTATGTTTCTAATTTCAAGGACATCCTTGGATTCAAGGATCAAATGGCAGAACAACTGGTACCACTACCAACTATAGAGGCAAATATTGAAGAACATGTTCCATTCACTTTTTCTCATCCTCCATCCCAATTCACTATGCCCACTACTGAACAAATAATGGAAGAACTAACTATTAAAAAAGAGCCAGACTCATGAATGCCTCCGCCCACAGGAGAATCAATAGAAGTTAAAGAGGGTGCTACTCAGGATCTCCCAAACATACAGATGAATGAAGAAGAAGAAGGGGAGTCCACAAGAAGTACCAATTGACAAGGAGAGTGAAGTTAACACCACAGAAGAATAATGTGAATCTCAAATTCCTACACAAAATCCTCCAACTTTTCATCCTACTCCTACACCTTCATCTCAACTTCCTACACCAACTCCTCTAGTTTTGCATCCTACTCCATCGCCTTTATCTCAACTTCCTACTCCTCCTCCTTCCACTACCATGTTTTCTTCTAATATGACCAATGAGGACGTGGAAGACCAACAAGCTCCCAAAGAGTC
The DNA here is from genome assembly GCA_027943335.1 of Chamaecyparis obtusa. Lineage (NCBI taxonomy): Eukaryota > Viridiplantae > Streptophyta > Pinopsida > Cupressales > Cupressaceae > Chamaecyparis > Chamaecyparis obtusa. The sequence continues at coordinate 195,154 of BSBK01000838.1, read as the reverse complement.
AGAAAGGGAAGAGAGTACTCCTCCTCATGAGGACGTACTAGAGGATCCCATTACTGAAGAACAACATAAGGAAATAGAAGAGGAAGAGTGAGTGATTGAAGAAAATTCAAAAGAAAGGGAAACTTTAGAGAAATAAGAAGGGGAAGAGGTGGAGGCTCGAATAGAAGAAGAAACAACCTGTGTTTTGATTACTCCATATGAGCCAATCACCACATTTATGAAGCCCACCTGGCTCACCAAGGAGATACAACCTAGGAGAATGGTATACACTAAGGTAGAAGATCGACATGAATTTTTTAGGTTAGACCTTCCATGGAAGAGAATCTAGCACCTTGACAAGGATAATTTCTCATGTCACTAAGGACCATAGAGGCCGGTGGAAGGCACAGATTGTTGTACAAATAATTAATGTTAGCATTGTAGAGATAACTCCAGAAGACTATACTTTTGATGAGGTTGATTTAGGTGAACCTACAAGGGAGGGGACTAAAAATTTGGCTACACTTGGTTTAAAGCATGCCTTAGGTTTCATGGATAAAGATGGAGAAAAAATAAAGGTATTAACAAAGAAAAATGAAGCCTTGAATAGATTCATTGTGAATATAACATGCCTCATTGACCTAGATAACCTGGAAGCCTCATTATAGGTTGTCCTAGAGAAGAGAGCTATCCAAAAATTACCAGAAGATATACCAAAATCTTTCATTCATGCATGTTCATATTAGAAGGAAAATTTTGAAAAGTTTAAGAAGGCCACTATCCGAGCAATTTTGAGTCCTTTAACAGTTATTCTTCAAGAGGTCACCAAATTGGTGGACATGATAGGTGATGAGGAAGGAATGAATGTACATATTGAGAAGTGGAAAAGGATTCATAGGGACCTGAAAATAATAAATTCTTCCAAGTTTTGGTTAAGATATATGAAGGGTCAGAGCTTGACAATTTTGAGACCTGGATCAAAGACAAAGGTCAAACGAAAAAAGTTTATCAAAAATGTCTAAATAAAGTGAGTAAGAGACAAGAGGAAGCAATGATCCGGATCAAAGAAATACATGAAATATTTGAAGGAATTGACCTTCATTTATATGAAGGTGAAGATAATCACATAATGTGCCCCATAAAGAGCACTGTATAGTAGTTCATGGGAATTACGACTGGTATAAATATGAAGGAAGACCTCCAACAAATTTTCTATAAAAAAGAAGATATGCAAAGAATGATGGGACGTGGGGAGGAGATTAAATATTTTTCTACAGTATTGGGAACCTTTAGGGAGAAGCAACAACAATGCCTTTGATGATATTCAAGTGTCAAACTTCAAAGAAGTGCAAGAGATAGTAGAGAAACTCCACAAGGTGCATCCATAAATCCTTCCAAAAGACTAAGTGTTCAGTTTTAAATAAGTCAAATTTTTGTAGTAAGGAAATTTTGACACAGCCATTTTTCCAATTCATCTTTTTGGCCTTTTGGACTCTGAAAGTCCAAAAATAATGGGATTCATAAGGGTTACACAGTTTAGTTATTTTTTCAACTTGTCTTTTTTAGAGTTAGGGCTGGGGTCCAAAATTCTTGGGTTGTTTCGACAAAGAGTTTTTTGTATACAGAGCTTGTTGTAGGTTAGATTGCCCACATGTTGGGAGTCATTTTTGATAACCTTGGGGATATCAATCAGTTGAGTTCATGAAGGGGATCCATGATGAATATTCCAAGGAAGAACTCCAAGTTTTGAAGAAGATTCTAGTTCAGTGAACGGTAGAACTCCGACTTTGATTGCTTGTTTTCTCAAAGGATTTAGCTTTGTTTCCTCTTGTAAATGTAATGCATATGGATTAAATACATGAAAGCTTGTTTAGAGATAGTTTGAGAGTAGTTTTGTTTCACTTAGCTTTAGTTTATATATTATTTTCAATTTAATGCGTAGCAAAAGCCCTAGCTATGAATTTATTATTTTCAAAGGGTGAAGCACTTTATAAATGCATCAAACAATGTAATTAGGGTCGATATTTTTCTGCAATAAAGCTATATGAAATTGGTTCTTCATTTCATGGTGTGATTATTTTTCTATCTATGCGAAATTTGTGGATTAATGCTGCTAATTTATGAATTTTAGAGAACCAATTGTGTTGATTGCGAATTGTATATGCAATTATTTAATTCTAGATTTTATTACTACTGCATCATCTTGTTGTGACCAACTATTAGGAAATTTTTTCTTTTGTGCATAAGGATAAATTTGTCTCGTTTGTGCGTGTATTCATGGCGGCTTCGCGATTTGATGAATTTTGAGAAACATGGCATCTTCTATTTGCATTACATTGATGATCACATTTGCATCTTATGATTTGTGAGCAATTTTAATTCATATTGTGTGGGTTTTCTTTAAAATTCCTTGGTGATTTAATTCACGAATCTGATATATCAGTGGTTTATGTCCTTTAGGATTTTTCTTATAAGTTGTTTGATTTCTATTTCTCATTACCCTAACCTTTCATTGTTTATTTGGAAACCTAATTAATCATAGAGTCATGTTAAATTTTCACAATAGGAATTATGTACTTATCTTAATCTAGAAAATGCAAAAAAGATTATTTGTTAAAATTTGTTTTGTAGCCTCTCCAAGAATCGAACCAACCAAGACCTCCTCATGAATAGTTTCACATTTATCTTTGATTGAGCTATCCATATGGTTGAGACCTAGCCTAAAATGAACCTTAGGAGTGATTTTATAATTCTTTCAAGAGGGGTTTTTGTACTACAAATTCCTAGCCATTGTCACATGTAAAAACGATGCTCAACACCTCTCAAATTTATTTATTTATAAACAATGATTTATATATAATTGTGTAAAATGGGAATATATGCACAAATTGAAAGAAAAAATTTAGTGATAATATGGACAACATTGAGAGTGACTTGTAAGATTGAACTCAGTGGAATAAATTTTTTCATTGGCCATGACTTCAAAGGCTTGTGTTAGCAACAAGTCTATCAAGAAAGGATAAACTAGAAAACGATCATGTTTATCATAAAAATATACAAACAATGATATGGAAATTGGAAGACAATGGAAAAAATATAAGAAGTTCTACAATATCGATGACTTTTATGGAGACAGGAAAAACAACATAAAGAAAGGACACACCGATAATGGTTTAGAAGGTATGAATTATATTGCTATGATACAAGAAATAATGTCACATCTTTGTTGTAGTATCGACTAAGGCCAAAAAGTTTTGGCCAACATTTCAAAGACCAAAACCCAAATGATATAGAAATGATCATTTATACCAAACGATGAGTATCATGGGTAAATGAATTAATGGAACTAATAATTATCGGTGTCACTAAAGTTAATAATATTGGCCTTATAACTTATGCTTGGTTATGCTAAAGTTAATAAAATAATAAAAATCATAAACCAATTGTTATAGAAGAATACAATGGAAGGACATGGAACCATGTAAGTGTAAAGGAGTTATAGAAAAAACTTGGTGAGCAAGTTGGATGAACATGGTAGTGAGTGGATGGAGAGAAATATATAATAGAAGATCATTTGTATTAGAGAGAAGACTTGCATACAAGAATATATGAAAAGATATCTTGAGAAGATTTAATCTAGATCCTTGTATCAGAACACAATGCATATATGCAAAATAAGAGAGGACTATATGCATAAAGATAATTATTTAAAATTGTGGAAGATACTGCTGAGTATATAGGTCAAAGAAGATAAAGGGTGTGTTGTTTTTATGGTGTGCACCAAATTACAAATATATCAATAAATATGTATACTACATAGAGGATGTTTTGAGAGAAGTAAAACAAGAGGACTATAAGGGTATTGCTCTTGCAGATACACAAATAGATTTTGAGGAGAGTATTATCATAGTTTTATTCATGCTTTGACCAGATTTTCAACAAATTGGTGAAGTAAGTTATTAATAAGAATTTGTGCCAATATAGTGAACTCATATCAATTGAGAGAGCAACATTGTCAAGGTGCAATTTCAGATTTAAGTGAAGCTAGTTCTTTGCTTTTAGTGGTTGGTGCCTCTTGTAGGTTGGAATTCCAAAAAAACAAAAAGAACTTCTATTCAAAGAAAGAAAGTATCTCATCACAAGAAAGCATTGATGAATTCCAAAGTAGTGATGAGGAAGAGACACTCTTTATGGACATGGAGGATGAAAAAACAACGAACAAGAAGAAGAAGGTCTATTGATGTAAACCTTGAATAAGATCTCTATTATGCATACAAGAAGAATGATAAATTAAAAGAGAAGATCACTAAGCACAAGATGCATGTTAAAGAGATATCAAAAAATCTAGAGAATTCAAACAAGATTATTGAAGACTTGAGGACCTAGCTAGTAGAAGCCAAAAAAGTTGAGAATGAGATGAAGAACAATCTAAATGCAAAAGAAGTGGATTGTTCCAAATTAGAGAAAGATGTTGTTATGTTGAAAATAGATTGAGAGGAAACCACAGTCAAGTTGAATACTAGTCTCAAGTTTGAAAAGAGCTCCAAAATTCTAATTGATATCATTGATATCTAAGTATCATCTTCTAGCAAAACATCGGTAGGCTATGAAGGAAAATAAAAGAATCATGATGATACATTCAAAGGCTTCATAAAATAAGGAAGTATCATGGTAGAGAAAGAGTAACCTAAGAAATTGAAAGAGGATTCATTTGAAAGATAAGTTGAAGTTTTGATAAACCCTATCAAAAGTGAAGATAGCTAAAACACTTTTAGAAAAACCTTCCTTCCTAGGAAAGTTCATACATTATAATATTGTATATTATACCTATGCAATAACTATGGGCACATAATGTGACATTGCATATATGATTTTAGAAATCATGTAAAATATATAAGAGAAATGATACCAAGAATAAACCAAAAGAAAGACCTACCTTGCTATGGAGAAAGAAACATGACAAAGACAATAAAGAGTGAAAATGACAAATCCTTAAATATGCACTATGTACTCCAAGCACAAGTGATGTCTCCTAGTTTGTAAGAAGAAGCACAATTTTAGGGAGAGATAAATATAAGATTATCGTTTAGCCCCTATGAAGAAAAGAATGAGACGATCAAGACAAGTTGATATATTTTAGATAGAAACAATAAAGATTGAAGAGAGGAATCTACTTATTAGTATCACGGAAAGAAAATAAATTTGTATCTACATTGGTCTAAAGAAAAACCTATGAAAATTTTTCAGAAGAACTTGAATAGATAAGGCTACTACAAATTTAATGAAATAATTTTCAGAAGATCTAACAAGAATACAATGATGATAGACAAGAATATCTTTCTTAAAGGAGTGTGCTTGTATATCCATGTTTGACAAGCATGTGTTTGCAAAAGAAAAAGGAATTCATTGTGATGATTGTGCCTATGTTCAAAGGTATTCCTATTAATGCATTGATATATTGATGACCTATTGATGGTAATATGCTATGTATTCATTCATCATAAGTATCAAGGAGGAGATTTACAATAAGGGAGAGTTATAAATGATTGCATTGATGTCAAAGTTTATAATGGAAATCTTTAAAAGAGCAATTGCATCAAGAGGCAAGGAGTTGAAATGTCACATGAACAATGTAGGCCTATTGCGACTGATAGAACTAGAGAGGATTATATTTCCTTGAAGTTAATAAAAAAACATCTTTAGAGAAAGGGAGAGCATTAAAGAATCCTTTATTGGAGGAGCATTAAGGAATGCTTGACAGGGGGAGAACTAGAGAACCCTCGATAAAGGGAGTAATGTATTCTTGGGAATTTTATGTGTGTATTTTGATTTCATGATCCATTCAAGTATAGACGTTAGATGAACATCCCTTTTCCATTGGTATCAACAGGGGAGAATATAGAAATGGTTAGAGCTATAAGACACGAGAAATAATATGTTGCCATCAATGACAAAGGGGGAGATTGTTAAAAATATTGTCATTGATGTTAAGGGAACTCAAGAGATTGTTATATCTTGTCATTGATGTCAAAGATAAGATGTTAAGATATAATGTTCAAGGTTTGATATTAATGTGGAAGTTGTTAGAGAGACTAATGATTAGATAACATGAAGCAAAGTGAATTGGAATTGATTGTTGTCGATGCCAAAGAATGAAAGGTATAAATCACTTAAATAAAGAATTGGAAATGGATGTCTCTGATGTCTTTGTGGAGGATTTATAGGTTGATTTTGATAAGTTCTGTAAGGAAATTTGAAGTAGATGCATAAGATGATTTTGACCAAAGATTGGGCAATCGTATTTGAACTTAGAAGAAAAGTATAAGAGGCTTTCCGAGGAGAACAAGAAAAATAAATTGTCATTGTGAAAGTCATATATATTAAATTGGAAAATACACATTCAGAATTGATGACTGAGATAGTAAAATGGTGAGTTGCAAAAGAAGATACAATATGATGATGAGCTTTACCGAGAATATCAGAAGCTGTAAACAAATCCATTATCATAAGGGTATTCTTGAAGAAGTAATATCGTCATGTCTAGACAAAGAAATTGATAAAGAAATAAACTATTAAGCTAATTTCTGATTGAGTATATGATGCGTCGAAAAGTCAAAGGGAAGAAACGACTCATTCTTAATCAGCAATGAATAGTATGGATGGCAGTGATGTTAATAAAGACAAAATGATGATTTCAAAAGATTGTAGTGCCTAGTTTATAAATAAAATACTGAAAACATTTGTAGAGATGAAGTTGATGTTTCCTCTCAAATTCGTTTATTTATAAACAATGATTTATATATAAGTGTATAAACTGAAAATATGAAAAACAAAAAAAATGCAGAGATCATATGGACAACGCGGAGATCGATTTGTAAGGTTGACCACAGTAGAAGAAAAATGTTCATTGCCCATTGCTTCAAAGGCTTGTGTTAGCAACAACTTTATTAAAAAATGATAAACCAGCAAATGATGTGTTTTAGATAAATATACAAACAATGATATGGCAATTGGGAGACAATGGCGATAATATAATAAGTTCTAAAGAGGCGACTTTTATGGAGAGAGGCAAAACAACATAAAGAAAGGATGTAGCGACAATGTTTTAGAACGTATGAATTATATTGCCACTTTACAAGAAAGAATGCCACTCTTTGTTGTGGTATTGACTTAGGCTGAAAATTGTTGGCCAATGTTTCAAAGACTAAAACCCAAATGATATAGAAATTATCATTTATGCCAAATGATGAGCATCGTGGGTAAATGAATTAATAGAGACAATAATTATTGGTGTTACTAAAGTTAATAATATCGGCCTTATAACTGATTCTTGGTTATGCTAAAATTAATAAAATAATAAAAAACATAATCCAATTGTTATAGAAGAATACGACCCTTCCATGTAAGGGTAGAGGAGATATAGAAAGAACTCAATAAGAAAGTTGGATGAACATTTCAGTGAGTGGATGGAGAAAAATATATAATAGAAGATTATTTGTTGGGCTTGTAAACTTGCATGATGGATATGACCTGGCCTTGTTTGTGGTATATCTAGATGTGTGAGTGTGAGACCTTGCATACATTGTGATCATGCTTCTTGTGGTTTGAGTGATGTGATTTGAATTGTTAAATGTATTGCCACTTTATTTTGGGTTGGATCTGTATTCTTAGTGATTGTGGTGCTTGATTCTGTGTGATCATAGTATATGGTGGATATGGCTTGATGTTGCTTTGATGTGTACGTGTATATCTAATATGATTGTCTTGGTTGTTTGGTTTGGGCCATATGGTTATTTCCGTGAGCACGGTGGGAGGGGGCCTAAAGGTTCCTCATGGTCGGGTGGCATGACCAATAACTTATGGGGATTGATGTACAGGTGATGAGTGATCCCAGCTAGTACTTGCACATCATCCAGACTTGCGACACATGATGCTGTATCTTCATATTGATTCCTTGCACTGCACCACTATGATGAATCCTTGTATTTTTATCCTTGCTTGTTCATACATTAGATTTAGTGATTACTCTAATAGCATAGATTTATGTTCATGCAATTTTGTACTTGGTATATGGTTATGTTATGGATTGTATGTATTTATCTCTCAGGAATTGGTGATTCCATGATGTTGTGTTCATATAATCTTGTATCTTGTATTTGGTTTGATATTGAGTAGTATAGTTTCATGACCATATATTTATGTGATTAAGGATGTATTAAACTTATCAGATGTATATGTATCTCCTTGTATGGCTCATACATTGCCTTGTAAGGATAAACAATACAATTGTAAGTTAGCCTAGTAGGAGTTCTTGTGTTTGTAATGGCATTAATTACTTCATTTATGTTAGAACTAATTAAATAATTCTGAGGGTTAGGCATTTAGCCTTAAATCATGCTTAGAAACCTTGGTTTATGAGCTTGGAAGCTCAATCGGTGTCTCTTCCTACCACTACCACCTCTGCCTCACTGAACTGAGGTTGTCTGAACCCTAAAAATTCTCTATCTCTGGATCAGTGTATCCGCTATCAATCTGTTGTCAATCAATGTTTAAGATTTTTAGTGTTTCTGCATCAATGTTTAAGCTTTTTAGTGCCTCTGCTTCGTCAATTGGCACCTTTTCCTCTCTGGACTGAAACTTCTCAATCTTTCCAAGGAATTTACTGGTGATCGACGCCTGCATAATGGGGAGGAATTTGCAAATCAATGGTTGTGCTTGCTTTGGTGCCTCTACTTAATTAGTTCTAGGATCTTTCTTGTAGATTTAAAAATGTTCAAGCTTGCGTCTCTAACACTTCCTAGTTGACCATTACCCCGATCAATGGTTTATGTATAGAAAATTATGCTAAACCTGGTGACATGGCATTCACTTGGATTCTATATATTAGTTTCCATTAGATCCTTGGATATTCTGATTTGATATTACTTCTCTTAAGTATGTGTGAATGATGTGTTAATCTTATTATTGGTTTCATTAAATTAAAGTTATGTGATGTATGTTTAATGTATTTGATGATTAATTTTTTTTTATATATTTCTTTGCTTATTTGTTAACTTATATATTGGGTTTTGTCTAACGGTTCCTTGGTGGGGCATTATAGAGAAAGGGAAAGACATAAATTGAGAGTGGGAAAGGAAAAAGAGGAGAAAGGAGATCTATAACTCAATGTATAGAGAAGGAGAGGGAGATAAATAAAGAGAGGGAGATATAGAGATAAAGAGGGATCAAGAGAGAGATACATAGATGGGGTGATAAATATAGAGATAGGGAGATAGAGAAAGATAAAGATAAAGAAGGAGATATATAGAGAAAGAGAAAGAGAGATACAAATATAGATAATGGGAGCTAGAATGAATAAGATAGGGAGAGACAGATGTCAGTGGACAGGACCATTCATGTTTTGTATGCTCCTTGAAAGATTAAGTACATCGTGTTGAGATTTTGTTATTGGCATTGTTGTCATTGATGTCAAAACTAATGTACCAAATGGTTGTGCTCTGGGTGATGTGCAAATTTGGTATATTTGATGCAGTATATTATTGTAATGTGTTATGTAGATGATTATTCTTGCTTTGGTAATGGTGGTATATATGTTTGGTACATTTATAGTATTCAATGGATACAAAAACATGAAGATTGGATGTGTATCATTGGTTGATGTATTCAGAGTTTATTCCAGGTATCCTTTCTATCCAGACATTCATGTAGTACATTGGAAGATTTTAGTATGTAAGTTGTATTCAATTTTGGATAAATGCTACTTGGTGCTATCCTATAGTTGGTGTTGGATTTTGGGGTGATCAAGACATGATTTTGGTTGTGACATTCCTATTGGCTTCAAGTTATATCTCATATGTTATCTTTCAGTGATTGTGTTGTGTAACATGCTTATCTTATGTATGACCTATCTTTGGTCTCGTGGTAACGTGGTATGAAGATCTCATATGCATGACCTATCTTTTGGTCTTGGTGCTAGCATGTTGATCTTTGTTGTATATCTCAAGATATCTAAATTTATATTCAAGATGACATGTTTTTCTAGGCCGACTTATGTATGTGGTTCTATGGATACATATATACACAAAACATCTCTCTGGATCCAAGTGTGTGAGAGTGTGTATACTGAAAGTAATATGATGTGAGTATGGTTATGTGAATGAATACTTGGTGGTGAAGTGTGTAAGCAGAATAAGAAGTGCGAAGGATAATATTTGAAGGTTGGCAGAAGATCTCTAAACGAATCTATTGTAGATAGTTATTGTTGTTCTATTAACTATAATTATTTCATGCATATGCATATGCAACATTATAAGTTCACATTTTAGCTGCAAGACCTTTTATGATCAGTCATTTTTTGTATCAAGGCAATTAGCCCAACCGGTAATGAGCCTTACCAGTAACGAGAAAATTGACATTGAGCCCTTGTAAAAATCACCTTAATCGGTGCCACCTTAACCAGTGTTTATATCCATAAGAATTAGTTTCCTCTTGGTTTTTATCATCTTGGGTTTCCATGTTAATTCATGTGTTCATAGTGTATGGTGTTTATGTTCTCTACATTCTTATCTGTTTTAATGATCTAAATGGTTTAAGACTGCTCCAAATTAATTAAAGATTGTGAAAAAGTGTTTTGGAATAACTGATTCACCCCACTCTTAGTTATTTAGCCTATTCGATACATCCTTGGAGCTTTATTGCTTAAAACATATTTAATTATATTAAATGTGATTATTTAGATAAATATTATTTTTATTTTTCATTTAGATTACATACTATAGAATTTTTCCATTTTGTAACTATTCTAATAGCCAAAAGTATGATATTTGCGATTAATTACATGTTGAAATATATGTTATAGTTAATTATCAGTTGTGTCCAATATTTATTCACACTTTCTAACTCATCCCAACTTTAGTCAACCCAAAAAACATGTTTTCCCACCTCCTCCAAACTTCTATCCAAAACTCCCTTTTAATGAGGTCATGTTGGTCAAATTTTTACCTATGGACTAGTTACATTCTCCTTATCTAGAAACTTTTGAAAATAGGTGGGACACCATGCCTTATTAATCAGACATTTGCTCCTCGCTTTCCTTTTGTCATTCTTCTAAATTTAGGGACGTTTTTGAATTGTAGCATGGAAGAATAACTCCATAAATGCTATGCTAGACTCTATTTTTGACTGAAAAATGCTTCTTTTGTTATTTCTTTCTTTGGTTTTTGGTTTCTATGGTTATTTCTAAATATCAATATTTTACATATGCATGTTGTTATCTACTAAGGTTATCATTATCATATGTCAACATAGTATATTTATGTTATTTTTCTATTTTCATATTTTAGTATTTTGATGTTTAAAATTGTCAATCCTTAAAGTAGATGTATAAATACTTGTTCAATGAAACTAGTGAATCAACTAGCCTACTACTAATATGTTCTATGGAATGTCTTGGATGAAGTAAAAGATATAATTGGTTATCACTCCTAAGTGACATTATTAGCTAAAGGTCAAGGTTGCAACACGCATCATTTGATGCATTCATAATTTGATGATCCTTATAACTACATTACACCATAAAGAATATAAAGGTAGGGGCAAATGATGTCAAGATCATTCATATGATAAAGTTGCTAATTCTACATTGTTGCACCCTCATACTTATAAAATGACTCCAATTTTCACACGTGTTGGCACAAGAGCATTAACATTTGGCCTTTCTAAAATAATTGACATGTAAGTACAACCATGTACTAAAGTAAAACAAAAACCAATTAGCTCATTTTTATTTATTATTACTCATCAAATGTGTCAATTAATAATTGATAGTATTAAATCAATAACATTAATTATTGGATCCCTTAAATATAGGGTTGGGCATGTTGATATTAAGGATTCTCCTAGAATATCAAGGTCAATAACATTAATTATCTGATCATGAGCGGATTAAAGTCAATTTTAATAGAGCTTCCCAAGGAAATCAAGGGCTCTCAAGAGTTGTATATGCGTTGATATAGATACATGTTCTTATTGGGTATGTTGGTTGTAATGCCCTGCCAAGAAACTTCGGAAGAAACAAGCCAAAAGAACATAGAATAATATTTTTTGAAACTATTCAAAATGACGATAACAACAACAATACAACAGAAGTGCGACATAACATATTACACAAACAATATAACAAAAATACAAATATTACAAGGAACATTGCAATAACAAAGAAGAGAACCACAAAATGAATGAAAAAGAAGAAGAAGAAAAGTGTCTCCAATGAAAGCCTAAACAATCATGGACAACTCACCACAATTGCCTCAAGAGAGAGACAAACACCAAGTGCACACTATAAGCTTTGACTCATACAGTCGTTAATTTACTTATCAAATGCAATTTCAATCCCATGTATATTGACCACACTTATACTGAATAATTGAAACTTCAACATTTGAAGAGGGCATAAGTGTGGCAGAAATATGTGATCAATCTTATATGAAGTATATAATATTGTTAACGGTTTCTGCATGGATGGAGGGAAAATTGTATTGTCTTTGGAGTTTTCTTTTGTCAGGAAAATGTCAGTGCTTGCAGATTTTAAAGACTTTGAAACTTCTCTAAAGAATTCAAAAGATATTTTGATTAATTTTTTTGTCTTGATATGGACACATGTTCTTATTGACTATGTTAGTCTTTTGGACTATTGATGTCGGCACCCCAATCTTATTTGTTCTGTCTTTATCGTCCTTTTTCTCCCCTCCTCTGTCTTGTTAATTGTGCATTTCTACGTTTAGCCCTGAACTAGGTAGCTACATCTAATTTAGAGCTATAAGATTTGCTTTCTTCTTTCTTGGTTTCTTTGAAAAGGAGTTGTCCATCACCTGGGTTTGTCTAAAGTCCTCTGTGATTGTAAATATGAAGTGGATGAATTTGTGGGGGATCTGCTGTATATCTGCAGATTCTACTGCAATTTGCTTTCCTCTGGAGAAAAAATATCTTCAAAAGAAAGATGGCAACAATGTCTCTGAACATACAAGGCTTATAGAGGGGCAGAGAAGTGCAGTCTTGAAGATCGGAACTCCTAAATTGGACAGGAAAAATACCCCTCATGGTATAATTGAAGGGAAAATTCCAGAGTTGAAGCAGATCCCAAAGGTTGAATTTGTTTGGAATAAGTATTAGTTTAAGTTTTGATGATTGGAAATGATCTTGATTTGTTTTGAATTTTTAAGCTGCATTGTATCTCTGCTTCTTAGTGCATGAGACTCTTGATGGGTTATAAATATCACTTTGCAGGATCAAATGATTGCAGATCTATTCCTTAATTGATATAGTTTTTCATGAATATGAATTCCTTCTATGTTCCATCTCTCTTGAGCTTAAATGGTTCTTGCATCAATTGGTATTGAAACCATGGCTCCTTTTGCTAGTCTCAATCCCACCATTTTGGCCTTGTAAACACCACTTCAAGCCTTAGTAGTGAGTGAATCGCTGAAGCTTAGAAGAGATCAGTCATAGCAGGAATGACTACCCATGAGATATATGTAACTGAAGAATGGATCCTGCAATACATCATGTAGAATGGTTCTCATAAATTTTGTTGGTAATTTGTGCAGGTGGTTGTGCTCAAAGTGTCATTGCACTGCCAGGGATGTGCCAAAAAAGTGAGAAGGCATATATCTAAAATGGAAGGTGTAGGTCTTTCAGTATTGAAGTTTTATGTCATATAAGATTAGATGAATATGAACATTTGGCTGCCATTAACATAGAGGCCAACTAACAAGTATGTTGTTTTGTATGTTATTTTGTAGTATATTATGACTGAACATATGGGTTTGCTCTTTATTTCCTCAGGTGTTATATCAGTTGCCATAGATTTGGAGAAGAAGATGGTCACAATCATGGGGAATGTATCGCCCTCTGGAGTTTTGGAAAGCGTTTGCAAGGTAAAAAATGCAGAGTTATGGCCTAGCTCCATGAAAGTATGATGATTAATAATGGGCAGAATATAAAGCTCTAGTTCCAAGGGAAATGGACCATGTTTCCTGCATTGTGACTTTCTCAGTGATTTTGCATGTAATTCCATGAGAACCCAAGTGTAGATTATATATTTCAGTTAAATGTTATTATTGAAAGTCATGAAGGGCAAATGCTTCAACTTGTTCATACTTTTTTTTTCTGTAAGTAATATATAACACTTTCATGAACTCAAAAAGATTTTGAATTTCATAGTTGGAAGCTTTTAAATCCCTACAAACTGTAATTTATGACAGTTTTGGGTCTTGTTTTTGTAGTAATGCTGGGTAATGGAATGTCGGTGCTAATCCCAAGTCAAGCTCAATCACATTCTTGAAAACACGGGACAATTGTTTTTTCCTGGACAGATGATAAGATTGAACATAAAAAAGTGGCATCTTCTGGAAAATTTCATTAAAGTCAAAAAGTGATTTGAATCTTTGCATTCTTTTCAATCTCTTATTGTTTTCAGCTGTCTTGCAAAGAATATCAATACGCATATGTGTGTAAAATTTCTACACAGCGCCAAAATGCTTTAGTGGGATTGATCATGAATCTAAAAGTGGCACTACAAAATGAAAGTAATTGGACATGTGCTAAAGTTTGAAAGCAAATTTAGGCAGGTCTAGGCAATGCAATTAATATGTTATGCTACATTATTTGTTATGTAAAGACCAATAACTACGGAACGATAATAGACCAGTATATTATTGGACGCAGCTATTAGGCATGTCTAGGACATCATAACATACAAATCATTCATGAAAAAAGGCAACGTATCATACAAAAAGCATTTGTTTGGGACCTACACCCACTTTCTTTATTTTGTGCTTTCTTAAGTGATGATGCACAAGTTGTATAGTATCTATTTAGTTGGCTACAGTTGAGGTAATTCAGTTGTTAATTAATTCCTTGATCAATTCTTTCAAGGTTATCTGATTTATACATGTTTATCTGTACATCCCTAACAGGTCACTGGAATGTTGACACTTTATACCATACTTATTTTTTCCACTATTGATAATCGAGAGATCCTTGTAGATATTTGCATTTGTTGTGCTTCTATAGTGTGGTTTTCTCTTGCTTGTCCCTTATTCAATTGCCCAAATTAAAAATATCCAAAATTGGCTAAGCATGTATAGATCCTCTAATTCTTCCACCTTGTAGAGTACAAAATGGGCACTCCTAGTTCAAATTTGGGGAAACAAATAGAAAAAAAAGAGCAATTAATGGTTGGCTAGAGCTTTTGCTAATTCTAGGAACTTGGAACCATTGGATCTGTTGATTGATCCCTAATTGTTAATGGGCCCTTGATTGCTGTCAGTCAAAGGTGTCCTAGAAACAAAGAAAAAAGACTAAAGCATATTGCTGATGATTGTGTTGGTTCTTAGAATCTTCAAAATCTTAATGAAGTTCCAAGTCCTTGATGAGGTTTTAATTGTTGACAAGGATAGAAAAGGAAAAAGTAGCAAATTATTAAGTGATGAAGTGTCATAGCTTCCTATTGTTCGTAAAATCATGGGAATTGTAAATAAAAAATCCACAATGCCGCGAGTTAGATCTTTATGCTGGCGCTCCCATTTTTCTTCTCGTGGCGGTTTGTTTTTGTTAAAACTATGAATGTGCGCCATATGTCAGCAAGGTGCTTTCTCGAGCTCGGGTCATCTCTTCTCCTTGCTGAATACCGCACCCAAGTGCCACATATCTGCCAAAACTTATATCTGCGTACCTCTTCGTCGATGGGCCCGAGCATTACATAAGCAATACATCTTATTGTGTGGGGTTACACGTGGTTGTTTCTTGAATGTTTGGGAGAATGCTTTTCCTTTCTCAAAGGAGGTTTCACGCTTGCACACCACATGTCATCCTCAAGCAGCTAGAGCCCACAAAGCAAGTCTTCCATGTATTCTAAGTCTACAAGTTTGTTGCTAATCATGCCCAATCCAATTTCCAACTTTTTTAGTTCTGGCGCGTATTTTTGATGAAACCATCATGATGATTGCAGAAGAGATGGTTATTGAACAAAATGATGACGATTTGATTCTTTTCCAGATGAGAGATTAGCTGTCGATACTAGGAGCCAACGATCGCACCCATAGCTCCTCAACCCTACGGATTGAGACACCTAACATATTTTCATAACCTCTTTTTGCTTTGGAGAATCAGGCCATGTTTTGGCTTTAAAAAGGGGCAGAGTGTTGTAGAAGAAAACATGGTTATCTATCTTATGTTTTTTTTCAAATAGAGAGATTTTTTATCACTCCTAAGAGGACTTTTAGAGAACAAAAATGAAGAAATGTTGTAGCATTTTGTGCAGGCCTTAAAATTGTAATAGATACCTGTGAATCATGAATATATTAATCGCACATTTTGGCCTTTTGATGTCTTTGAGATCTACTATTTTTATGATTATTTTCTGTACTATTTTGACTTCAGTGAATGCATATTTGACTTTGCTAGGTACATTATGCTATGAGCTTCTTTGCTTTTATGTGATGGTCTCATATGATTTTCACTTTATGTCCAACACTTAAATGTCTTCATAGATCTACGACACTTCCATATTTGTTCTCTCTCTAGAGGTTGCCTTGATATTTCAGTTCTCATAATTTACCATGTGCAGTTTGGTTTTAAAGTGTTCCAAAAGATTAACATTTTGCCTCCATTTAGGTTAATGCTTCTTCCTCTTTTCCCTTTGCAAGAAATATGAAGATTTGACTTCTAAAATCCCATAGGTCGCTCAATGAAATAGCGCAAGGTCCCACACTCATTAAGCTCTCCATAAGGTTGTTCACCTAGGAGCAATTTTAGACGTGAATAGTTCCTTTTTCTAGCACACCCGGTGGGAAAAATTCTCTACTCATTTACATAAACCCACAAGTTTTTCAGTTAGAAAGAGTTCACTAGGAATTTGGGTGTTATTCTTAGTGCTATCAACTTTTAGAAGCATTTTTTATAGGTAAAAGCACAATCAGGTGTCAGCTTTTAGGCTAACTTATCAGCACAGTTGAATTTTAGTATTTCTAACTAAAAATTAGTTTTGATCAAACATATGGTCTAACTAGATTCATTCTAGCTAAGTTAGATAAGTGCTTTAACTTTTCAAATTGAAAATTTCTATTAAATGCATGTTTTATACCACTTTGGGTCCAATTACCATAAAAATAAAATTATTTCAGAAAAGTGACATTTCAATAACTCCTAATCTTTTTAAAGATATTTTTTTAAAAATAAAAAATACCCTTTTGTAGAGATTAGAGTCAAGAATATCCTCATATAGATTTTATAGTGTTTTAATTAGACATAGATTATTGTAATTAAAAAATATTGCAAGTAGGTATTTTAACAGTCAAGGAGATGTCGATTTGGAGAAAAAAAAAATAGTAAATCATATTAAATAAATTTTAAAAACATATGGTGCACTGGAGGAGAGAGTCGTCTTCAAGAATATATATATATATTTTTGATTGAGATATATTTGTTATGAAAAATATAGTGCGGGATGAAAATTGTCGATTTTAGTGAGTTAGAACTTGAATTGTTATAAAAGAGAAAATATAGGTCACAAACCAATTTTTATTTCTTTATGCACTAGCTATATATGTCATCTATGACATATTTTGAAATTAGGGGAAAAAATGTTTATTTACATATAATTTTTTGGTGGGAACTAGACCCCTAATTTTCAGCAGTTTTTCAGCAACTGAAAAATCATCTTTAAAAATTAAAAAAATATATCAATTCTTATTCAAAAAAAATATTAAAAATATTAATCATAAAATTCATCCATTTTATCACATTTAATTAGTTTACATCATCTTCAAAATACAAACATAAATGCCATTTTTATACTATTGAAGTTGAACAACTTTGATTTTGTTAGCCTTTTCCTTTGTAAAAGGGTGACATCTTATTGTGCTTTTACCTTTATCAAACATGAAATGGTGTCCCCTAAATGTAAGATCTAGTAATTCCAAGTAGTTCGTTTGTTGGTCTGTCTAAGATCATTTATGGTCTTGTGAAACTCTAACTATGAACCTGTTTCATAGAAGCACACACTATTTTTCCCCATGCTAACCTCTTTATTACCAACATGACCAGTACACCTATCATTACCATCTCTTTTCTCCACCAGTACCAGCATCTCCAAATGGCATTAGTGAGATCCAAGCCATACTTTTGGATTTTAGAAAAAAAATGGATGAATTAAATACACCCCAGAAGAAATAAGAATTTCAATGAATGAGGGAGGCTTTCCTTTATCAAATAGATATTCAACAACAAAGAAAGTTTTAGGAAGAACTTGCAAGGAAAGTGGCTAAAAAGGAACAAGTAATGAAGTTTTTATTAGTAAAAATGCAAGAATTAGAAAGCCAATCAGTTCCTTCCCCTAAATACACCATCCCAAGCTTCAGAGAACCCCCTGCACTACAAGAGCCTTCTGGTCATGAGCTTTTACTTGGGACATAGAAAAGAATCTGATAAGGAAGAGGATGGAGAACTGTTGTAGAAGGATTTTGAGAAAGTCTTTCCCTTAGAAACCTCTATGAGAATGGAAAATGAACAAAATGTAGAAGACCCAATCTTCTTATTTAAAGAGCTTCCCTCATTTGTGGAGGAGGTAGAGGGTGTCGAAGATGCTTTTTCCTTTGAGGAACAAGTCTTGGCGATTGAGCTTTCACCAAATCTAGAGGGCTCGATGCAAAAGAAATAAGAAGATAAGTTGTTGTAGCATGAAGTTCTCTATAAGCTGGAGGATGAAAAGGAAGATCCCAAGGATGGCTCTGTCATTGAGGATGGGTGTTCAGATATGCTTAAGATCACTTCACAAGATATTTGTACTATGATAGTAAAAGTAGAGGAATCATATGATGAAGAAATTTTTTGGGACGAGCTTGAAATTTCTTGTTCATCCATAGACATAAAACCATCCACTCTTTCTTTAGAAGACCATCATTCCTGGCTGTGACATGTAGTGACCTAGGGAGATCACAATATTCAAAATGCACCACAGAGGGCTCATGAGTGAGATGAAGATGAGGTGCAAGATTTTTCCTCTCCCCATAAAGCTAAAAAGTTAGCTTTAGACCAAAAAAGTACTGTCATTGCAGCACACAAGGATACAGTCCAGAATGACTTCTTTCACCTAGTATTGTCAAGAGGATGCCCTATAAGGCATCTAGCTTCACAACAAAGTGGCATGTCTATTCAGGTCATGCTCATTGAAGAGCAGGAAGAAGATCTTGTAAAAAGGGTTGAAGTGTTGTCTCCCATGGAGTCAACGAAAATGCCTGAGGTAATTATATTTTCATTACCTCAGGCATAGCATGTGTAAGAATGAAAATGTCCTTGCTTTCCTTCTTTTTCCATATATTGCCAAAGCCATTAAAGTAAAATAAAAAAATAGAGTGCAAGGGTGATTATTTCTCTAATCTAGTTAAAGGTTTCTCTTAAAAGGAAAATTAATCTCAATTAGTGTAAATAGTTAGGTTTTTTATTTTGTGTGTGATTTGTTTAGTTTCAATAAGTGCTATTGTGCACATGATGCATTTCTCTGGCATCCTCTGTAAAGTTTCCATTAGTCATGGTTGGTCCTCATAGTTATCATCATCCATCATTATTTCCTCAGTTTTAATAGTGATTTATTTTTTTACTGTGCTAAGCCCTTTTTGGTCTTTTAAGTGCAAGCGGTCCTTTCATGTGTTTCTTTTGTTGCACATTCTCAGAAAGGTAATCGGGTGAACCCACAATAGTGGGTTACAATTTTTCGCTTGAACGGACACTGAACTATACATTTTGAAAAAAAAATCAGATTCAGATGCATATTGTCATTAAACGGTTTCAAATTAGAAGATGAAGGAAATTAGAGTCTTTTAGGATTTTTTTTCTAGATTCTAAATATTTTTTATTTTTTATTTTTGAATTGATTTGAGTAGTTTTTTCTTTCTCCCACTAAAATTGGTATGTTGTTGAAAACGTCATTTTCAAAGAGTTACATTTTTTTCATAGAGCATAACTTTTTTCTAAAATAGATATTAATGTTCTTCTTTAGAATTTAGTTTTGTAACATCCATATAGAGGGCATGCAATTGGTTTGATGACATTATCACTATTATTGCATATTTTATTAACGTTTGAAGTTGACTAAAACTGCAATTTTGACATGCCTTGACTACATAGCTTATAACTTGTCGTGTATTTGTCCAATTTCATTTTTTTTAATAGAAAGAGAGCTTCAATACCTAGGGCATATATATTTTTAAATTTTTTTTTTCTCTCATTTACTATTTTTCCATAAGCGTCAAACATAGAGATAGACATATGGTGAATATCTATGTTTAGTAAAACTAAAAATACAAAGTCATAATAAACATAATATATATTAACATTATAATCATTGGAAGATTTTTCTCTGTAGTACATTACTACATAGATAGGTTTGTCAAATGGATTTATTTGATCAGCCAAATGATAAAGTTGAAGTGATTTTTTGCTAGCATTTTAATAGGTGCGAAGGAGACTCAATTGTAGGTATGAATGAGGAGTATAGATGTTATAGCAATGTTTTTTTTTATCTAAGAGGCTTTGAGCTAACCATTTGTAATTAATTCCTTCAAATGGAACCTCTCAAGAATTAAATCATCATATTTTATTGAAAAAGTCTTATTTCAACAAAAATCAACATGTCTAAAAATGTGTAACCCACTATTGTGGGGTCACCCAATCTCTAGTTTATTATCATTCTATATGCGGTAGTAAAGTCCTACACTATGACATTTTTAATTCTCCATGGTTAAAAGGAAGAAAATGCTATGACATAAAGAATTAAAGTACTTCAAAGAGAAATAATGACAAGAAAAATGTATGTAACCAAGTTCACATCTTATATTAATGGTAGTGGCTATATACATTGCAAATTTTTTTAAAAATCTTCAAAATTATTTTGTCATTTATATTCATCTATCACAGTCATTTAAAAAAAAAAGAAAAAGAAAGGAAAATATTTTGTTCATTATACTAGTCAAATTGCTCCAAACCCATGGCTATCATTTCTAGAGTCTTCTCCACCCCCTGACCCATTCTCTCCCATGTCAGAAGAGACTCCTCCACTTGAATCTATTGGCGTGTCCCATGCTTGCTCAAAGATTAGCTGTAGATGGAATTCTTCAATTTATGCCTCTGACATTTGTACCATGGGTTCGAGGTACTTCTTGAGGAATTTGGCCCCATGCCTCACATAGTAGTGGTGAATGTCAAGGGGACGCTAGTGAAAGTTCATCACAAATGACAAAAATTGCACCTCCATGCCCGTCTCGAGGAATCCCGAGGTCTATTTCCAGTGGCAACCCCATGCCTTCCTGTGTAAGTGCAAGAATGTCTTCTAGCCCCTCTAGTAATCTTTGCCAAACATAACCTCTTTAGGAAATTAATTGTGCTCCTAGACCCTCCAAAATCTAGCAGAGAGGCCACAAATCAAGATGAAATATCAGTGTCAAGCCTATATCGGTCCTCGTTTTGTAAGAAATCCTTGCCATGGATCTATTTCATAGCCACAAGAACCAATTTGTTATTAGTTCTGATTAAGATGACTAGCATGTCATCATCTATAAGTCCTAGGAAAGGATCCTAGTGCAATGGGCTTGTCAATCTCATAGGGGTATCCATGATCTTATATTGGACTAATCTAAGCTTTGGAAATATTTTCTCTCTAAGGCTTGTAAATGTTGTGCCACTTTTTGAGAATGATTTCTCTTTTATAGAGAAATAATTTAATTTTCGCATGCATTGTTGCATTTAATCCTTCTGAAAGAAGATCTTTTCAAATTTTGCAGTGGTAATTTACCTGTTTTCCAAATATTGCCACATGCTTGTTTTCATGGATGGTGAGCCAAGTTTTTTCTGCTGTTGATGCCATCGAAGGAATTTCATACTTCTTAAACTTTGGAAGGTTAATTTCATTTAGTATTTTCTTTAAATGAACAATTACATTTGATATCTCATATGTGCAAATATTTTTTTTTGTAACATTCATGATTTCAATTCTAGTCATTACATAAAAATGGTAATTGTATGCAATGAAAATACCTACAGCTACACCACAAATCAAAGCATGAAAATACAATAGATATGAAACATTTAGGTTAGATTAAACATGCTAAATGACTTGCAATACAACCAAAGTTTCACTGCAACCTTTGCTGAGCTAAAACAAGGGCATCCAAAGCCTTGTTTGATTTGCTCATTTAGATTATTGTGGGTATTCTCTCCCAACACAAATGAAATGAAAAACTAATGCAAAACTATGAGATGCAAGCTAGATGATGGTGAAGGGATTGAGAACAAGTATGAGGAACTTTACCCAAGCTTCACAAATTATAAATGATGTAAGATTGATTCAAGACTATGATAATGATAATGCAACAAGATTAAGAAACTATGATGAAGATGAAACAAGATCTAGATTAGAAACAAGATTACAATGCAATGAAGAAAATAACTAGAACTATAATGATTAAGAATGCTAGAAGATGCATAATAATTGAGAAGCATTGATAAGAATTCAGCCTTGAAGAATATTATAAGAATTAGCCTAAAATAAGGAGTGATGCCTCCTTTTATAGAAAATGAAAAGAATTGGATGGTGGAGATTAAGAGGAAAAAAAATAGATGGCTAGGATTAAAGGTTAGGTAGGGTTTGAGAGGATGAAGAGGAAAAAGAAATGAGTGGATATGATTAAGAGGAAAAAGGATTTTAGGTAGGGTTTGATGCTAGGATTTGGAAACACTGAGAGGGGGGGTGAATCAGTGTTACATCACTTTGCTAAATTCTTAAACTTATTTATCTTCTTCAAACAACATATAAAGATATAGCATACAATAAATAACCATGCAACATAAATAAGCATAGAAGAACTCATAACACCATATTTGTTTTTGAGGAAAACCCTATTAAGGGAAAAACCCTAGTGGGGATAGTACCCACAAATATATGCACTATAAGTATAATAACCCTGTTAAGAGTTCTGAACCTGTTAGGAGCCAAGTATTACAATAGGCACACCCTGGTTAAAGGACATGTACCCTATTAGGAGTATTTTATAATGTGATCCTAATTAAAGAATTGACCTTGTTAGGAGTCTATCCCTATTAAAGGCAATTAACCCTGTTAGGGGTGTACAATAGGTGCAACAACACTTATAGATAATTTGTTGTCTTGAATACAAAGAGTTAACAAATTATTCCTTGAAGAACTCCTATTTTTCTCATTTCTCTTGATCTCCCCTTGGATACCTTCATAGTTTGCATCCATCAGTACAATCGTCCCTATCCTCACACACTCTTACAAAAGTGTCTGTGTACTTATACCTTGTTAGAGGTATATTATAAAATCTAGTCGGCTTTACTCTAGAAAATCATAATATTATTTAATGCGCATTTTCACACTTCATTAAAATCCTTAGTTGGCCTTAGATCCAAGACTGCATCCAAAGATAACTTTCCAATCACTCACAAAGTCAGCCTTAGTGATTGCCAACAAGTTATACCCTGTTTACTATCTTCGCATCCAACCAACTGAATACATCTCTTTGATACTGTCATACTAACATGTGGGACCTTACAAACATATTCATGCATGTCTTTCCAACATGTAGCTAAGATCACATGCCTTCAGGAGGCTTTTGTGAGGATCGCTACCTTTTTTGTAAGACTGGGTCATAGGAACAGTCCGTGGATTTGGGAATTTTTCCTTCATCAACTGTATACACACATATAAGGGATGTCCAATATGTGTGATCATAATTCTGATAAGTTTTTCCATAAATGACAGCATTCCATAAATGCATGTTCCTATATGTGCATACATGTGCATGTGTTGACCACTTTCCATCAATCTCCCCCTTTGGCATTGATGGAAACATTTAGTAAGAAAAATGACTAAGTGCAACATCAAGCCAAAAATGTAAAAGGAAATATTGATAGAAATGAAACACATAAATTTGACACATGATCTCCAAAGTTGTCATAGTCCACTTCACTGTTCTAGTGGCTCGAACCTTTTCTCTCTCCCTCCCCTCGCATCAGAAGTTAGTTCATTCTATATAGAATACTCTGATTGCCTCCTTCCCCTACACTGATAGAAAGGTCCCTTTCAACAGTTCCTTGAACAACCCACTCAACCTCGACAACAACAACAACCTTGAGTCAATTAAGTTCCCTCGGTGGGATACCACTAGTCCTCTCCACCTAGCTGAGGATAAACCGATTCCCTCTGCTATCTTCAAATCTTGACCAATCTTTTTACATTCCTTTCTTCAATCTTTTTCTTCATTTTTCTTCAATCTCTCCCCCTTTGACATCAATGGCAAAGGGTGCCAAAAAATGTCTGACATAGCTGCCAAAACAAAAAAATTGAAGCTGTTCAAAACCACAACTGAATTGTTTGTAGCACATCCCTGTAGTTTGTTTTCAAAATTTGCATATCTGCATCCCAAGCTACCTTAATTACTTCTACAACCTGAATTAGTGCATTGAGACCATATGCGGCCTTGTCTGCTTCTTCTACATCTGTAGGTACTAATATCTAAAATGTTTTGAGGCCAACCTAAAGGTCTTCATGAGTTCTCTCCAAGCCATTGATCTTTGGAGTCAGGAAGCTTCTTAATTCAGGGAATCTTTTCTGAATTCTATCTCTTTCAAGCTGTAAGGTATGGATTTTATCCATGATTCTATTTGTTTACTTATTTATGTTCAGTATCTTCTTATTTTCAAAATCCTTAGAAAGTTTTATCAAAACTTCCTCATCCTGAGCTATAATATCTAATATATTCTTTACATGCTTGTGTGAAGTCATGCAAAGTTATTATAGATCTTGTCCATCCTTAAGAAAATATTTGATTTCCCTTTAAGTGGAAATAAATATATTAAGATCACTCTTGATCCCATCAAGAGTATCTTTCATCCTTAGCCTTTTGAAATCATTTACTACTTTTATTCTTGTTGCTTCCTCTAAGGTATCAACATTTTGTTCTACTATACTTAAAACATTATCTATACTACTTATAGGATCTTCAATATGTGTAGGAGGTGTAGTCAATAACTTACTCAAAACTTGTGTAGCTTGCTGGATTGTCTTGGAAGTTTTGTCAGTCTTCTTCTATGACTTCTCCTTTGCTTTAGCAAAAAAAAGTACTGACCACTGTATCAGATCTATGACATCCATGTCTTCTAAGATGGTTGGAAGTGATTGAGAGCCATTTGCCAACAAACTAGGTGTAGAAAAAGGGGTGATTGGTAATCCTTTTGCCTATTCCTCTTCTTTTCCTTGTTCTTCTTCCTTTTTTATTTTTGCTTCTTTTTCTTTTTCTTGTTCCTTTACCTTTTTTGTGCCCTTTTCTTCTTCTTTTCCTTGTGCCTTTTCAAGTGTTTTTTCTACTTGCTGCACTTTTCCAGCTGATTCTTCTTGAGCAATCTTTGGAGACTCAATATTCTTCACTATTTCATCTATGTTGGTCAAGGTTTGACTCATCTTAAATGGATCATATGTATCCAGCTATGTATTAAGTGAAATCCCAACATTATCAATGAAGAAATCAGGTAGGGTTGTGTTAACTACCTCTGTTTCATTTGGATCTTTAGCCTTCTCTACATTTGTGGGCTCTGTAGAAATTACTACTGAGGTTGGAGTCCTTGTAGACTTACCAAGATCAGGTCACTTCCCTAGGAGTAGCTATCAAACCTTGTCGTGGGTTTCATGTTCCACTTCTTCATACTTCCGGGCCATGAAATTGATGATTCTTGTTTTAGTTCTTAATTTTGGCCTTAGCTTCTCAAGTCACTCTCACATCTCATTCCCTATCACGGTTGGCATATTCTACAATAATAGAATATCCCGTCTCATCTTGATGTCCTCATCAAGAGCTCTTTTCTTTTTTCCTTCTAATCTTTCAAATAGGTCCTTACTTATTTGACCCTCTATTTAAATTAAGTTATTTTTAAAGGTGAGCACATGCTCTAAAACTATATCTTCTATCTTTCTTTTATCCTCTTCATCATATCTATCAACATATTTCTCGATGGAGTTTAGCTTACCATAATTTACCACTCTCTTTTTTAGAACTTTTAGGTAGGGCTTGAATATATTTCTTTGTGTACCTTGGCCTTTCTTTTGTTTATCTTCTTCTTCCTTTTTCTTATTTTCTTCAAGTGCCCTCAGATTAGCCTCTTGAAGTTTCCTGTCCTTTTCTTCTTCTTGCTCCTTTTTCTTTTGTTCCTCTATTTTCTCTTTGTCCAAAATTTGGACTTCCTTATTTGGCTCTTCTTCTTCTGTGGTCTTTTTCTCCTTGTTCTTCTCATGTAAGGATGGAGGAGTGTCCAATGTTTTCCTTTTCTTCCCTAGTCTGCTAGCCATAGCCTTAGGTATGGCTTTGGGAGGAGTTTGGCCTTTTGTAGTAGCTCTTGTTGCCTATCTCTGTGATGTTCTCTTGGAAGGTGTATGAGTGTCATCTTTCTCTTTCTCATCTTCTTCTTCAACCTCCACCACATGAGGTGCCTCTATGTTAGATTGAGGATGGGGAATATTGTATTTCTCCCCAAGTTCTACCACCTTCTCCATGACAGTGTTCATTTCTTCTTTTGATATGCCATGATGCCCTACTATTTTTTCAACAAGGGATGCAACTTTCTTCTCTCTTCTCCCTTTCACCAACTCTTCCCTAACTGCTATGTATTTTTCTTCATATGTACCCCATCTTAGAACATTGGGGTCTTTAGGGGATGTTAAGATATGTTGAATATGAAGCTTTAGAATAGTATAATCAACTTCATAGCCCATAAGAGTAGCCCATGAAGTTATAGGCTCTATTGCTTCACATCAAATACTGTCAATTTCCACCATGAAACATATGTTATCCTTGTACTTTCCCACTAGCCTCCAAGGGATCCTTTCCCTTTCATGCATTTTTTTTGAAAGAGTTTCATCATTCCTGGAACTTCAAAATACATGTTCTTCTCATCACTTCTTCTATAGAAGTCACTTATCATTTACATAGTGCACCTGTCTGATCTCCATAGATAAATGTTAGGAAATCTTTTCATAACATGAAAGAATGTGCACATTATTAATGATCCAAATCTGAAGTGAGTTGTCCTGTTCTTCTTTATTCCTACTGAATTATCCATTAGTTGCTGCCTTAGAACCTCGTAGAGGTCATATTCTTCATCTTCTACTACCATCTTATATGCCATATGTACAAAACTGGCTGATACAATGTTTATCCTGCACTACTATACTAAAACTTGTATCCCAATATCATTGCAACAAGCTTGACATCTTCTTATGTGATGTCATTTACTGTCATTGCTCTCTTGTTCCATTTTCTTTTGGTTAATTTCTCCACTTCAAATCTAATATTCATTTCTACTATAGGTACTTTACTTGTCATACGTAAACCAATGATCTCATGCAACATTTCTTTGGTGATCTTGGTTGGGGTTCTAAAAATTCATATGAATTCATCATGAATTCTACTCAATAAAATTTTGATCCAATCTAGTTCATTAAACTCAAATATTTCCATGTATTTAACTATTGGCAACCCATTAACCTTTCTCATTCTTCTCTTAGGGTTTGATCTCCATTGTATAACCCGTAACATCTCATCATATATCTTTGTGGTTCCTATAAACTCAATCTTGTTGTGTATATAATCCCCGATGTCTTCAACATGAAGATCACCAATTGGAGTATGTGAGAATGCACCCTCTAGGTCATCTTCAATGGATTTGAAGGGATGACTCTTAAACTTGTATCTATTCCTCTCAAGAACATTGAAAACTTTGGGAGTATCCATTCTAATTGCTTTGCTACTGCAAATAACAAAGATTACTTAAGTTTATGACAAATACCTATCTCGCATGACCGTGTGAGGGTTTTGCAAAAAAAATTGTAAACTCTTTAAGCTCTAACAATTTCTCCAAGCTCTTCAATGCTCTCTCATCTCAGTGTAAATGATAAGTAGTTTGACCATATTACTATCCTTATGGACATTTTGGAAAAAGTCCAAAAAAATGTCCATAAAGCTACAAAAAACTAGTGTTGCCTTAAACTGGTACATCTTCTCATAGATATCTCTAGACCATATGTGATCTTGTCCAAGATCCCATAACATAGTAACTCAATTTTTTTCAAGTTCACACAACTTAACTTATCCATATAGGGGCTCTATACCTAACTGGCGTTAATCTATCATGCTCCCCCTAAGGCATACATTGCCCATCAAAAATATGGTGAGGCAATGCACCCTAGTAATGATTCCACAAGACTCTTAGGACTCTTATGAGTGCTCGCACTCTACTCTTCATCTTTATTAACTTCAAATTCAACAGGTTCATTCTTCTTGACCCATTTCTCCTTAAATTTTTCTTTTAGTTCTGCTAGCTCTTTTTATTCTTCATTCAGTTCCTTTTCTTTTGCGAATGGTATGAAGTAATTCTTTATTGGTCCACTAAATCTACAATACTTCACAACATGTCCATCATTTTTAGATTTGAATCATGTCACCTTCTTCTTGGGTTTCAATTGGCTGTAATCAATCTGCAACTTGCAATACTTGGCAATATGACCAAAGTTACTGCTTTTGTAGAATACAATATTCCTAGGTCTAGTAGAGGGTTTCTTAACCTCTTCCATTGTCTTGTTGAATTCATCCTTACTAGAATTATAGCTATTGTCTTGCATAGCATCATTTTCTTTACTTGTTTCATTATCCTCAGTTTGTCTATGTTCTGCATTTTTACTACATTCACTTTTTTCCATATTTGCCTCATTCAAGATTTTCTCTTTTTTCTTCTTGATAAAATCATTTAGGTGATCATATGTAGGTCTATTAGATCTCATATCTAGTTTTCTACATTCTCTTATCTTATGTCCATACAAATAGAAATTAAAAAAAAAACCAGTAAAATTGGACTTAAGAATACCTTTTTCAGTTGATTTCTTAGATTGATCCTCATGAATGCAATCCTTGTCATTGTCCTTCCAAGGAGGTATCTCAGGTTCTTCTAACACAACCTTATAATCTGACTTCTTAGGTGAATGAAGATTTACCACAACTCTATCTTTCCTTTGATCATGATTTTCATTAAATCCTACTCCTGTCGTGTCCCCAATAGGCTTCTGCATGTAAATTTTCTCGGCTAATTTATTTTTTCTCTCATGAAGTTTTTCTATGTGACCTTTGGTCTTATCAAGTTAGCTAGTGATGGTGATGCAGTATCTTTCTACCTTGTCATACTATGTTTTTAGTGTACTTAGTTCATTCTCCAAATTTTTCAATCTATCCCTTGTGTTTGATAGTTCATTTTGTAACTTTTCTTTTTCTTCTCTTTTAGTATCAAGTTCTTTTACTAGGTTCAATTTTGTGACTTCCAATTCATCCTTCAAGAAATATTTTTCATGTCTTAGATACTCAATTAGACCTTGATCTAATAGTTCCTCAGTCTATGCTTCCATGAGATTATCTCTCAAATTTATTTCATGCTCAAGTGGCTACTTCAAATTCTTGAAGAAGTCATCTGTCTTTATCAGTTTGTACTTTAGATCCACTCTATTTGCATTAGCAATGTCCACATCTTCCAAATCCATTTCATAATTCTTCTTCAAGTTTTCCAAATCCATCTTGATCTCCCAAAAGCTGTTAAGATTTTTTTTCAAGGGCCTGATGCTCTGATACCAATTGTTAGAATTTGTTAACACTGAGATGGGGGTGAATTAGTGTTGTACAATACTTTATTAAATTCTTAAACTTATTTATCTTCTTCAAACAACATATAAATATATAGAATAGGATAAATAACCATGCAACATAAACAAGCATAGAAGAACTCATAACACCATATTTTTTTTCGAGGAGAACCCTGTTAGGGGAAAAATCCTGGTGGGGATGGTACCCACAAATATCTGCACTATAAGTATAATAACCCTGTTAAGAGTTCTGACCCTGTTAGGAGCTAAATATAACAATAGGAAAGTCCTGGTTAAAGGACAAACCCTATTAGGATTCTTTTACAATATGAACCTAATTAAAGAATCAAGCCTATTAGGAGTCCAACCCTGTTAAAGACAATCAACCCTATTAGGGGTGTACAATAGGTGCAACAAAAATTATAAAAAATCTACTGTCCTAAATACAAAGAGTTAACAAAGTATTCCTTGAAGAGCTCCTCTTCTTATCCTTTCTCTTGATCTCTACTCTTTCCCTTAGATGCCTTTATAGTTCACATCATCCATGTCCTCACACACTCTTACAAAAGTGTATGTGTACTAATACCTTGTTAGAAGTATATTACAAAAGCTAGTCGGATTTACTCTAGAAAATAACAATATTATTTAATTCGTATTTGCACACTTCATTAACATCCTTAGTCAGCCTTAGATCCAAGATCACATCCAAAGATAACTTTCCAATCACTCTCAAAGTTGGCCTTAGTGATCGCCAACAAGTTATACCCTGTTTACTATCTTTGCATCCAATCAACTGAACATATCTCTTTGATACTATCATATTAACACATGGGACCTTACACACGTATTCATTCATGTATTTCCAACATGTAGCTGATATCACACGCCTTCAGAAGGCTTTTGTGAGGATTTCTAACCTTTTCTATCATACTGGGTCACAAGAACAGTCTATGGACTTAGGCATTTTTCATTCATCAACTGTATACAAACATATTAGTGATGTCTAATATGTGAGATCATAAATTTGATAAGTGCTGCCATAAATGAAAAAGTTCCATATGTACATGTGCTTACATGTGCATATCTTTGCATGTGCTAACCACTTGCCAATATTTGAAAAAGGTGAAGTGGCAAAAGATACAAAAGTCAAACTTCACTTTTAGAGGGAAAGAGAAATTTAAAAATGATTGGTGGAGAAAAAAGATGGAGAGATGGCTACCTTGGAAAAGGTGATTGTGCACATGTTTAGAGGTAATCCACCTTTTAATTAAGATTAGAAGAATATTAGAAAAAGGTAAGATTAGGATTTAAAAGGGATTAAATTAAACTAAATTTAATTTAATCAAGGTTTAGAAGAATTTTGAGCTAGTGGAGGAATAAAATAAAAAAATTATTTTATAAAGAGAAATGGAGGGATAATATATTAAATTAAATTTAATCTATTACAGTATTTAAATACAAAGGAAAAATGAATTTATTTAATTAAAGTAATTTTATTTAAATAAATAGAAGAATACAATGATTATTGTCAATTAATAAAATTAACCATAATATTAAGGGAAAATATTAATAAAAATTAATATTAGTGTGAATGGATAATTTTAGGTGTCTACAATAATCTCCATCCTGGATTTCGCACGTTTAAAATTTAAATGCCTGTACTAATTAGGATGAGATATATTTTCCTTGTACGCTAGGTGAAGAATTAGAGGCATCCTACTAGCACCTTGACAACTAGCCTTGAGGGATGATGTCATAATCCTCTGTGCATATTAAAGCCAAAAGGAACGAGTAAAGTTCAAGAAAAAAAAATGTAGTTTTTAGGTCACATTAGCAACTCTACCAAAGCTATGGATGGTTGACTGGTAGTAGAGCAATTTTAATGGTTGTCAAGGTGATAACCTCATTAGGGCTATAGACGCCTAGCTTGTAGTGAGGCTCTATCTAGTTGGATTTGGAACAATACCTCACCTACATAGTCTAGTCGACAAGTGGAAACCCTTCCTTCCTCTTGGTAAAGGAAAGAATTAACTCATTTATACACACAAATCCTTGGATGATCTAGTTTCAAGTTCTAACTAATTAATATATAATTCTAGTTAGATGTGTTTACTTTGAGGGGTATCAAATGTAAATTTTCATCACAAATCCAAAATTAAATGTAATTTCTCAGTCTTTTAAAGTAGGGCTATCTAATTCTTCATTTTTTACATGAAGATTTTGTCACCCCAAATATTGATCGGATGACTAACCAAAAAATTTCTAAAAGGTGCCAAGGCCAAGTTGCTCCCGACCCCATGGATAAGGCTCTAGTATGAAAAACTAGAGTTTTTGGAGTTCACATCCCATAGGAAGGATTCCCCTAGGAGTCACCAAAACTATGAATAAATAATCCACAATGTCGCGAGTTAGATCTTTATGTTGGCACTACTATATTCCTTCATACATGATGGTTTGTTTGTGTTAAACCTATGAATGTGCGCTATGTGTCAGCAAGGAACTTGTTCAAGCTTGGGCCCTCTCTTCTCCTTTCTAAAGACTATGCCCAAGTGCCACATATCTTCCAAATCTTATATATGCACCTCTTCATTGGTCGACCAGAGCATTGCATAAGTGGTATGTCTTACCATGTAGGATTACACATGGTTGTTTCTTAGATGTTTAGGAGAATTCTTGTCTCTTCTAAAAGAAGATTTCATGTCTGCGGGCCATGTGTCATCCTCAAGTAGCTAGAGCCCAAAAATCAAGTCTTCCACATGTTTTGAGTCTACAAGATTGTTGTTGATCATGCTTGGAGTGGTTTCCAAATTTTAGTTTAGGTGCATATTTTTGGTGAAACCATCATGATAATTGCATAATAGGTGGTTATTGAACAAAATGATGGTGATCTAATTCTTCTTTAGATGAGAGATTAGTTTTTGATACTAGGAACCAACGATCATTCCTGTACCTCCTTATCCCTCCAGATTGAGACACCTAGCATATTTTTATAACCGCTTTCTATTTTGGAGAATCGGACCATGTTTTGGCTTTAAAAGGGGCAAAGTGTTGTAGAAAAAAAATGGGATATCTATCTTAGGATTTTTCCCAAGAGAGATATTTTTGATCACTCCTAAGAGGACTTTTAGAGAATAGAAACAAAGAAATATAATACCATTTTGTGCAGGCCTTAAAATTGTAATGGATACTTTTGAATCATGAATATATAAATCGTGCATTTTGACCCTTTGATGTCTTTGAGATCTTCTATTTTTCATGAATATTTTTTGTGCCATTTTGACTTCAGTGAATGCATATCTGACCTTGCTAGGTAGATTATGCTATTAGATTCTTTTCTTTTATGTGATGGTCTCATGTGATTTTAACTTTATTTCTAATACTTAAATGTCTTCGTAGATATGTGAAAGTTCCATATTTTTTCTCAGTCTAGAGGTTGCCTTCATATTTTGGTTCTCATAATAGCCTATCCAAATTGGTTTTAAAGTGTTCCAAAATCTTGACATTTCACCTTAGTTTAGGTTAATGCTTCTTCCCCTTTTACCTCTACAATAAATATGAAGAGCCTACTAGTAAAATCATGGAGTTTTTTTAGTGAAATAGTACAAGGTATCACACTCACTGAGCTTCCCGTAAGGATTTTCACCTAGGATCAATTTTAGGTGTCAAAAGGAACCTCTAACAAAGTTCACAATTCATATTTAGCCTTGAACTTTAAAAAAATGGAGAAGGACAAAGAGGGAATCAAGATAAAAGGGCCAAGCATGGATTTTTAAAGGTTATTATTCAAAGAATCATCTGTACTCGACCACCAACAAAAAGGTATTATATAGGGTCAATGTGAAAAGGGGAAAATGCTAATGAAAATAGGAAAGATAAAGAAAAGGGGCACCATGAGGTCAAAAAAGGAATAATGAAGAATATTTTTGACCAAGGTATTATTGTTAGAGGTTCCTAGTTCCTTAGGAACCCTCGAACTCCTACAAATGAATTTTTTTGAAGGGCCACTTAAGTAAACCCATTGAAGGGTTTAAAGGCTCTAGTAAGCTTAGAGAGCTCCAATGAAGTTTGTAGTTCCCAAAGAAACTCTAATCCCTAACATCATGAGGCAAATAAATTTGAAGAAAGATGCTTAAAGTTGATAAAAAAGAGAAATTAAAGGCCTCAAAACAAGTAAAGGATGATGTCATAGAGGAGAAAAATCAAAGATTCCCAATCAAACAAAAAATCTAATAAAATAAATAGAGGGACCTAACTGAAAAAGAGACAAAATGGGTCCAAGCTCAATAGTGAAGAGCATTAAGTTTAAAGGTTCTCATTCCAATCCTCATCCTCAATGGTGAAACTAAAGTTAAAGACCAAATTAAAGAATGAATATGTCAAAGCCTTTGGAGGTTTAGCAACTTGAAGAACCTCTCACAAGATTTCATGTTCCTAAGGAACCTCTAACCTCTAATACATTAGAAAATTCCAAAAGTAGAAAAGAACTTGAATGGCCAATAAAGAGAAGATTCTAAAAGAGAGAAATAAAATAAAAGAAAATGAAGTCAAGAAATCAAGAGTTTAAAAGGAGAAAAACTTACATATGTTCAATGAGATGAGATAAATGGTTCATCTTGAGTGATTTTAGGAAGATTCTATGCATTCAAGAGCTTGATCCAATGCCTCAAAAAGTCATTTTTAGTTAAACCACATTCAAATAATGTCCCATGTACACAAAAATGATCATTTAAGGTATAAATGGTATTTATAATTCATATAATAACATTATTAATGATAAAAACAAGGAGATTGGTTTTTCCATGTATAAAAGGACAACATGTTCCAATGAGAGCTTCAATTATCTTGAGGCAGCTAGTTTTTTCTTTTCTATTTTTGACTTAGTTTTGAATACATGCCTAAGGTGGTAGAATAGGGAGTTTACTTTTATAATTGTTACAAGGAAAACTCATTTAAATATGGGAGAGTAATTTTCAAATAGAGTTCTTCTAAGATTTGAAACAACTTTGTAGTTTTGTTGAACATTATTTTTTGATTGATAAAATAAGCCATTGTTTCCTACTCAAAGTTGTGTTATGCATATTTTACTAAAATGATTAATTCTATGTTGTGATAAAATAATTATTTTTGATTTATATCTCATTTTATTTCTTTATGAGTAGTAATCCACTTGCAGATCATAATTTGTGTTGTCTTTACTATTTTTTTGTAGAAAATTTTAGTTGTGAATGTTTATTATTATAAAAGAAGAAAAAAAAGGGTGTTGGCCCTTTACAAAGACAAGCCAAATAGACTACTTACAACTATTCAATACCAAACCATTGAGGGTAAAGGCCAATACAGATGACATTTAGTAGAGTAGTAGAATATATATTAACCCACATCAAGAATTGGTAGAAAACTCACCCACAACTCAAGGAAGAGTTTAGGAAGAGGAGGAAGAATGGTCTTTCCTTTGTTGGAAAACAATAATTTAGGTATTTCCATAATTAGTAACACCATCAAAAGAGGGAGAAAGTAAGGAAGCCCTCTTATTGAGACTGCCTGTGTAAGGAGAAAAGTGCTAATGAAGAAACTCGTCATCTACTAAAGGTTGGAATAAAATACGAGAAATAGGCAAATAAGAGTCCATGTAGTTGGGGGGGGGGGGAACCTCAATAGAACATGATAGATTGAGATACATAGGTTTTTAGGAGGCCATACAAATAGCGGGAGGAAAAAAATCATCCTCATAGGAATCAACTTTATCCTATGAGAGATTCATTAGAGGAAGAATTGGAAGTTAGAATAGTTAGTGATCACCATTAGTGTCATTTCACCAAGTGGTAGTGACTTTATGATGTGAGAGAGAAAAATACATGGCTAAGTGGTCGGTAAAGAAGAATCAATGACATAAAAAGGGTAAATGAATAATTCCATGGCCTATCCCCAACCATGAGAACTGCATCACCTAAAAAAGGTATGGAGATGTCATATCAACCAAAATGCAAGCGAAAGTAGAAAGACCCTTTAAATTATCATAAAAATAAAACCTCCCTATGAAATACTTATGTAATCATGTTAAACTTGAGTTATGTATAGTTGGTTGGAATGAATCACATTGTATATGAAAAAGAAAAAGCAAGTCACTGAATATTCTAGTGTATAACCTCTTTTTTGTGTTTTACGTTCAGTTCCAGATCTAGTTTCTCTACCCTTTATCCTTATAGAAAAAATAGAATTGGTTCTATACAAGGGCTAACAACCCACTCTAGAGATTAACTCTAACCTATAGCTCACCCATAGCCTAGAGCTGTTTCTATTTCTTTATTTGGAAGGGGAATTTAATTACCAAGCTTTCAAAGGGTGCATTCCAATGTGATAATAGTTCTATATGTTTTTTTTTGTTAGCTCATGTATAAGGGGTTCAATAAATTTTTTTCTATTTGTGCAAGTGTATATCTCTAGAACACGAAGGAAATTAAATTTTTAATATCTATAAAGGAGAGCTAAATATATTCCAGACTCATCTAAAAGGTTAAGACTTCTTGTGTCATCAAAGATATATATATACATTTAACTTTATTATACAAGAATAAGTACTAGCCTAATAATTTAAATCTTAACAATAAAAAAATAATTATACGCTTTTATCAAATCAATTGTAGTTTAATATCCTACCATATGCATATTTCATTATTATACTTTTTTCTATTATAAATATTGTGATCTTGTGACTAATAAAATCCTTAGATAACTAAATTATAAACATAGTTAATGCTATGTTTATGGTTTAGTGATAATATATGAATGTACCAAAGAATATATCTTTAGAGATTAGTGAATAGCTACATTTTATGTTGCATCATTTAACTAAGTTTCCTATAAGAAAATATAAGTGATTTATGTGTGAGAAATCCTCTACAACATTTTTCAAAGAAAACAACAAGGTCTTCTTTGTGTGTGGATTTACCTTAGCCTTTGTATTTATTTATCTTGACTAGATCTTAACGAATACTCTCTCAAACTTAGTAGGGCTCAATGTGTAGAAGATGTCTTTATTCCTCTTATTTATTGGCCTTTCCCAACCCTTAGCTTTATAAGGATAGGTTCCTTCCTTGTTTGAAAAAGTGTGTTCATAGTGTATATATCTTAGTAAGATCTTGTGACACCCGTATTAATTAAATTAAATTTAATTAATACCCTTTGACATTATAGTTATTTTTAATTAATTAATTATAATTATCATTTTTCATCTACTTATTTAATTAAATTTATTTCATTATCTAAAGTATTTAAATTTAATTTAAATGCACCCACTATAATGTATTAAATCCTATTTAATATGCTTCCCCCATAAATTCCTTTTTGAATTTAGATTATTATTTATCTAATTCCTCCATTTATCCCATTTCTTTTAAGCCATGATATTTAAATTAATTTAAATCTAATCCCTACCTAAAACCTAGCCTACACCTATCCTTTTCACTTGCAATACTTACTCTTTTAGATTAATCTATGATTAACCCCTAAATCATGTGATCCCTAACCTATTAGTACTAATTAGTTTCTTACAAATGTGTGAGAAAACTTCCCCAAAAAGTGACCTTTCTGTTAGGAATGGGAACACTAAGAAGGGGGGGGGGGGGGTGGTGAATCAGTGTTCACTACATTTTAACTTTTAACTTTAATCTTTATGCTGAACATAAATGCTTAAGAACTGAATTAAACCTTCACATAAACATGAAACATGAAATCAACACATGACACAAATATGGTTACGGGGAAGCCCAAATAGGTAAAAACCTTGGATGGACTTGATACCCACTAATATTCTGCACTAGTGTTTTGTGATCCTTGTTAAAAGATCCTTTACCCTGTTAGGAGTAGCTTTACAATGATTTAAGTACAATAGACCTTGTTAAGGGTCAGACCCTGTTAGGAGTCTTTTACAATGATCCCTGTTAGGGGATTGGACTCACTGTCCTAGAGCTCACTGCTCAAATGGTGAAGGCTACAACCTTCTAATTTTAGATACACACTATATATGTAGGTGAACTGTTCACTATGACACTGCTTGTCAGATCAGTTCCTTTGGTGCACTGATGCTTTGACCTCTAGAAAAGCTCTAATACATCTTATGCTATCTTTGCATACCTCTGCTCTTCTTATCACAACTCTATTTCAACTTCCATACTGAATACAATGGGCACACCTTATATTTATGTGCTTATACAAACAAAACAATTAGGTCGGCCCTATAACTAATTAAAAACAACACTTCCAAATGAATTTTCTTAAGCGTGCTTAAAATTATACAAATAGACATGTCGAAAACCTAAATATAATGGGCACATGGCCTTTACAACATTAAATTATAATTGCAAACCAAAATGCTAACTGTTGGATCCATGCTCTATTCTCTGCTTTCAATTTCATTTCAATTTTGATTCCAAGGGGGCAGTACCTATCAGCTTCAATCCTTGATTTAGCTTTATCAATCAAACCTTTCTTAAGATTCTTATCTCTTATTTGAGACTTGACAATCTCCTATTGACAAGTGTGTTGGTCTTGTCTTTCAGTTTATCTTTGTCCTGATATGTTCCCATCTGTCGAACACATGTCTAGATTGTTTTGTGATCCCAAATCGATCTCACATTTCAATTCCATTCTTTGACTGCATGTGATCCCAAATCGATCTCACATTAGTCAAAGAGGGGCAAATGTATGCACCCTAAAATGGTCGCCTAGACTTTGGGCCCCCATTTAGCAATTTATCAAATCCCTAAATTAGTATTTTAAAAAATCAACATTTTTCAAATTATATCTTTCCTCCCCTTTTATTAAATAAAAAGCCCCCACTTTTCCTCTTATCCTAAGTTGCACAAATAAAGCATTATTCTTATTTTATGAAAAGAAGACAAACACTTTTCGTCTCATATGGACAGAAAAGTCAACTCTTATTTTCTCATTGGAGGATATTTGTGCATATGGATTGCTCCTCTTTCAAGCTCCACCCTTGATTAAATCTTTTGCCTCTTAATCTCCATGGTCCATTCCTTTCCAATTCTTTTAGAAGCAGAGCTCTTTTCTCATTCTTAGATCCCAACTTTTTATGCTAATCTTATGCTGTAGGATTTCTTGGAGACTTTGGAGCTTTTGGAGATCATTTTATCATTTTAGTTTCATTTCTTGCATCATAGCTTTCATGGCATCTAGCTTATTTTCCTTTATGGTCTAGATTAGCTCACATAACTTAATTAGCAAGGATTTGTAATACTTTCCTTTCATAGCTTAGCTTGCATCTTCATTCTTAGCATAGCTTACATTGCATTGCATTTCCATTGTTGATTCTTGAAGATATTGGCATTCTTGCCCTTGTCTCTTTGAATCTCCCATTGTGTGGTTTACTAGAAAGGTTGCATGCTTCAATAGCTCTAGCTGAGAGCACCATCAACATCCTTGTGACTCCATGCCTAGGGAGCTCTAGGTTGCTTTCTCAAGGTTTCCCATTCATGGATTCCCTTGGAAGTAATGACTTAGAGAAGTGCACTATTTAGTGTGTACACCAGGACGCATACCATAATTCATCCGTACACACATGCACTGATGCTCTGACCTGCATGAACTCTGTATAATGTCCAGTCTTCAACACTTAACTGAATTCTGATCTTTACACTAAGTACGCTATCTCCAAACTACTATATGAATTTGTTGCCATAATGACAACACTATATCTAGTCATATACTTCAGTATAGACAACTTGCCAAAAATCTCCCCCTTTGTCATTGATGGCAACAAAGGAATTTGGCCAAGTTGCTAACTATCCCTTAATACAAAAACTTTTTGTCTTCTATACATCTTTATACATAATCTTATATCTCCCTATACATATATGTACTCCATATTCTATACACAACTCCCCCTTTGACATTAATGACAAAGGTGCATCAAAAAACTGTATGTACACTTACTCACTGAGGGAAAACATCCAGATATGCTTGAGGTTCTGGATCTCCTTCTTCCAAAAAGTTATTAGAGAGTTAACTATCTGAAGATGGGCGCATAAGGCATATTGAAGCTTCTCCATCTTCTCCAAGTCACTGATGGG
Organism: Chamaecyparis obtusa; assembly: GCA_027943335.1. Lineage (NCBI taxonomy): Eukaryota > Viridiplantae > Streptophyta > Pinopsida > Cupressales > Cupressaceae > Chamaecyparis > Chamaecyparis obtusa. Next base: position 155,341 of record BSBK01000838.1, on the reverse strand, counting down.
GCCATGATCATAAGTTACCATGGTGGCATCAATCTCCTTTATGTTCTGATTAAGGATGTCTAAAGAGGGTGCAAAACCATTCCTCAACTGAGTCTATTTGGACCTTATCCTTGTTATCTCTTTTTCTTCCTTCTCAATCTTGTCTATCTATCCTTGGTAGACATTGTTGCACATGTTCACATCAGTGGATGTGTCTATCACTAAATTCTTCACTTGTTCAATCAAAGCTTTTGCTTCTTTTATCTTCTTGAAGTGAGCATCGGTGAGCTTGTCTTGATCCATGCATGCTGCAATGATCCTTCTTCCTTCATCAACAAATTATTTCAATTATGCCTGATCAGACTTAAGAGAATTCAAGTCTAGTGCAAATTTTCTCATTAGTTCATTGAGTCTCTTCTTTAAGTACTTCTCTTCTATCACTTTGGATGCAAATTCTTCTAGGCTAGAAAAATTACTTTTGAACTGTGAGAGAACTGTACTCACATCATCAACCGAATGTACATTTTGCACTTTCTTATCTTCAGGCAACAAACTATTCAAAATATTCACTAATTCCAAAAGGAGAGGATTTCTCATGACTTTCTTCTCCTTTTCCTTATCCATAGCCAGGATGTTGAACTTAATCAGGTCTTCTCCTTTCCAGGAGTCCAAACTGCTTGTGTCAGGTGTCAAACTTGACAACAATGCTAAGGAGGGAGTGATGGAAGTGTTGTCCATCACCTCTTATTTCACCTTGACAAATCCAATAGAAGTAACTTCATCTTTCTTTTCTACCTCTTCTTCTTCTTTCTTATCAGATACATCTTCAATAGGTACTTCTTCTTGTTGAGTAGGAGGTGTATTGTTGCATAGGGTTTTAGCTTCCTCAATACTGACAAATGCTTCCTCAAACTTGTCCAAATCCTTATCAGTAGCCGCCATGGCTATTTCCACATTATCTATGATAATAGTGTTGTCTTTTTGTTATTTTGTCATGGGTGTAGACTTGTCTACTTTTGTTTGAGTTTCTGCTATGGGCGCTGAGTCCTGAGGACCTGTCATTGGTACATTAGTGGGCTCTACCACTTTATCTTCCTTATTGGGTGCATGAGAGATGGGCGTAGTAGGTGGTTTTATCTATTGTTCTAATAACACCTTCTCAAAACCCTTTTCTATTTCCTTTGTAATTAGCTCATAAGGTGTGACTTCACCAAATTCAATATTAGTGCCTCTTCTTCTTTAGAACATACAAGCAGAGTATCTTCTAATAATTTTTCTCTTATCCTTTGATCTTCCTCATTTGCTTATCTCTTTTGTTATTCTAGAATATCGCATACTTTATCTAGAATAGAGGTTTTTAATTCAAGGGCTATCTTCTTGAACTTGATCATGTGCTTGACAATCATACCATGAATTTTTTATTTGTCAATCTCACTGTATGTATCATAGTACTTCCCTACTTGATCAATTCTGCCCTCATCAACAATTCTTGTGCGCAAAAATTTAAGGCTAGGTCTGAATCCTACCTTAGGAGGTTCTTGAATGTTTTTCTTGCTCCTTAGTGCTCGTGAGGATGGATGAATAGTGCTAGCTTCTTTCTTCCTCTTGACCATTGGTTTATACTCTGGAGGAGTATCTTTGGGCACAAAAGGAGTATTGTCAATTTTATCCTTCTGATTGTCATCTAAATCATTTTTCATCTTCTTTGATTTTGGATCTTCATGTTCTTCTTTTGCTGCTGCACCTTTCAATTCTAAGGCAATCTTTTCATCCCTTGCTTTATCAAGGTCTGCTTGAGACACACCATGTATTCTCAAGATTTCAGATGTGACCTTTGCAACCTTTCTTTTTGTTGTAGCACTGTTTAGCTTAGCATCAACTTCTCTAGTCTTTTCTTCATAGGTTCCCCACCTAGGTTCATTATCATCTTTAGGGGCTGATAGCAATACTTGTGCATAGGCTTCAAGAACTTGTTCCTCTACCTCATACCCAAGTGGATGAATCCACTTAGTTCTAGGCTCAATGACTTCCATACATGTAGTGTTTGTCTCCACCATAAAGCATATTGTGTCTTATACTTCTCCACAATATTCTCAGGAATCCTATACCTCATCTTCATCCTTGCTCTGAAGGTCTTCAATTCCAAGGTTACATAGTCTCTTAAGGTGCTCTCAGTGCATGCCTTGTTTGATATTTGTGGCATGGTTGGAATGGACTTGTCTAGATACAAGTCTAACACTTTACCAACTATATAAAGGTACATATAGATGATTAGGGACCCAAACCTGAATATCTTTGTTTTTTCATGTTTGATAGCTTTGATGTTGTCTATCAATTGTGCATGCAAGATCTCACACAAGTTGAACTCTCCATCTTCTTGCACAAGTTGGATGGTTGCTTGAATAGTGCCCACAGACACACTATTCACCCTATTGGTGTGATGAAATCTATAACCCAGTATCATTGACATCAATTTGATGTCTTCTTGCTCTATAGGCTCAATAGTCATGCTGTACCTATCACTTTTGGATTTTCATGTTTGCTCCACCATTTTCCTGACATCCTTACCCACTGGAAGGATGACACCTATCTTAGAGAGGCCTGTCATCTCATGTATCTGATCACTTGTGATTCTTATTGGTACATCTCCAATCCAAAACAAATCATCATGGATTTTTCTTAACAAGATTTTTATCCATTCAGTCTCATAGAATTCATATGCTGTGGCATATTCAATAATGGGGTGACCATTCCATTTGGTGTATTCATCCATGAACATTTTTTCTGGTTTCAACATTGTGTCCATGTGCGCCCTTAACCTATCTTGTCCAATAGGTTCCTTCTTAAAATAGATGTAAGCCCTTATGTCTTCTACATGCATGATGCCCATCAGCATGTGGGAGAATGCTCCCTCTAAATCATCTAGCATTGATTTAAACGGGTGCCTCTTGAAAACATATCTCTTCTTCTCAGTGACATCATAAACAATGGGAGTGGCCATGACTTACTTGTTAATCGCTTTCCAATTGAACTTAGAGATGATCTGACGGCTTCCGAATCGGTGCAATGAGCTAGGGTTACTGCAACTGATCAAATGCACTGATAACTACAGAAAATCTCTAATAGATTCAATCTCCAAGACTTCACAAAAACTTCCAAGGCTCTTTCTTCTCTCCTATCAGTCTCAATTTGAATGCAATGAGCAATCAAATGACTTCTATGTACTTTAAAGTGAAAAATCTACCATTAATGCACGTCGTGTACACTACGCTGTCACTTCAAAATTTTAAACTTGAGCTCCGCTAACAATCAACATGTGTGCTCTTGCACGAAGGTTCGTATACACTCCAAAAGCTTAAGTCCAAAGGCGCATACTCTAAGGATGAGTATACCAAAAACACAAGGGTCTAGAGCTAAATTAGCTCCCCCTATGACCCTAAGGGCCATTCATGCAGATGTAGAGGGTGCATCCACTAGGGATGCATCCAATACATTCTCTTCAGCTTTGTCCTTCTTTTCTTCTGACCAAATCAAGCTCGCATCCTCTGAGGCTTTCATAAACTTGACTTCTGCTTCAAGATCCAAAACTGGTTCTTTGGTCTTTTTAGGGCTTTCCTGACCTTGTGTCCTTGATCTACATAACCTTGAGATATGTCCAACCTTGTTACAAGAGTGAAAAATGACTAGAGGTCTATTATTCCTCGACACATTGACATGAGTCACCATTCTGCATGTTTTGGTTGAGTGACCATTATAGTTATATAGATGACATGTAACATTCTGAGAACTTCTAACATTTGTTTGATTCTGATTTCTTTGATCTTGTTGAGTCCTGTTCTTCTTACTAGTCTTGCAATTCATAGCTCTATGACCAAATCTATTGCATGAATAATAGTAGCCTTTAAAAGGTCTTACCTCTGTACAATTTCTTGCAATGTGTCCATGCTTGTTACATGCAAAACAAGTGCATTCTGCTTGCTTGCGCTCATTCTTAGGAGGACCACCATTGTCTTTGGTTTGATCTTTAGTCTTATCATCATCAGTAGAGTTCTTTTGTGAATCCTTTCTTTCTCACATATTGTCAATCTGATTTTTTGCTTCATTGTATCCAATGCAGCTAGTGTCTCCTTTTATTCTTCTTGCATACAACTGAGATTCTACCAAATCAGCACTAGTGTGTAATTTGTCAATATGATCCTTTGACTTCTTCAATTCAGATTCCAAGCTTTCTTTGATATTCCTTAGCTCTAAGATTTCCAAATTAGCTTCCCTTAGTTCTTCATTGAGTTGAAGGTTCTCCTTGACTTGTTCATTATAGACATCTTGATTGTTCATCAGTTTGTCATCAAATTCTTCAAACTAAATTAATAAGGATGCATTTTCTTCACTCAACTTCTTGAATTTTTCTTCAAGTTCACTATTATAGAGTCCTTTCAAATCCTTTCTTAGTCTTTTGATAACTAATTGAACATCACTAAATTTTTCTTTTAGTTATTCAATTTCTCTTTCTGAATTGTCCAGGTCTTTAAGAGAAGCTTCAAGATTTTTCTTCAGATGTTTCATATCTACTTTTTCCATGATCTCCTCAAGTGGTTAAACTTCTTTGCTGAGGACTAGAGCTTTGATACCAATTGTTAGGAATGGGAACACTGAGAGGGGGGGTGAATCAATGTTCACTGTATTTTAACTTTTTAATTTAATCTTTATGCTGAACATAAATGCTTAAGAACTAAATTAAACCTTCACATAAACATGAAACATGAAATCAACACATGACACAAATATGGTTACGGGGAAACCCAAATAGGTAAAAACCCTGGTGGGACTTGATACCCACTAATATTCTGCACTAGTGTTTTGTGATCCTTGTTAAAAGATCCTTTACCCTGTTAGGAGTAGCTTTACAATGCTTTAAGTACAATAGACCTTGTTAAGGGTCAGACCCTGTTAGGAGTATTTTACAATGATCCCTATTAGGGGAGTGGACTCACTATCCTAGAGCTCACTGCTCAAATGGTGAAGGCTACAACCTTCTGATTTCAGATACACACTATATCTGCAGGTGAACTATTCACTGTGACACTGCTCGTCAGATCAGTTCCTTTGGTGCGCTGATGCTTTAACCTCTAGAAAAGCTCTAATACATCTTATGTTGTCTTCACATAACTCTACTCTACTTATCACAGCTCTATTTCAACTTCCATACTGAATACAATGGGCACACTTTATATTTATGCACTTATACAAACAAAACAATTAGGTCGGCCCTATAGCTAATTACAAACAATGCTTCCAAATGAATTGGCTTAAGTGTGCTTACAATTATACAACTAGACATGTCAGCAACCTAAATACAATGGGCGCATGGCCTTTACAACATTAAATTATAATTGCAAACCTAAATGCTAACTGTTGGCTCCATGCTTTGTTCTCTGCTGGCACACACTGGCTGTGCAACTTCAACTGACTGTAACTTTCACGTCTTTGCATAGCTACTTATGCACTCATAGACTAAGAATAAGTATAGTCTAAAAAACTTAACTTCCAGGGTGCATACCATAATTCATCCATACACATGTGTGTTGATGCTTTAAGCTGCAGGAACTCTATATACTATCTAGTCTTCAACACTTAACTAAATTTTGATCTTTACACTAAGTACGATGCCTCCAAACTGCTATATGACTTTGTTGCCATAATGAAAACACTATATCTAGTCATATACTTTAGTATAGACAACTTTCCAACACTTTCTAACCCTTATCTTATAAATCCCAAACCATGAACTCTCACACATGTCCCTTCTTTCTAAATTTTGCATCTTGAAATTTTCCCCTTGTACACATGTACTTAAGCGTTAGTGACCCATCACTTTCCAAGTTCCTCACACATGTGTGATCAACTTTTACTTTTGCATGGCCTATCATTTTCCCATGTGTCCCTTATGTGGCACCTATGTGAATTCCATATAGGTGCCACCTCATCCAAGCCTATCAAATCCTCCCAAAAATATATAAATAGGAGCTTCTCCTCAAGCATTTGATCCATCTTTTGCATTCATAGAGTTATTATGATAGTTTATTTTTAACAATTTCATTGAGAATTTAGAGTTATAATTTTAGCTTCATATTTTAAATCTTGTTATCACCTAGCATCTTGAATCCATGTTAGTTTAGTATTGCATCTTTCATCTTAGTATCATTGCAATCATAGTTTAATTATCATCTTCATCTTGATCATGGTTTCCAACTAGTTCCTCATACTACTTTACAATCTTGTTGACCTCCATTATTGCATTTAGCTTCATGTTTAATATTTGAGCTTTCATTTGGAGATAAATTATTGTGTTTTGGAGAGAATAACCACATTCTCCCAAAAGAGAAAATCAAACAAGTCTTAGGTGCACTTTTTTTTGGCTCTATAGGAGGTATGTTTTTGTTTCTTCTTTTGTCTAGTCATGTCTAAATTGCTTAAAACTAACATTTGTATTGTTTGAGCTTGACTACGGAGGGTAATAAAAGAACATATACATTTTGGCACACCCAATAGGACCCACATTCCTGAAAATCTAACTTGTTTTTATGTTTGTGAGCATATACAAGTTAGATTATCATTTTGGCATTTGTGTTTAATGTCTACATAGATAGAAATCTCTTCCTATAGATCATTGTCTCTGCTTCAAGGTTTTTCTACCTAATTTTAGTGTTAAAACTTGGTTTTTAAAGGTCCCCAATGGATTTTTGATATTTTAGCTTTCATTTTTTTAACAAAAATTAGTTTTATGAAACTAAATGCTAGTGAAAAATTTAATTTCCTAACAACAAGCTTGACTATCATCTCTATGGATCAATGTCTGTGCATATCAACATCTGCGCTCTCCACATCAAAGTCTCTATGGTAAGTACATGTACAAATTTAAACACATGCTAAAAATTAGTTTTCAGTATTCTATATTTTTCTATTATAGACTTTCAAATTAGTGTTTGCACCGATCAACTTCTACGCTAATCGATGTCTATGCATGATTTTCAACATCTCCCCCTATGTCTAGTTTATTGATGATTTAAATTGGTTTTCCTAATGTTGATCCCCTAAATTGACTCTCACCACTTTGAGAGGTTGATTCATAAGTGTTGCAAGGGTGGAATAGGGTGTTCCTTGTAACACAACCTCTAGGATTTTAGAAGTTGACTCTTCATTTTTGGTGTTTGGGGAAAAGGGAGGAAAACTACCTTTAATCAAATAACCTAAGATAAGGGGAGGCAGAGCGTTGAATCAAATATTTTTTGGATGGGCTAGGAATTTGTCAAGTGGTATTTGTAGGGGTTCAACCTTCTCTAGTCAGAGTTTTATGCCATCATTCTCTCATGACATAGTGCACCACATTTCCTTTATTATTGGAAGGAGAATAGGAAACAAATGTTAGGGCTCACATATTTATATCCTTCCCTAGGAGGCATCTTCAAGGGTCCAATTTAAGACACATCACTTCTAAATTAAGTGAAATTATCCTTGTAGACACGCAAAATTGGACAAGTTCTTTTAAAATTGCAAAAATCAATAAAATGGCTCAAAATCATCAAAATGCATTAAAAAGGGACATAATTAAATAAAATTGGACAAAATCAATTAAAAGAAAAGGAAAAATCAAATAAGGATGTTAAATAATTAAATCAAAGCTTAAAGGGGTGAAAAGCAATACATAATTGATTTTAATCAATTAGTTGTATAGTTGTTTAAATCAAAAATCAAAATGAACCTATTACCCTTACATGGCTAAATTTAATTAATTAATTGAATTTAATAATTCCTAATTTCTTTCAACAAAGTTGAGCAACCAATAAGAATTGAGGATAAAAAGACATAAATCACTCAAAAAGGATGAATCTCAATCACTCATTCTAAAGTTTCAATCTCAACCACTCAATCTTGTCCTTTTGTCCAAAGCTTTGAGACAAACCTTTAAATTGTCCCCCCATTTATGAACAAAGCAAAGTATTTGACTCAACCTAAGGTAAATCATGATTACTTCACTCCACCCCCTATCCTTGGGAATTTACTATAAATATGAAGCATTTTGAGAGCAATTAATATCTTAGAAATTCATTTGCAAAGCATTGTTACTATAGGCAATTGAGAGCATTCTAAGAGGAATTAAGAGCATTTTTAGAGTAATTTGCATTATAATCTTGTCAATTTGAGATAGAACTATCATTGTAGAAGCATAGCAGCATACATTCTCATTTTAAAAGTGTCACTAGTGGAGATTTGAGCTGAGAGCTTCACTTACCACCTCCTTCTAGAGAGCCATGAGATGCTATAGATCTTAGTTTCAATTTTAATTAGATTTGCATTGTATTTACTTTCAATTGTTGCTATTAGATCTTAATTTCATGAAGGTGATTATCATCATCACACAAATGGCACCCATCGTGGGGGCCTAGGCCTCATTTCATCATAATTTGCATGCTTGTATTTTCTATTTTCTGTGAATATTTTGTAGGAAATTGGTGAAGTCACACTTAAGGGAGATCTGTTCATGCTTGAAATCATTTTACTGCCACTTACAATCTCTATCCTCACGCCTGTTATTTGAAGATTCACGCCTGGCATGCGAATTCTATACAGTTTTGAGAACTCAACAGCCGCCTACAAATCATTCACTCATGCCTGTGAGATAAATGCATTCAGCCTTTGGTGCTGTCACACATGTGACACAGGGAATATCGCTTTAACACAATTTGTTATCGCTTACCTTCATGCTTTGCTTCGTCATTTTAAATAACAGTCACGCCTATAATCTTTCAATTCACATTTTTTGTTATTAAACTGTCACTTAGCATAAATCATTTTCTGCAAATTTAAGTTTTGTTCACACTTCGTGATAAATTGTCTATGCCTGTGTAATTTTTAGTATCACCTGTGTCACTGTAGAGTGTCGCTGGCTATCAGTAAAGTTACGCCTGCTAACAATTTGTTCACACCTATTAGCTAGACAATGTTGCATGCTACCTATTGTCTGTATTTACTATTAAATTGATCAAATCATTTGTCTAAGTCCCTATTTATGTGATTTAATAGTAAATGAGAAACCACAGGAAAGTACAGAAGCTGAAAAGAAGATTTAACCAATAAGGAAAGGCTCTAGCAAAGAAGATCAAGAAGGAGAACTTTAGGCACATTAAGGCTGTTCTTGAGATGACACAAGAGGAGGACAATCAGGTATTTCAGAATTACCTTGCAATTGTTCAAGCATATAAATCAAAGTTTGTCTCTCTAAATTGGATTTTTAGTCCTTAGATCAAGTTTTCTTTGGAAATTTGCAAATAAGCTCTATAAAATTCATACATAAGTGTTGCTCCTTCAATTTTTTATTTTGGTTTCCCCTCATAGTGTTTGTTAGCGTTGACTGACTTGTTGGTGGACAAGCACATTTGGAGGAGGCTATTGCCAAGGTGAGTTGAAAAATAATGACAAAACCTCTCAAAAATGCCCCTAGCTTAGGCTAGCTACAAAGGAAAGGTATTCTTCTATTCAAGCTTGCACTTGATTAAATTGCGACATTACTTTTGAACATAGCTTAATTAAAACAAGAAATGAACCAAACACTTCAATTTTAAGAATCTCCTTGTTAAGAGATTGGGAAAGAACAAACTAGTGTTTGAGTGTTTGGAACAAAGAAAGACAATAGGGATATGCTCTACACTTTTTAAGTGAATCAAACTCCCAAACTTGTCCACCTAAGTTCACTTGTTGCTTTCAATATACATGCTAGTTAAAGTAGAGATTTAGTGGGCTCGCCTCCCGAGTTGTGCCTTAACGAGGCCGGTGAGAGGGACAAACCAAAGTGGGATACACTTTCTTTTACCATGAGAATTTGACCCACTATAAAATGAAATGCATGCATCCTTAATGGGGTGTGTGACAAACGGATCTTAAATTTTTCAAATTTCCTCTAGTAGTCTTCACGGATTGTGCAAAATCGTACCTTGGTGCATGTGGGAAACCCCTTAACATACTTGGGGGATGAAAATTTAAGATTTATTTGAACAGAATCCACAATAAATCCTGGATAAAGTAGTAGGCCTACCTTTTAGAGCCATGTTAAGAGCCAAAATTTGACTTTAGATAAGCTGCTTGGAATTCTTTCTTGTGTTATACTTTTGGAAATGATAAAAAATATACACATTAGATTGTTTTAGGGACATTGATGTGTGTGTTGCATTTGTTTTTTATTTTCAAACAAGAAAATTTCAAAAAACCTGATCTTAAACGTTTAAAAAATTCAAAATCTTACAATCTGGTCAGAGAAGTGCTGCCTGTGCACAAATTAATCCCACCTATCAGAGGTTTAGTCATGCCTGTGACTTTTATAAATACCCGTATCAACAAGAAAGTCACACCTAGAACACATTGAATCACTCCTATCAAAACTGGAAAGTCACCTATCAATAGGAAAGTGCCGCCTACATCCCTACAGAGTGCCGCCTAACAATAAACCAATACATGTGTATGCAAAATTTAGTCACACCTACAATTAGTTTAGTGACGCCTAGAAATCTAAAAGGGAAAATAGAGAGTACTTGCAGGGAGGGTCAGAAAATTTTGATTATATATTTGAGTACCCTTTTCCATGTTCTTATTGTTTCAACCTTCAATCCAATTTAAAATCCTATTCTACACCATTTTTGCAAATTTTACAAAGGATTTGGCCAAGGGTGCAATTGATTCCTATTTTCCAAGTGGTTTGTTCATGCCTTATTTTACTAGATCCTACTATGTCAAGAAAACTCTGCAAGTAGATAGAAATTACTTAAGATAAGAGCTCCCTTACCCAGGAGATGAGTCTACCACCCCAAGAATACCCAAAAAATCACCCGAACAAGAAGGGGAAGACAACATGATGTATTATGGTAGTTTGGGTAACAAAAGCAATAGTGGCATTGACCCTAATAATCAAGGTGATGCCAATAATGGGGGCATTGACATAAATAACCAAGGCAATACCAATAGTGGGGGGTGGACCAAAATACTCAAGGAATTGATACCACCCACCAAAGAACTAACACCGAACCAATGACTGATGATGCCACCAATGATAAGGTTGACGAAGCTGTTCAATGCCCCTATTTCTTAAGACTCATGGAAAAGGCAATGGCAAGGGATAAAGAGAAGTATTTCATGGACCTAGCCCGAGCAGGTCTCAAACTTCCATGAGATTATGATGTAAATCAACTAAAACCTCCCGAAGTTGAAGAAAGTGCCATAGACATTATGAAAAAATAGTTTAAGATATTTCAAATGCAACTGGATATAATCAAGCAAAGTGGGGCTCCTAAACCCTTTTCCATCAAAGCATTGTGTCCATTCCCATTTGATAGAAGTATAGTAATGGCATTGTTCCCAATCAATGTAGTGTTCCCTAAATATGACAAGTATGAGGGAACGTCAAATCCACAAGATCACTTGCATGAGTTTTGTGCATTGAGCTTAGAGTTCATGCATGATACAACCTATTTAATGAGACTATTCCCTAGAAGCTTAGGAGGGATGGCTATGGAGTGGTTTTCTAAGTTACCCTTTGGCATTAAGACCTTTGAAGAATTAGCTTCAAAATTCATGGCCCATTACTCATATAACATCAAGCATGAGGTCATGATGATAACATTATGCAACACTAAACAAAAAGATGGAGAGGCATTCCTCACTTTATTACAAAGGTGGAGGACAGTATTTGTGAGGTATCCTAGGAGTGTGCTGAAGAAGGAAAAAATGGATATATTCATTAATAGTTTGAGCACCGAGATGAACTACTGACTGAGAATGCAATGTCCCAAGACATTTCAAGACCTCATAGAAAATGGAGTAACAACAGAAGAAGTGTTGGTTAAGAGTGGAGAACTAAAATTATACAAAGATAACAAGAACAACTCTAACAACAACTCCAACAATGGCACCAATCAAAATAAGAATTGGTTCAATAGCAATAATCGGTTCAAAAACAATAATAAGGGACTAGTCAATGATGGAGTTGTTGACTCTAGCAACTTGAAGGTGACTCCATTTTCTCTTACGAGAACACCTAACCAGGTGAATAATACCAACCAAACCTCCAATGCACCTTCTAACAACAACAATGCTAATAATGGCAACTAAGGAAATAATTCAAGGAGTAATAAATTTGATAAATATTTGATGCCAACTCCTCAAAGGAACTTCACACCCTTGGGTAAACCCCTCGAAAAGGCACTAAAGACCCTCATAGCTAATAATATCATTACTCTACCTAGCATCCAGCCTTATGAGCCACACAACAAGCCTAGTTGGTGGAGCGCCAATAGCCATTGTGAATACCATAAGATTTGAGGGCACAAATTAAATGAATGCTTGTAGCTAAAGAATATAGTGCAAGATTTAATTGATAATGGCATGATCACCATTGATGGACCTCAAAGAAATGAAGACCATACATCGTTCAAAAAACCCTTCTACAAACATGAAAAAGGGGAATCATCTAATGGCAAGAAACAAAGCAGGAATAACATCAACTTTGCACCACCTTATGATAATATTGTGAATGCTATAATAATCAAGGAATAGCCCCAAAAAGAGACATCAAATGTTATTACAAGAGGGCAGACTTTGAGGGTTACCCTACAAGGGATTGCTCCTAAAGTTATTAGCACTCTGCAATCCAACATCATGATCAAACAATCTTCTAAAGTAGCAAAGCCTTATAGCTTGGTAGATTAGTTGCAAAGAACTCCAACACAAATCTCTATCTTGGAGCTATTGAAGCTATCCCCTAACCATAAATAAATTTTAGAAAAGACTCTAGTAGAGACAAATGTTCCTACTAACTTAGAAGAGGGGAAGTTCCAAAACATGGTAGGTCATCTCATTGCACCTCATTGCTTGTCATTCTTTGACCAAGATGACATGTCTATTACTCATCCTCAAAACCTACCATTGCATATAGAGGTTTTGATTGAATGCCATAGAGTCAAAAGAGCTCTCATTGATGGAGGAGCTGGCCTTAACATTTGTACATTAAGTCTTGTTAAATCCTTAGGGTTGTCTGAGTCTTGCATTGACCCTACGAAAAAAATCACCATTAAGGCTTATGATGAAGTTGAAAGGGCCTCTAAAGGCATGATCGTATTGCCCATTCAAGTGGGACCTATCAAGAAGGACACCAATTGCCAAGTATTGGACATGACGTTAACTTATAATATTTTGTTGGGGAGACAATGGATTCACGAGATGCAAGCAGTCCCATCTACGTACCACCAATGCATCAAATTTCTGTACATGGGTGAAGAAATCATGGTTGGAGGGGAATCAAACCCATTGCAATATTGCAATGCACTCAAACCCCTTCATGAGCTATTTATTTTGCATAACTGGGAAGGAATCATTCAAAGAGCCACCATTGAAGATACCAAAATGGATGATCCTATCATAACATTAAATGCTACTCAAAACCCTCCTCAAGCTAGCTCAATGACATCAACTAAGGGAAAGGAAAAGATGAGCTACGAGGGTCCAATTACAAATGAAGGTTCAAATCAAGCACCTAAATCAGAGATAGTGCCCTACAAACCCACTGGAGAAGAAAAAGATGAAGCTAAAAGGAAAAATTATAAGAAAATGGATGAGATGCTGGATGCCTTTGACAAACAATGCAAAATTAGTTCAAAAGGAGTAGGGGAATACTCTGTTTCCCTATTCGACATGCCCATATCTCCAAGAACACATGGCAAACCATCAAAAGAACACTTGCCTCATAAGTATAACTCTTACTTTGTAAGAGAAAGTGACAAAGTAGCATTTGACAAGGAGGAGTATGAAGTCCTTTAATGGCTTTATCATGATGAAGAGGATACCTCAAACACTCCCATGGAAAGAATTCAACATGTTAATATACAAACCTAGCAATATGGGAAAGGGTTTGAGATCAATCAGAAGATGGGATACAAGGGAAGAGGACCCTTAGGCAAAAGGAATAGAGGCTTATTAGAACCCATTGAACCTACTTGGAGGGAAAAACAAGAAAGGTCCGGAGTGGGCTACCAATATAAAGGCGAAAGCTCTAGCCCAATGAAAGATTTCTATCCTCAAGTAAATGCCTTAGAATTCGATGGAGATAGTGATGACTCCTGGGATTATGAGTGGGATACCCTATCTGATGAATCATGTCAAGATAAAGAAGTAGTCACAATATATACATATGCAAAGATCCCAAGGCAAGAAACTCACATTAATGAAGAACCTAATATACAAGGTCTTAACATAGGAAAAGCACCTACAAATCCACCATGGATAGATACATTTTGGATGCCTTTGGAGGAAGGAGATTCAAACATTAGTTTTAATCCACTCGTGGCTTTTCCCACACTATTTCCCATAGAAGTCGATGAGGACTCAAGTGAAGGGGATTTTGACCCTTCTTCCATGGATCATCTTGAGGAAGTGCACGTCATAGATCTAAATGATATAATGTACGAACCCTCAAACAAAGTCATGTCCATGAACCCAATTGATGAAAACTTGATTGATGAAACCTTATCCTTAATAAATCCCCGTCTTATTGATTGGGACCAAACCGAGCCAAGTGAATTGCTTTACTTCCCAAATGACCAAGCAGCAAACCAATACCTTAATGCGGTTGAGCCCTCTTTCATCAATGGATTCAAACTGAACATGATACAAGTAGTGGGGGATCAATCTCTTAGTCAAAAGCAAAAAATGAATAAAAATAAGAAAAAGAAAAGTTTTAGTGCTGAAAACCATTATGTGGCAGCATTAGAAAACAAAAAAATAAAGATAAAAGATGTTTCCTTTGGTGAAAACCCAATTGTGGCATCAAAGGAAGAGAGAGTGGATACTCTACTGGAGCATGAGGAAGAAAGGTCGCCTATACTCATAGAGATGACAAAAAAGGTTAACATTGGGATGGAAGTGGATCCAAAATTTATACACTTGGCAGCATCACTCACACCTCTAGAAAGAGAAGACTTCATCAAGTTCTTTCAAGAACAACAAGTAAACTTCGCATGGTCATATGCTGACATGCCCAGCTTAGATCCTGACTTTATAATGCATCATCTGAATGTTAGACCAGGGGTTAAGCTCATCAAGAAAAATTTGAGGAAGATGCACCCACACATAGCTCTTTTAGTCAAGACGGAATTAGAAAAATTGTTGAAGGTGGGATTCATAAGGGCAATAGCTTATGCTGAATGGATTTCTAATATTGTACCGGTCACAAAACATGAAAAATCCATTCGAGTATGCATGGATTTTTGAGACCTAAATCTTGCTTATCCTAAGGATGACTTCCCACTCCCGAGTATTGATGTAATAGTTGACTTGACAACAGGTCATTCTATGTACTCCCTAATGGATGGTTTTAGCAGGTATAATCAGATCAAAATTACACCTGAAGACCAGGAGAAGACTGCCTTTACTTTCCCTTGGGGAACTTTTTGTTGGAATGTCATGCCCTTTGGTCTTAAAAATGCCAAAGCCACATATCAAAGGGCCATGACAACTATCTTCCATGACATGATGCATACATTTTTAGAGGATTATATGGATGATATATTGGCAAAATCTCACAAAAGAGAAAAACACCTCCAAATTTTGAAAAAGATATTCATTCAGTTGGAGCAATTCAAAGTCAGATTAAACCCAAAGAAATGTGCCTTTGGTGTCCAATCTGGCAAGTTATTAGGCTATATAGTTTCAGCCAAAGGAATTGAAGTGGACCCGGAGAAAGTACAAGCCATAATGGACATAGAGATACCTAAGAACATCAACCAAATGAGATCCTTACAAGGCAAAATACAATCCATAAGAAGGTTTATTTCTCAATTGGCTGAAAAATGTCATTCCTTCACCAGATTGCTACATAAGGATACTATATTCATGTGGGATGAGGAATGTGATCAAGCTTTCACATTATTGAAGACCTATTTGATAAATCATCCTATTCTCATGCCACCAATCAAGGGAAAAGCATTGCTTCTATACATATCTGCTACCAAAAGATCCCTAGGAGTGCTTTTGGCACAAGAGGATGAACAAGGAAAGGAAAGAGCTATCTACTATTTGAGTAGGACATTGATCAAATACAAACTTAACTACACATTCATGGAAAGGGATTACCTAGCAATTGTGTTTGCATCTCAAAATTTGAGACATTATATGTTGATGCATAAGGTCAAGCTAATTGCCAAAATTGATCCTCTCAAGTATTTGTTAAGCAAAAATGCCTTAACGGGTAGGATAGCCAAGTGGGTTATGATATTGAGTGAATTCAACATTGAGTATGTCGATAGAAAGGAAATAAAAGGGCAAGTGATAGCAGATCACTTAGCTAAAAACCCCATGACTTCTACACAAACTATCCAAGTGGAATTTCTGGATTCCGCCATTGTAAACATAGAGGCAAAAATGTGGAAGTTATATTTTGATGGCTCCTATACTCAAGGAGGTTCTGAGGTTGGCATACTATTGGTCACTCCTCAAGGTTACACCATTCCTAAGTCCTACAAGCTCTTATTTCCATGCACAAATAATATAGCAGAATATGAGGCACTAGTCATAGGCATCAAAATGGCCTTAGAGTGGAACATCATGGAGCTACAAATTTATGGAGATTCTCAACTCATCATCAATCAAGTCAACAATGAATATAACACTAAAGATGAAAAATAGAGCAGATTCCTAGAGAGAAAAATAGAGCAGCTGATGCCATGGCCACCTTGGCTTCCTTGCTACAAAAACCTGATCAAAATGAGAAGTATGAGTTCTTGGTGGAAGAGTTGGTGAAACCAGCTTTCAACCTTTGCGAAACCCAAATTGTTTCCCTATTACATGGACATAACTCACCTTGGTATGGACCTATATATACATATCTCAAAGACCAAGTGCTACCTTTAGACCAAACCCGAGCTCAAAAATGAAACTTCATACGCCAGTCAGCCCGTTACATAATCCTCTTAGAAACATTGTATCGTAAGGGTCTTGACGAGACATTACTTAGGTTTCTAGAAGAGGAAGAGTCTAAGTTAAATTTACATGAAGTTCACGAAGGTATTTACGGGTCACACGCAAGCGGGTTAAATCTAGCTAAGAAAATCCTTCACTTAGGGTATTTCTGGAAGACATTAGAAAAAGATGCTTGCCACTTTGGAAGGATATGTAGAAAATGTCAATATCATGGTGACATGATACATGCACCAACACAAGAATTACACCCATTTGTTACACCTCGGCCTTTCTATCAATGGGGGTTTAATTTAATTGGCGTCATATACCCACCTTCTTCAAATGGCCACAAATATATCATAATAGCAATGGAGTATTTCACTAAGTGGGTCAAAGTAGTTCCTTTGATCATGGCCATGGGTAAGTAGATTTCCATGTTCATCTTGAACCACATCATTTGCAAATATGGCATTCCTCACGCCATAATAATAGATAATGGAAAACAATTTAAAAACAAGGATGTGGATGAACTTTGTGCTACATTTCATATCACTCACCACTCCTCATCAATCTATTATCCTTAGGGAAATGGGTAAGCCGAAGCCATGAATAAGAATATCTTAAAAATCTTGAAGAGGTCAGTCAATAAATCAGGAAGGGATTGGCATGTACAAATTAATCCAACATTATGGGCCTATAGAATGAGCATTCAGACACCTACGAGAGCCACACCATTTTCATTAGTCTATGGGGCCGAAGCAGTTCTACCATTAGAGGTTGAAATCTCATCTCTACAAGTGTCATTACAAGGGTTGATCACTGATGAGGACTATAGAGTCACTAGACTTCAATAATTGGAGTTACTTGAAGAACATCAAACATAAGCTTATGAGCACTTGAAAGTATATCAAAATAGAATCTCGAGGAACTATAATAAACATATCAAACTGAGAGTCTTTCAGGTAGGAGACTTAGTGTTGAGAGAGAATCCAAAGAATTAGGTTGAAAGAGAGAAGAAATGAAAATGGAAGGCTAATTGGCTTGGCCTATTCATCATAGTGTCTTCATTTGGCACGAGAACCTATAAATTATCAAATTGTGAAGGAGAGGAACTCCAAGAACCCATCAACAACATTCATCTCAAAAGGTTCTACACATAAGGGAGATGAAAGAGTATAAAGAGTATCAGATGAGGAGCATCATATTTATTGCACATATTCAATGAGATCTTGAAAAATACAAAAAAAAATTGAAAAAAAAAAATACAAAAAAATTGAAAAAAAAAGAAAAATACAAAAAAAGAAAAAAAGAAAAAGTGCCTTGGTGAAAACCTAGCAATAGGTGCCTTGGTAGCAAAAAAAAAAAAGAAAAAAATCCAGAAGGTGAAAACTTGGTAAACAAGCACCTTTTGTTCCCTTAAGTCTGTCTTTCCTAGTCACATATGTCCATATTGCATTTCCAACATCCCATTTGTACAACCGTCATTGGATCCGTCATTTGTACATAGTCATAATAAAGTTGTTCAGTCACATTGTTGCATTGCCTATCTGCCCTAAGTTTGTCAACCGATCACATTTCTCACTTGGGGGCACAAGAGGATTGGAAATTTGGTACCAAATGGATTCAATAAGTGCTACAATCAGTCACATTGTAATGCCCCGCCAAGGAACCCAGAAGAACTTAACCTAAACATGCGACTAAGTTTGCATAATTTTTTTTAAAGTTAACAATCAATAACATCAAAGTTTACAATGCGGAAGAAAAGAAAAGCATAAACAACTAACATAGGTTACAACTCTCAAGGGTTCCTTGACGTAGATTACAAAAGAGTTAATTAATTAATATAAGATAAAGATTTGAATCCCAAGATTACATTTGAAAGATAAAATACAACATCATATGCATGATTACATAAATACAATTGGTACCATAAGGTGACCATAACAATAAGCATCCACTGCACATGTCGTACGGTATGCGAATATAATAACTAAAAAGAAATACAACATGATAACTCTGAATATCAGATAGAAAGATACAAGATCATAAGAGAAAGAAGAACATGAATGAACAACTGCAACATGGATCATCCAGCCCTGGTGCATGAACGTCAGAATCTCAAATGGTAAAAGAACCACTACCACCCAACCTCGTGAACCTAAATGGTCCACTCCCACCGTGCTGAGGAGATAACATCAGATCCCACTCAGATAACAAACAACAACAATCCAAGGAAGAGGTCCTGAAAGCTTCAACTCAAGGATACCAAAAAGTACAACAAGGTATAACATACTCTACCAGAGGCAAACAGAATAAGTAGGAAACCTAAGATGCATACAAGAAATGTCATCACATAAGTCAATTCTAAGGTTATCTTGGTAGTCCCTTCAGACCCTGGCGCCCTAGTGACTCTATGTGGTTATAGTAACCTCTTGTGTAGACAAGGTGCTACCTATGCCATATCCAGTCCATATAGGTGGCAAGCAACATCTCAACTCCCATCCTAGTCAAACTCAATCAGGAACTCAGGCATGGGCGAGGCACACAATATCTTATTAGGTTCATTTTAGATTCCCAATGTTTATTAATTATCACTTATTAGACTACTTGTAATGGGATCTCCTGGTAGCCACTTCCGGGCTCTGGCACCAATTCACAAGCCACTTCCTGATATACACTTAGATGACCTACTCTAGGGTTTCACATGAACATTAAGAACTTTGAGTTATCACAACTCATGAATCTCTACAACTAGATTCCACATGCAAGACCATAAACATGCAAAACTAGATACATAATAAAACAAGTTCACCGACACAACATAATATGCACGGCAACCAAACAAGATAGATTAAACATCTAAAACCCCACCTCTAGGATTACATCTCCTAAAAGCTAAATTAATGCTACCCATACCAATAATCATGAAAAGAAACCAAACACTCCAATAATAAACACATCATTATGAAATCTCATAAAAATAATATTTAATTATATAGCATTATTCTTCTTCTTATTTTTCTTATTCTAAAAGAATTCTCATGTACGAAATTTATTTATTTCTAAAAATAGAATACCACTACATGCAACTGAACATGCAACTGAATATATCTTCCTTAAATAACATGCACTAAATATATCTTTCCTAAATAACATGCAACTAAATATATCTTTCATAAATAACATGCAACTAAATATATCTTCATTAAATAACATGCAAATGAAAATATCTTTTCTAAATAACATGCAACTGAATATATCTTTCATAAATAACATGCAACTGAATATATCTTTCATAAATAACATGCAACTAAATATATCTTCATTAAACAACATGCAACTGAATATATCTTCCTTAAATAACATGCAACTGAAAATATCTTTTCTAAATAACATGGAACTGATAACCACAACGTTATGCTACTCAAACAATCAATACTAGCAAGCATGAGGAAGACACTTTCTACAATTTTCTACAAAGATCCAAAATAGAATAACCGTGATAAAATCAAAACCTACCTCAAATCAAAATTATATAGATTCGATGATGTCCAAAATGAAGAAAACAAAATCCAAGCTTTTCGAAGAATTCTCCCAAATCTGTCTCCAAAATTCCTCCTCCAAAACCTGTGTCATCAACTAATGGCCAAAACCCCCAATATTTAAAGAAACTTCCTTTCTCATGCATGAATTTGAACTCAACTTCAAAAAAGCTTTAGATGAAGATGAACTTCAGTTCACAGTTCAGACTCAGTTGAACTGGAGTCCCCCTTCCTCTTTGACTTGAGTTGAAAACACATAACCAAACTTCAACTTGAATTACTAATTCAATTTCATGCAATTATGAATGTGCAACATAATGCGTTCAATTAATTAATAATTAAAATATTTAGTTAACATAATTAACACATGCCAAAATAACTCTCAATTTAATAAATATATTTTAATTAAACAAAGGTTAAATTTCATGATTAAATATTTCAAAAGTGAGGATATTTAATTAATTCACATTAATTAAATAATTCAACCACACTCAAAATTAGCATAAAATTAATTTCCAATTAATTAATGCATCAACTATATAATAAAATAATAATTAAACTAAATAAATATATATTTATTTAATTACCATTTAAATACTATGCCACAGCTAAAAATAGCATGATCTAAAAATAGAAATCACATCAAATGCCACAAATCAAAGAATTAGAAATACTTAAGGACCCACATTCATGCTCAGGACATAGGTATAAACTCTTGCCAGCTGGACGAGTTTAGAAGGGTGGAAACACAAAATCTTGTCCCCTACTTTAGGACAATATTTGGCTTAGGTTAGGATTTGGAACTGAATATTATCTCCCCTCTTTACCATTGAGATTAGTGATAGGGCATGCTCATCCTAACAATTCAAGGAAGTCGATGCCCGGTACCTACGAACTTGCATAAAAGACAAGCATTTACATATAAAGATATAACAGACAATGGCGGGGATCGGTCGATCATGTGGATCTCGCAAGAAAGTAACTATGACTCCGTCCCTCAACCACATCAAGCACGTCAAATAGAAATGTAAAACAAACACATCAACCATACACATGCAAGTATGGGGTCAGTAAAATCAAAGTTTTAATGATTCCCTAACATATATTCTATCATCCTAAAGTAATCATATCATTTATAAAATCAGACCAGGGGCGAGGTACTACACATGTCAGAGAGAGATTTATCAGAGTTTTAGAAGAGTGGAAAGTTATTGAACCTTTGATTGATATCCTTGTTCACAAGCCTAAGTATTTGATCCTACAAATCCTACATTGACTTTATAATTCAGGACTAAAAATTGACAAAATATCTTAAAGATTAGAATGCTTGGAAATACTTTTTGAAAATTAGGAAACATTGCAAAACACTAGAAAGTTTTCTTTTTGATTAATCTTTAGGAAATTGACTTTTATCATATCTTTTGAGCTATTTGATGATGTTTCAACTAAATTAGCCATGAGAAAGACGTGATATTTTATTGCCTTTGAGTGATTGTTTTGAGGAAGATTCCTCAACTTATGAAAGTTCATCTAACGACATGGTCATCAAAGAACCATTGAGGACTATCTCATAAGAGGATGGATTGACCTTTTCTTGTTTACGCAAATGGATCCCTTAGCTATTTAGATCTTCTATATCTTAATACCAAAAATCTATTAGGAATAAGTGTCTCAACCTTGGATAATTCCTATTCTTATTATTTGTTTTGTAAATGTATTTTTTGCAAATAATGTAATTAAGTGTGAGTGTACATGTCTAGTTGGCATGTTGATGTGTCACTCCACTTGATGTGTTAGCATCTTCTGCGTAAGGAGATCATGACTGAAACGGTCATGACGGATTCCTATGACGCGTAAGAACTATTTAAGGAATGTGCTATGATAGGTGTAAGAGCATCTTATGACTAGGGCCTATTTGGGTGCCCAAGAAGAAGTGGTTGGTGTGTGTAAGAGAATATGCCAAAAATAGGTTGGTATGAAAAATTCTCTTACACTTCTCTTGTGACCATTATTTTTGGTGGATTCTATGACAAGCTGTCATAGTCTATTCTAGGGATGGATGCCTATTCTTGGGATTGCATGTAACAACTGTGTACATGTGGCTTTGTGCATGGTTCTTGGTGGTTGTGCCCATTTTTGGGTCCAGAGGAGTCTATATATATGATGTTGCTCCTATGGGAGAGATATAATAGAAATTTATGTCTTGTTGGCTTTGTCTCTTATTTTCTGTAAGAACTTGCATTGCAATTGTATTGTAATCTTTGTGTTGAAGATAATACATTGTGCAGGTTTTGGAGTGCTGGGGTTTTTTACTGAAAGGTTTTCCCTAGGGTATATCATTGTGTCATTCTCTATTTTTTCTATATACATTGTATATGGTTGCAATATCTTTGTTAAAGTAGTTAACGAATCTGAAATTGTAAGGATTTATAAGAATTTGCACAATACTCTCCTATAGAGATTAGCGTAGGAAGCTATTTCCGCACCTGAGTTTCCTTACAAGTGGTATCAGAGCTTGATCAACTTTTGATCCTAGTTGTTGGGTAGGGTTTTTTGAGCTAATCTCAAGTTTGAGTGGGAGTTTTTTTGCAGAGCATTCTGAATCTTATTTGCAGATTGAGATGGCAAGTTCATCATATGGAAGAATGGAGGTGGAGAAATTTAATGGCACTAATTTTGAGTTGTGGAAACTCAAGATGGAAGACATGTTAGAAGATCGTGACCTATGGGAAGCGAATTCAAGTGCTACAAGACCAGCAACTATAGCTCAAGAAGATTGGGATATCAAAGACCATAAAGCTAAGGGTCTCATAAGACTCTATTTAACCGATGTAGTTCTTCTGAATGTTCTAGATGAGAAAACTGCAAATAGTTTGTGGGAAAGACTTGCGGCCGTGTATTAGGCCAAATCTTTGGTGAATAAGTTGTTCCTGAGGAAGAAGTTGTACTCTCTGCGAATAGAGGAAGGTGGATCCTTAACGGATCATTTAAATGCATTTAATCTGCTGGCTGCACAGTTGACATCAGCTGGTGTCAAGTTAGAGGAGGAGGATCATTGCTACACACTTTTGTGTTCTTTACCAGATTCATGGGACCATCTTATGATGGCTCTCATAAGCACTTTAGTCACCTTCAAAATGGATGATGTGGTGTCTTCGCTGCTATCAGAGGAGATGCGGAGAAAGGCTTCCATTTCGGAAGAAGAAGCCCTTGTTGTTCGTGGGAGATCCACTGAAAGAGGGAAGAAAAATGACAATAAGTCTAACAATAAGGGTAGATCCAAATCCTGTGGGAAGTCAAAGACTTCCAATAAGTCCAAGGAAAAATGTTGGAATTGTGATAAATCTGGGCACTTTCGTAAAGACTGCAAAGAGCTGAAGAAGAAAAAGAAAGGTTCAGATTCAACTTCAGAAAGATCTCAAGAAGATGGCGATGCATTCATCACAGCTTTGGTAGCCCATGCATCTGATGATGTGTGGTTGGTTGACTTGGGTGCATCTTTTCACATGACCTCTCATTGAAACTGGTTCTCAAAATATGAAGAGTTCGATGGTGGAAAGGTGTACTTGGGTGATGATTCCCACCTAAAGATAGTTGGACACGAAAGGGTCACTATCAAATTTCCTGATGGATGAGTAAAGGGAATCAACAGAGTTATGCACATTCTAGGTTTGGCACGAAACCTATTATCTGTAAATATGTTGAATGATGTAGGTGTGCAAGTTATTTTTTTGAAAGAAGGATGCAAGATGATAAGAGGATCGATAGTGCTTGCAAGGGGTACTAGGAGAGGTACCTTATTTCAGCTAGATGCATGTATTCCTCTATGTAATAGTTCTTCATCCTCACCATCTGAACAAGTAGTGAAGAAGTCTATGGCTATTGGTTCCGATGGTAGTGCAAACACTTTGGAAGCTAAGCTTCTTGCAGAAAAGACAATGTTGTGGCATATGAGATTTGGCCACATTGGTGAAAAGGGTCTCAAAACCCTAAAAAATAAAAATCTCGTTGAGGGGTTAAATGATTGCAATCTTGAGTTTGAATTCTATGAACACTGTGTCTATGGTAAACAAAATTGTGTTCAGTTTTACTCTAGTTCTCACAAATCTTCTGATGTTTTGGATCTTATTCATTCTGATGTATTTGGTCCTGTAAAAGTTCCTTCAATCTCCAAGTCTATATTTTTTGTATCTTTCATAGATGATTACAATAGAAGGACGTGGATTTATTTTCTTAAAAGTAAGACACAAGTCTTTAGTCGGTTCAAGGAATTTAAAGCTCTTGTAGAGAATCAGACTAGTAAGAAAATTAATTGTGTGAGAACTGACAATGGTGGTGATTTTTGCTCAGCAGAGTTTGAATAGTTCTGTAAAGAACAAGGTATCGAGAGGCATAAGACAACTCCTTATACCCCATAGCAACATGGAGTTGTAGAGAGAATGAACATGACACTGATGGAGAAGGCTAGGAGTATGCTTAGTGGAGCTGGTTTAGAACAAAGGTTTTGGGCTGAAGCTGTGGGCACTACTTGCTATCTGGTTAACAGATCTCCTACATCAGCCCTTGTTGGTAAGACACCCATGGAGGTGTGGTCTGGTAAGAAGCCTTCAATTAGACATCTTCATGTTTTTGGTTGTGAAGCTTATGCACATGTTCCAAAGGAGAAAAGATCTATGTTGGAAAACAAAGCTGTTAAATGTATTTTCATCGTATACAGTGCTGGTGTAAAAGGATACAAGCTTTGGGATCCCGTGACTAGTAAGGTGTTGTATAGTAGAAATTTTATTTTCAGAGAGCTAACATCTTCTCCTATTGTGCTACAACCAGATGAAAAAGAAAAGGAAAAAGATGTTGTTCAATTGCCTCCTACCCCTGAGAAGACTAAACAGAGAGACCATGTTGGGTCTAATGATGAGGAGAGCTCTAGCAGCTCTGATAGTTCAGAAGAAGAGGAAGAACAACCTCAACCACAACTTTTGAGGAGATCCACGAGAAAGAAAGAAACCAGAAAGGTTTGGTTATTCTATGTTAGATTCCAGTTGTGCCTTTGCTTTGATTACTAACACTGATGAGCCTAGATCTGTGAAAGAGGCTTTGGGCATCTAAGATGCAGGTTCCTGGATTGAGGCTATGGATGATGAGATGGCTTCATTGGAGAAAAAAAAAACTTGGGACCTTGTACCTTTGCCTAAAGGGAGAAAATTTGTTGGTTGTAAATGGGTGTTCAAGAAGAAATTCTATACAGATGGCAGTGTTGAAAGGTATAAAGCTAGATTGGTTGCAAAGGGGTATTCACAGGTAGAGGGAATAGATTATGGTGAAATATTCTCTCCTGTTGCAAAGTTGACATCCATTAGATTTTTTTTATCTCTTGCTACATCATATGATTTAGAGATAGAACAGATGGATGTGAAGACAACTTTCCTTCATGGTGATTTGGAGGAAGAGATTTATATGTCACAGCCTGAGCACTACATTGTTAAAGGTAAAGAATCCTTAGTTTGCAGATTAAAGAAATCTCTATATGGTTTGAAGAAATCTCCTAGGATGTGGTACCTTAAGTTTGATGCCTTTGTGTTGTCAATTAGATTTGTAAGATCAAAATCAGATCATTGTGTTTATTTTAGAGTTGAAAATGATCGCCTTCTTATTGTTGCATTATATGTTGCTGTTTGGGAAGGGTAAGGGTATGATTTCTGATTTTAAATCTCAGTTGTCAGCATAGTTTGAGATGAAAGATCTTGGGGTACATAGGTACATCTTGGGTATGGAAATTAGTAGAGACAAGTCTAACAGAAAACTTTGGTTGAGTCAGAGTAAGTATGTGAAGTCTGTGTTGGACAGGTTCAGCATGGCAGATTGTAGACCACTATGTGTTCCTATTTCTGTGGGAACAAAGTTATCTGTAGATGATTGTCCAAAATCTCCTAGTGAGGTGGAGGACATGAGTAGAGTACCTTATGCTAGTGCACTTGGCAGTCTTATGTATGCTATGGTCTGTACTAGACCAGACATTGCCCAAGTAGTGGGAGTCCTAAGTCGGTTTATGGCTAATCCTAGATGGGTACATTGGGATGCAGTTAAGCAAGTATTTAGATATTTGAGGGGTACATCAAATTACTCCATATGTTATCATGGTAACTCTTCTGGATCTCTACATTCAGTTTGTATTCATGGGTTTATGGATTTAGATTGGGCAGGTGATATTGACAGCAGGAGATCCACCAGTGCTTATGTGTTCACTATGTTTGGTGGTGCCATTAGTTGGATGAGTAAGCGACAACCTGTGGTTGCTTTGTCCACTATAGAAGATAAGTACATGGCTACTACTCATGCTTGTAAAGAAGCCATTTGGCTTAGAAGATTGTATTCTGATGTTGGTGTTGATGTAGAACAAATTACTATTTGGTGTGACAGTCAGAGCGCTATTTGCCTTGCAAAGAATCCAACTTTCCATGCCAGAATGAAGCACATTGATGTGTAGTTTCACTTTGTGAGAGATATGGTGGAAGATGGAAAGGTAAATTTGGAGAAGGTAGATACTGTGAAGAATGTTGCAGATGCATTAATGAAACCAGTGGGCACTGAGAAGTTCAGATGGTGTTCAGAGTCTATGGGCCTTTTGGTCTATAGCGGTTAAAGTTCCTGTTATGTTCCTGTTGCTCTTACAAGGTGTTCGACAAGTGGGAGATTGTTAGGAATAAGGTGTCTCAACCTTGGATAATTCCTATTCTTATTATTTGTTTTGTAAATGTATTTTTTGCAAATAATGTAATTAAGTGTGAGTGTACATGTCTAGTTGGCATGTTGATGTGTCACTCCACTTGATGTGTCAGCATCTTGTGCGTAAGGAGATCATGACTGAAATGGTCATGATGGATTCCTATGATGCATAAGAACTATTTAAGGAATGTGCTATGACAGGTGTAAGAGCATCTTATGACTAGGGCCTATTTGGGCACCCAAGAAGAAGTGGTTGGTGTGTGTAAGAGAATATTGCAAAAATAGGTTGGTATGATAGATTCTCTTACACTTCTCTTGTGACCATTATTTTTGGTGGATTCTATGACAAGCTATCATAGTCTATTCTAGGGATGGATGCCTATTCTTGGGATTGCATGTAACAACTATGTACATGTGGCTTTCTGCATGGTTCTTGGTGGTTGTGCCCATTTTTGGGTCTAGAGGAGTCTATATATATGATGCTGCTCCTATGGGAGAGATATAACATAAATTTATGTCTTGTTGGCTTTGTCTCTCATTTCCTGAAAGAACTTGCATTGCAAGTGTATTGTAATCTTTGTGTTGAAGATAATACATTGTGCAGGTTTTGGAGTGTTGGGGTTTTTTACCGAAAGGTTTTCCCTAGGGTATATCAATGTGTCATTCTCTATTTTTTCTGTATGCATTGTATGTGGTTGCAATATCTTTGTTAAAGTAGTTAATGAATCTGAAATTGTAGGGATTTATAAGAATTTGAACAATACTCTCCTATAGAGATTAGCGTAGGAAGCTATTTCCGCACCTGAGTTTCCTTACAAAATCCACTTACAACATTGAATCCATTGGCACTGGTATTCAGACTCCCGTAGTTTGGTCATCCAACTAGTGAGGATTGTACTTGGTTCAAAAATGAGATTACCAAAAGAGCTAAAAAAGTGGTATTCATATCATCATGATGTGGTCAGTGATGATTGTACTAGCTTTTTGGTCCCAAAATGCTCAATGATGAAAATTTATCTCCATGGCATTTCTTTGCTAAAAGCTGGTGACACTTAGGTTGCATTGCATTATCATGTTAGATTAATTGCATTTGTTTGTGGTTAATTTTCCAAGGGCAAAGGGGGTACATCAATAATCTTGGTTAGTCAAAACATTAAAGAAATGGGGGATTCCATCAAACATCTTACTCTTGATCTATAAAAACAAAGAAAATGAGATTATCTTTTGCATTCATGCATAGCATTAATCATTATCTATATACTAGAAAAAGAGAAAAACATCCATGCATCATTTTCATAAAAATAGCTAAGGATAGAATTGCATTGCATTGCATACATTGAAAAATTCAAAAACATAAGGGACATTTCCATAAAACATTTTTGCATCCATACGTTGAGAAAGAGAAAATCATGTCATAAATCTATACATCATTACCTCATTTATCTAGATCATACAATAAGATTACTGCATCCATAGCATAAATGAAAGTAAATGCATAACACATCACGTAGTTGCATAAAAGATAATCTCATAAAAACAACTCATCAAGGAGAACCAAGGAGTATATCATATATATCATCAAAAAAGTGTTCATTAATGATCCATCAACTCAGTATATCAATATACAATGTCATACAAAGGGGTACATCAAATGGTTTGATCAATCAATAAACATGGCATGTGATACAAATACATCAACCATGAGTGAATCTGTCATCAAAGATATCAAGATCCTGTAGGACCAGATCCATGTGGACCTCTACCATCTAGTGGAGGAGCCTAGGAAGTGCTCGCTCCACTCTGTCTCTACACCACAGCTGACATAAACTGCTGCATGAAGACAAAAACCTGATCTAAATGCCCAACAACACTAGACATATCTATCCTCAGAGACTAAACCTCTCATATTACAACACCTATAGTAGGAGCATCCTATGAACCCTGTCCATGATCCTGTGGCTATTGATCTTGCCTAGGCACCTGCTGTGCCAGAACTTGATCTTGCTGTGCTGCATCATCATCCTACTGAACCAAGGCTACTCTCTGTAACTGAACCAAAGGATCCAATCCACTGGGAATCTTCCTAGCAGCATCAACATGAGCCTATCTCTCCTATCTCTGATGTCTATGAGATCTCTGCTGTCTATCTACTCTAGGCTAGCTATCAAGTGCATCATCATGATCTCTAGCATGATCTCTATCCCTCACACGACCATCTCTCACCCGTCTTTGATCAGCAATAATAGGAGCATCTCTCTACCCTCCTCATCTATGTCATCTACCACCACCACCTCCATCACCCCAACCTGGGATAGGATTTTCTCTATCAGTGAAATGAGTAAACATGTTACAAACCCACCAATTGGAAAACTCATGAGACATCCCTGCATCTGCTACACCAAAAAGAATCTCCCATCTACAATAAGCCATACCAGCAATCTGATCTAAGGAAAATTGATAATCAATAAGAGGACCCCACATGGCTCTCTCTACTTGTACCTGAGCATACACTATTGTACCTTGTGGCATATCTTGTGTCTGATCTACTATCTAGAAACTCTGCCAAAGCAAAAGTGCTCAATAGTGGTAGTAGTGTGACCAATCATCCAATGAGGGGCAAACATGTATGGTAACTCATCATCATCCTCCCTCCACAGCTTGAAACCCTTGTATGGTCTCCATAGAACCTGATCTAGATCATCAATCTATCATCACCAAAAGTCTAGATGACCCAAATGATGTTGTATAACCATCCTAGTATATAGAAAAGCATAGGGAAAACCCTGAGGTTGAACCCTGTCAGAAATGGGCCTAGTGATGGGAAGATGCTCCCATATCCACAACTGAAGAACCACTGCACTAGCTGATAAAGATGCACTTGCTCAATAGACCATCTCATGCAAATCATGATATAACTATGCCAGGATGCATGAACCCCAATCAAAATGTCGAGGATGAGCAAGTAAATCCTCCAATATCCTACCCCATCTGATGGAAAAACCATGACCTCACCAGTCGGGAAGAAGCAAACCACCAATCAATGCACCAAGTACTGCTGGCAAGGTAGGAAAGGAAGCAAACTAAGGCCAAGTGATCGTATCACCATCATTAATAGAATTGTCCCCAAACACTCATCGGTAGATAGTAGAATCATAGATAGAATCATAATACACTATCTCTCCTCTGCAGGGGATCCGTAGTAATTGATACACATCCTCAGGCATGATCGTCATCTCTCCATATGGCAAATGAAATGTGTTGTGGTTGGAGTGCCATCACTTCGCCACTGCAGACAGTAAACCACGGTTCAGCTAAAACCATGGAAGATCAAGGAGAAAACTCAAACCACACAACTCAATCACATGGAACTTAGCATCTGTAAGAGTCTATCCCAAATCAATGACCCAAGAAGCTACTGTCCGAATGTATAAAGTAGGAAAGTTTGCCTGTTGGAAAAGCAAAGGAATTATATCAGTATACCATATCAAGGAATTATCTCAAGTCAATCAAATTCTATCAAAAGTATCAAGCAATCACACCAAGTACCATTTTTTTTTTCTCTAGTGTCCTGAGAATGAAGCGGTAGTATCAAATCATATTGGTTTTCACACTGATTGATTTATCCTATCAATATCCTATCCTAATCAGATTGACCCATCACATTCATTGGTAACACTATCCTGATATCCTAATCCATTTGTTTTGTTGAACACAACAGACCTAATCTAATCATTCAACTTGAGCATTGAAAGTCATCAAATTTTTCATCAGACACAATCAAGTATAAGTGTGGAAAAAGTACAATTTTTTTTTTCAAAATTTTGCAGGTGTGATTTTAATCATCCTAGGCAACATTCCTCCTAAGCAACAGCAAGAAATTGAGAAGTGACATTATTCAGGTGTTAGGCAATAGTTTACATGCTACATGACACTGAATCATGCTAGGCAATAGCAAAAGGTGGCCTAAGCGACAGTAAAATCGCTAGGGTTTCCTACGTGATAACATATATGAAAAAGGGGCATTTTGACCTAGCCATAGGCGTGAATATCCTATTCCTAGATGAGGATAAAAGTTTCTTAAGAGGCATTAAACTACACAGATGCGTGAGAGAAAAGTGTGGATGCAACAGTTAAAGGGCCTAAGCGACAGTAAAATGATTCTAGGTGTGATTTCACATATTAAATGCAACGATAAAACCAAAAATTGCAATAAATGCTAATAAATATGCAATAAAAGAAAATAAGAGGTTTACAATAACTTACTGGAGGTCCATAGTCAGGTGGCCTCACATATCTCCAACACCTCTCAAATTGATGCTCTCGAATAGGGACAACCATGTCGAAATTCACCGCAAGATCAGAGCAAAAATCACCAAAGAGAAAAGGAAAAATGAATAGTAAAACAAAGTTTTTCAACCTATTTGAGCTATTTTGACCTAATTTTGAAGGTGAAAATTGGCTTAGACCCATCTATTGACATATCAAACCAACCGAGGCATCCTTTAACGCATATCATATCATCAAATTTTTGGAAATGAAAACATATTCACTGAATCAAACATCAACAAAAATTTTCAAATCAAAGAAATTAATATGTTTTGATTTCCGAGGGGGCATCAGGGTATCAAATTGAAGTTGCAATCAAACATCATGGAATCAGTGGGGCATCAAAATTTTTTGTATCATCATCAAAGGTAACAATCATATCATATTAGAGGAAGCAATCAATTAGTATTAAAGGCATATCAGTGAATTAGCAATCATGACCTAAAAGCGATCAGGACTTCAAGAATCTTTGAATCAATGTTCTTTGCACATCAATTCAAAGAAGGGCATTTGTAGACATGCAAAATTGGACAAGTGCTTTTAAAATTGCAAAAATTAATAAAATGGCTCAAAATCATCAAAATGCATTAAAAAGGGACATAATTAAATAAAATTGGACAAAATCAATTAAAAGCAAAGGAAAAATCAAATAAGGATGTTAAATAATTAAATCAAAGCTTAAAGGGGTGAAAAGCAATACATAATTGATTTTAATCAATTATTTGTATAGTTGTTTAAATCAAAAATCAAAATGAACCTATTACCATTACATGACTAAATTTAATTAATTAATTGAATTTAATAACTCCCAATTTCTTTCAAAAAAGTTGAGCAACCAATAAGAATTGAGGATAAAAAGACATAAATCACTCAAAAAGGATGAATCTCAATCTCAACCACTCAATCTTGTCCTTTTGTCCAAAGCTTTGAGACAAACCTTTAAATTGTCCCCCCATTTATGAACAAAGAAAAGTATTTGACTCAACCTAAGGTAAATCATGATTACTTCACTCCACCCCCTACCCTTGGTAATTTACTATAAATATGAAGCATTTTGAGAGCAATTAATATCTTAGAAATTCATTTGCAAAGCATTGTTACTATAGGCAATTGAGAGCATTCTAAGAGCATTTTTAGAGTAATTTGCATTATAATCTTGTCAATTTGAGCTAGAACTATCATTGTAGAAGCATAGCAGTATA
Source organism: Chamaecyparis obtusa (assembly GCA_027943335.1). Lineage (NCBI taxonomy): Eukaryota > Viridiplantae > Streptophyta > Pinopsida > Cupressales > Cupressaceae > Chamaecyparis > Chamaecyparis obtusa. The sequence goes on along the minus strand of BSBK01000838.1, from coordinate 122,574 downwards.
CTTTCTCATTTTAGAAGTGTCACTAGTGGAGATTTGAGCTGAGAGCTTCACTTACCACTTCTTTCTAGAGAGCCATGAGATGCTATAGATCTTAGTTTCAATTTTAATTAGATTTGCATTGTATTTACTTTCAATTGTTGCTATTAGATCTTAATTTCATGAAGGTGATTATCATCATCACACAATCCTCAACAAAGGACATGTTATACGACCCTATTTAGTAGTAGACATGAATAGTTTGTATAAGGGTGGAAAGAAAAGACCTCACTTCCTAAAAATTATCTCCCTAGGAAGTAGGTTGTCAGAGATACAATCATCCTCTACTCTAAAACTAATAAAATATTAATTAATTGTACCTACATAAAAAAAATTGGTTCACACCTATGAGAGTTCAACACATGAAATCATGATTAATAAAAAAGAAAAGGCACCAAGTACATAGTCCCCATGATTTATTAAGATCAAACTTGCCAAGGAAAGAGAGAATACCCCAGAAAGAATATGCTATAATATACACCCCTGGACTACAAGCCATAGGGTTTTATTCTCAAAATAGTAAACTATTTACAAATGATATAGTTTATTTCTTCACCTGTCAAACTGAAGTTCAATATTTCCAACCTCTTTTAATTTAAAAATCACCAAGGATTTATAGAACAACCCTCAATTGAGATGATATTATAATAATTACAATTTAGTTACAATGGATCGACATGATGAAAAATTGAGCATCGATCACTCAATTCCTTGTGTTGCAGGAAAATGCTTGAATTTGATTCGTTTATCATAGCATTCTTGGCAGTTGGGATCAACCACAAAAGCATGATGACTTGATTAGAGATTCCATGATTATAGGGGCCAATTTGAGCATCAAAAATAAAATAGTTATCTAGAAATCCACTAGTCATGGAGTTTCTAGAAATAATATTCCTTAAAAATGCGTTGATTGGAACTGTTGAAGCAAGGATGTCTAGGGGACACATGATGGGCTGGTGGAACTTTGGAGAGATTAATTTTCTATAGAGTGATTAGAAAATTTAACAAGATGCCACAAGTCAAATGACATCAAGAATTTTATTATTATGGCCCTCTCCATGTGAGTGAAGACCGAAGACAAAAATAGGAAGTTTTTAGGTGATGTAGGAGTATACATTTCAGTGACTTTAGGGGGATCTATGTATGTCAAGAGAGAACCTTAGGATCCTTTGGTTGCATAGAACAAAGCCTTATCTATTGGTTTGGAGTCAAATCAATTCATATCTCTCAAATTGGTTATCTCCATGAGTTATTTGAACAACATTTGAGGCAAAAAAATCCTTCATGCAAAGAGTGATGATCATAGATTTTCCTTGAAAAGAAAGCCAAAACATTCATCAAGGCACAGGTCACACTAGAGGACTCAAGGTGTGATACCAGTTGCAAGAGAAAAAAATTTAGAGAGAAACAATAGATAAAAGAATAGGGAATGTATCCAAGAGATGCCGAAAATCATGTTTTTGACCTAACAAGCCAGATCAACTAACCAATATCCACAGAGGAAAGGGGAACACCATAGATAGAAAACTAGTGACTATATTTAATGTTGGCTTCATAATGAAAATTTATATTTGATACTCTGTGATGAAAAAAACACTAAACAAGCATTAGATTAATATGCCAAAAGATGAAAATAGATCACCTAGGGATTTGTGTGTGTGCAAGGGGTTAATCCTTCTCTTTCCTAAGTTGATGAAATGGTTTCTTCCCATCCCCTAGACTATGTAGGTGAGATATTTTCCCATAGCCAATGGGATAGAGCCTTATTTCTAGTTAGGTGTCCATACCCATGATGAGGTTATCATCTTGATAGTTGTTAACATTTATCTATTGCTAGAGGCATCCATAGCCTCGGTAGAGTTGATAACATGACCCAATTTTGCATTTATTTGCATTTTTTATTTTATTTTTGTTTGTTATTTCATTTTTTGCCTCTTTGGCTTTAATATGCATGAATGACTACGATGTTGTCCTTCTGAGTTCGATGCCAAGGTGGTAGAAAAACATCTCCAATTTTTCACCTAGAAGATAAGGGAAGGACATCTCAACATCATTAGTATAGGTACATTTAAATTAAGAAGCATGTGAAATCTAGCTAGATATCAATAATTTCATGAAATGATATATATTAATGCTAAATGTTTGAAGAAACATGTTAGTACACAAATATATAAAAAATAATATTTTATTTTAATCTAGGAGTAATAGTTACCTTTTTTTGATGTTCAAGGAGTAGGGATCTCCTCCAAAGGCACTATCAATAGCCAAAAACTGGCTTGTAGTCCCAAAAATAGATAGATGGAAACAATTGGAAAACAAGAAAGGTACTTTTGGAATTAGATGTGACATTCTCTCTGATGCATAGTAAATGCAAAATGTATGCAGAGATTATTGTCTTCTCTATAAAAAGGGCAACGTATTTGAAGGGTGGCATAACATTTAGCAGATCTTGAGAGCTAAGAGTGAAGGATTTGGCCATCTTATATTAGAAGTATGAATAATCCTGTGAGATTGACCTATCTATTTCCCTAAGAACCCTTCCTAGGATTCATAGACGATGATAGGCTAGTTGCATTAGCCAAGATAGATGAGAAATTGATTCTCATTGCCCTAAAATGGGTGCTACGTGAAGACTCTTTGTATAGTGAGGAATGCTATCAGCTAAACATAGAAATTTCATCTAGGTTTGTAGGCTCTTTTCTAAAACTATGAGAGTCTAGGGATGTGATAATGTTTTTTACAGTGGGTATGTATGGAAAAATTCATTGCAGCAAGATCGAGGATGTGCTTGATGTGGCTCAAGATGATGTTAGGTTTCCATTGGAAACCAACTTGAATATTTATTTGGAGACAAAAGTGGAGGTGTTGTTCATGCCTTTCATTATGAATTTCCACTACCAGCCTCTTGACATTCATTGTTTCTATGCATGACATGGGGTCAAAATTATGAAGAAATATCTGGACCTAGATTTGTAAATGTGTGAGGAGATGATAGAAGAATTTGACCTAAGGGTCATGTTTGAGAAAGCATTGGCTTCTCCCACTGAGTCAAGTGAAAGGGAATATTCCAACTTGGAAGAAAAATTGGAGGAAGGGGAAGATGAATTAGGAAACTACAACCTAGCTTTGGAGATGCTTTACTTGTGCCTTGAAAAAGCATTTTTCTTTCAATAAGAATGTTTTGATATATAAAATGTAAACCTAGATACTACTAATAAATATAAATAATATACTACTAATAATAATATATAAATTTTTCTCACTTGATCTCAATTTATACATATGATTTTCTTGTCATTTATTTCTTTGAAGTGCTCAATTATTTAAATCTTAAAATAAACCTTTAATGCTTTTCGTAAAGAATTGAAATATCATAATACATGGACTCATTATTAAATACATATTTAATTAATGATGAGGCAGATGATACCTTTATAAGAATGTGCACAAAAAATGAGAAAACCCTATTGTATTGACACACTTTCTCTTAATAAACAAAAATGATTAGTGCAACATATAATAAAATCACTGTTTAGAATTTGGAAATTTTGACAAATGACAATGACAATCATGAAATACTCACTATGACTAAAAAGGGACTAACAACTATACACGGGACACTAGAAACATGTCACCTTACACAATAGTACTTATTAAAATAGAAACACACCAAACAAAGAAAAACCTAACTATTTACACTAACTAACAACCTAAACATTTTATAAGAAACCACTTAACGGGCTTGGGAAATAACCATCCTTGTAGCCTAGATTTTTATTTTTAACCAATGGCTCTAGCAAACTATGGAAAAAGAAGGGATACATAGATACTACCCTTCTTGGGCATTATGTATAAGAGGTGACGATAATATGACTCAACTTTGGTACTTCCTTTGATATAAAATGAGATGGTGTCTCAAAATATTTGACAAGATCATCTTTACTCTAACAAGAGCATGAATTCGATGGTTTGACAAGAAAAAAACTTGGAATAATACCTAATTGGGCACCCATAGGCCTTTGTCAAATGAATTTTAGTGGGGCATACATCAATGTGTTCTTGGGGATGGAAAATTGGTGGTTCTTCCTTCTGGGATGCAGGAGATGACTCCATCTGAATAATTGGTGTGCATTCATTAAGTCAAGTGAAAAAGGATTCTAGCTCATCATAGAATAACATGTCATTGTCATTTTCTTCTCCTTTCTCGCTGAAGGGATCAAGGAGAGATTTCTATAGTGACACTTCTTCCAAAGGATTCTCCATGAACTTTGACACCTTCAAAGTAGGAATCTCATAATCTTTGCAAAAATAGGGGAGATCAATAAAGAGAATACTCAAACCATTAGCTTTGGATGTAGCATGAGAAGGCTATCTTCTTCTTAGACTTCACTCACTTGTGCTAGCTGTGGTTCCTACTAACCTTGTTCATTATTCTTCCTTGAGAGCCAAACCACATGACCACATTTGAATATTGTAATCATATCCAACATTAGGGAATAGAAAAAGAACTCTAAAAAAATGCTCCAAAATGGTTAATCTCCCATGGGACATGAAACTTCTTGAACCTCTTTGTGCATGACATGGTTCTTTATGATAGGTTCTTTTTCCAAATACAATTCCTCCAAACAGGCCTAAAGTATAGGTAAGGAATTCCAAAGGATACTCTGCTATCTCTCAATCTCAATAATCCTTAGCTCATACTAATGATTTTAAAACATCTCCCAAGCACTAGGACTAGATCTGTATGACAAGGTTGAGGAGAAAATCAATCAACATAGTTGTAGTAATTTGGGTCCATATTATAACTAGACATCAACCACTTCTTGTTGTGTGTACTTAATTGCTTCATTCAAGTTGGAAACCCAAAAGAATGCACTAAATTTGTTGATTTCATTTATCTCTTTTCCATTGAGCATGCTAGGAAAAACTATTGATCCCCTAAATTGGCTCTTGCCTCTTTGAGGGGCAGTTCCAGAAGTGTTGTAAGGGTGGGATGGGGTGTTCCCTGCAACACAATGTCTAGGATTTTAGAAGTTAGATATTCATAGTTAGTGTTTGGGGAAAAGGGATGAGAACAACCTTTAATCAAACAACCTAAGCTAAGGGGAGGCAAAGTACCAAATCAAATCTTTTTTGGATGGGCTAGGAATTTTTCAAGTAGTATTTGTAGCCTAGGTTCATCCTTTTTTGGTCATAATTTTATTCCTTCATTCACTCAAAACATAGTACACCACATTCCCTTCATTTTTGGTAGGAGAACAAGAATGCAAATCCATCAGAAATAGGGATCGCACATTCATATCCTTTTGTGGGAGGCATTTGTAAGGGTTTTAATTAAGGTACATCACTCCTAAAGTAAGTACAATTCTCCTCAACAAAGGACATGATATACAATCCTATTTAGTAGTAGACATAAATAGTTTGTATAAGGGTCTAAAGGAAAAATCTCACTTCCTAAAAACTATCTCACCAGGAAGTAGGCTATAAGAGATACAATTCATCCCCTGTTCTAAATTAATAAAAAATTCAATAATTGCATCTACATAAATAAATCGGTTCACACCTATGAGAGTTTAGCACATGACATAATGTTCAATAAAAAGGAAAAGGCACTGAGTAAATAATCCCCATGATTTATTAAGAGAAAACATGCCAAGGCAAGAAAGAATGCCCTAGAAAGAATATGTATAGTATACACCCCTAGACTAAAAGCCATAGGGTCTTATACTTAAAAAGTAGAATCTCTAAAAATGATATAGTTTATTTCTTTTCTCACTAAATTAAAGTCTAATGTTTCCAACCTCTTTTAATTTACTAATCCCTAGGGCTTTATAAAACAACCCGTAGTCGAGATGATCTTAGAATGATTACAATTTCATTATAATCGATCAACATGCCAAAAAATCTAGCATGGATCACTCAATTCCTTATGCTACAAGAAAATGCTCAAATATAATTGGTTTATCACAACATGCCATCCAACTGGGCTCAACATAAAAATCATGGCAGCTTGATCAGAGATGAAATGATTGCATGAGCCAATCTAAGTGTCAAAAAGAAAATAGCTATCTAGAAAGCCATTAGTCGTGGAGTTCCTTCCTAGAAAGAATATTCCATAAAAATACATTGGTGAACCCTATTGAAGAGAGGATGTTTAGGGGACACGTAGTGAGTTGGTTGAAATTTGGAGAGGTGCATTTTCGGTGGAGTGATTAGAAACTCTGACAAGTTGATGCATGTCACCAACATTAGGAATTTCATTATTGCGATTTGCTCCATGCAATAAAATGTTGAAGGAAAATATATGAAGTGTTTAAGGTCATGTAGAAGGATTCTACACCTAACAAATAACCACTTGCGTAGCTCTTATTTATTTGTCAAAGATGCCATAAACAAAACAACTAACATTTTCAATGATTTATCTTTTATATTTTTTAAGTTTTTATTGCTTTATGGGAGTGTTTATGGTAAATAGTTTCATGTAGTCTCTCATAATTAGATTCATTTTGTAGATGAACCCAAGTGTCTTGCATGTTTGGAAAACCTTTTTAGTGGAAGTACTACCTTCAAGGTTTTCAACTTTTTTATAAGCTATAAACCCTTTAAATTACATGATACAAAGATATAAAAAGTCGCATCCTCTCACCTTTCCTTCACATATCTTTGATGTAAGATAAAAAAACTTCTACCTTTGCCTCTAGAGAGGCCTTCTTGGTGATTTTTTGGAGCCCAAGGAATGACCTCAAATTGGAAAATTCTTCTGGCCAAAATATAAATAGGACATGGGATAAACCTTGGAGCATCCTAATATACTCAAGCTTGGGCGAGGTGTGTTTATGGTAGCCTGGATTAGATCTATGTGTCAAAGTAGCCACCATGGTCAACTAGAGACTTTAGGATCTCAAAAGTATACAAAATGATTGGGTAGATGTCGTAGATCTTGTTAAAGTATTGTTCGTTCATGTTTAATAAATGATGAGACAATAATAATATGCACACACACACACACACACACACACACACACACACACATATATAATATTATTGAATCGTATAAACTATTATTAATATGATTATCACTGCAGGCAAAGGAAGTCACAATATTATCGTGACTACTATTTATGAACAGTCACGATACTATCAGATTGTTAGTATATGACAACCACGATAGTATCATGACTGTCCAAGTATATTAATTCTGCTAGGCCTTATGCATTATGTTTACCGTATGGTTCAAAATGATAATCATTAGGTTAGTTAATATGAACAGTCATGACTTATCAATTAATATAATAAGTCATGTCTTTTCATATTTACTTCTTCAGATTCAATATATATATATAGTCATTGTATTTTTGTAGAATCAATCAATAACTAAGGAAATTGTATTCTACTACATACATTCAGTTTACATCTTATTTCCTGATCTATAATTACTTAACATGGTATCAGAGCCAAGTTCCTTCTATGAAACCTAACAGCTTGAAGGTAGATCCGATCAAATTATATAGGTAGGGTGTGATGGAGTAGAATACCGGAGAGGATATTGCGATCTCAGTCTATACATATTGCAGATACAACAACGATCATGAAGGAATTGATGTTATGATATATGAATCAATATTTGTGAAGATTCATGATTGTCATGAATATAACATTTGGAGCGTTATTCCATAGACGGAGTGTAGAAGAGAGCAAATCATTGTTGCATCTCAGGGAATAGAAGCCCGATATAACTCATATCACCATCAAGTTTTGTAATGCAAGAAGATATGCCTGGGAGATACAATCCTCATGGGTCATGGCAGTGGCAAGGTACATTTAGATTCATCTACCGAAATAGGAGAGTGGACGATGGTATTGCAGCCCATCCGTAACATCATAATATAGCGGAAGTTTCTGAATAGAGATACAAATGAAAAGGACATAGTAATTATCGATATATATCACGGTCCATAATTGTGATTGAATAATGAGAAGGCATGATAATAATTAGTTGCTAGTGATTACAAGAATTGGACATCGATGAGGTATGAAGGCAACAATCTGTACTGGCAATGACCAAATCAATATCATTAGTGAATTGATAAAATTGAGAAAACAATGAAGGGAGTTAAGTAGATAAATACACTTGTTGGAAACACATATTTTTGTTATATAACTCCTACCTGGACAGGCTTGAAACATTAAGCAATCTAAAAGACATTGATGAGCTAAATGGAAGCGACAGCTATATCTAGTGTGTCTCATTTATGTTGGGTGATAGACACTATAGTTGTAGAGATACCTTCAAGGGATATGTAGTGGGTGTGATCTAATAGAAGATTATTATCAAACTGTAGTTTGATCCAATTTCTTTAGTGCAGAAAGTCACTGTAGATTATATAATCCCAACAATATTGATATTAAATACATTTCAGCACAAGAAGATTAAAACTGTCAGTCATATAATTTGAGGAGCATTCACTTGTAGTTTAAGTAATTGATTTAGTCATTGCAAGTACTTTTGATTATATTGTTTGGTTTGAGAAAGACAACAATAAGAGATGTAGACTCCAAGGAATTTAAGTAATTGTTTCAATAATCCAAGCTATCATAATTAAGGGACATTACATTGGAAATATCAAATATTTTTATTTGGCCATTGATGAGAGGAGATATATTTAGTGCATGGTCAGGTATAAAGGATATTCTTCAATCCTTGATTGGAAGAGTATCACTCATATTATAGTTTCCCTCTGTATTTCTAGTGCATAAAATTTCCTAGTTTTATGTGTATTCAAAGAATATTTAAGAGGCATTCATCCTGTGTTTGAATATATCTTTTAGTACTTTTGATTTCATGTGGGTAGAATCTAGGTGGAGATCATATAGATGATGTTTAATCTGAATAAGTGGATGATGGAGACTATAGATCATCTGGAAGATGTCCTCTTAGATTTGAGCAATCTTCTTATATTTCCAAAACATTAATGTTTGGGGAATTTTATAATATTGGCTTGCGATTAATGTTTATACATTAGGAATGCTGGGAGACCCCATTATGTGTGGAAATAAGAGCCGACCTATGCCAGACACTTTGAATACTAGTAAAGTGGAAACAAGTTGTGTAAATTTGGACTGCAGCTGAAGTTATTAGAGAGTCTCAGAATTGATAGAGTACAAAAGACAATATATTTATTTAACTTGGATGGGAACCGATGGTGGAAGATCATTGGGTATGCAAGGAAGTGACTCATTCGGGAGTTTACCATCTGAGTTTGTATTAAGAGTATTTGATTAATATATTTCTTGTGAATATTCTCTCTACTGTGGTAATCATGTTATCAATACTATGGCACACAAAGCTCAGAGTTATATTAATATTTGGGAGGCAATACAATCCTAGCAGAAGTCAAAGTCTTAGTTTCTACTATGCTTGACGTCACTTGTCAGGTTGTCTCTACACACAGCGAAGGTTATTCTCTTTGATATCGCGGTATATTATCAGTTGAGCCATCAAAGCCATTTTGATTAGCTGCACATTCTAAGAGGAATATCAAGCCTATTACAGAGTGTTGTTTGAAGCTAATGGTGCGTGTTGAGTTTGTTATGAGCAATGAATTCTATAGAATTAAGTCTTTGGAATCTCCAGTAGCAACAGTTGCAATCTGAGTGCCGATCATGAACTAAGTTGGAGATGAAATGAGGTTATTCAAATATTTGTTCATAAGTGTTGTCCATCTATCAAAATAGTCAAATTTGAATGCATCTTGGCATATCTGTAGTTGTCATTATGAGAATCCATGGGTGCCATTTGGTGGGCACCATGTCATGCTACTTCTTCTTAGACATTTCATTCTACAACACTGGTCTATTTCATAAAATTGTGATGGTCGACTGCATTGACAATGAGGATGATTATGTGGCAACATTATATTACAACTAACAAGCCGAGCATGGAGAGTGGGCCTGAATTAAAAGAAAAGTGTTTTCTCTTGCCGATCACTTCGTGGTTTCTCATGTCTCAAGAGTTAGAAAACTTATAAGCACACTATATGCTATAATGTTTAAAGTATACAAAAAAGAAGGTTATTGTTCGAAGGGTGTGCATCTATGAAAAGAAGGATAGCTATTAGATTCAGAGGGAGTCTGACACTCTATATATATAAGAAGCAACCTTTGACAAGAAGGACAAAAGAAATCTGATGAATGATTAGAGAAAACCTTGAACGAGAAGGTTAAATGTTAATGTTAGTACTTCAAGATTCAAAGGGAGACAATACAACATCTAGAGGATAAGACATGACTTGGTCATAGAAGGTTGATATTAGATTTAGAGGGAGTATGATAGTTCATCTAAAACAACCTTGGATGAGGAGGTGAGCAAGTTGTTACAAGGAAGCATCCAAAGGATTATGATCATGAGATTGAGTCTAATGTGTGCTGGATGAAATGATTTTATGCTATCTCCTACATAACTTGGAGTTCACCTAGAGTGATGCAAACTATATAAGAGATATAGTGCATAAGTATGCTATTCAAGGTACATTATCCCTATAGAACATATGGCTGATATACTCACCAAGGTTCTTGCTAGAGGTAAGGTTGTGTACCTTTGAGGTAAACTTGGCCTATTGGAGAATGAAGCCTTAGATGAAAAGGAGTTTCATCTATCATCTTGTATGTTATTGCATTCTTCTCCTTGAGAGAGAAGTCTAAGGTGATTCCTCATATCAAGGTGATATATAAAATTAGGTATCACATGTCAGGTGATTCCTCATATCACATATTAGGTGATATTGAAAACTGGGTATCACATGTTAAGTGATTCCTCATATCACATGTTAGGTGATATTGAAAACTTGGTATCACATGTTAGGTGATATTTCATATCATGAATTATGTAATATATGATTTCTTAGTATCCATATGAATCATATTAGGATCCTTTTGAACTTAGTGTTACTTATTGTTTAAACCTTATGAAACACATCACATAGTGACATGTCTCTACGTAAACTTAGTATCCACAATCAGTCAAAACACATAGAGATCCCATATCACTATGTGAGAGATATGGTAGACAAGAAGATCATTAATTGGTCTATATTAGTACTAAAGAACACAATGCAGATATCTTTACTAAACCTCTTGCAAAAGTAAAGACAGATTTCTTCAGAAGGAAAATTGGTTTGATCAAAATATGAATGTAATTATTAATGTACATTTTTTATTTTTTATTCATGAATAAAATATTGAAATATTCCAAAATTGTGAAGATGATGATCTTCTGTGTATATAGGTTACTATGTCAAGGTGATGATCTTGACAATAGTAACCAGGCTCCAAGATTGACTCCCATAAGGGTTTGTCCCAGATAGGACCGGACATCTTGTTGCTTATATTATTACTTGTTGGGTAATAAAGTTCAAGATCGACTCCCGTAAGGGTTTGTCTCGGATAGGACCGGACATCTTGTTGCTTATATTATTACTTGTTGGGTAATAAAGTTGTTTAGATCGACTCCCAAAAAGGGTTTGTCCCGGATAGAACCAGACATCTTAACATTTTCATTATTACTATGTAATAACTCATCATGATCGACATTTCTTAAATGTCTTGGATTGGGCTAGATATCATGACATGTATAGTTCTACAAATTCTATTATTAAACTCTCTCTCAAGAGGGAGTGTTAAAGTATTGTTCGTTCATGTTTAATAAATGATGAGACAATAATAATATGCATATATTATATATATATATATATATATATATATATATATATATATATATATATATATATATATATATATATATATATATATTATATTGAATGGAATATTAAATATTATTGAATCGTATAAATTGTTATTAATATGATTATCGCTGCAGGCAAAGGAAGTCACAATATTATCGTGACTGCTATATACGAACAGTCACGATACTATCAAACTATTAGTATATGACAATCATGATAGTATCGTGACTGTCCAAGTATATTAATTTTGCCAAGCCTTATGCATTATGTTTATCGTATGGTTCAAAATGATAATCATTAGGTTAGTTAATATGAATAGTCATGACTTATCAATTAATATGATAAGTCATGTCTTTTCATATTTACTTCTTCAGATTCAATATATATATATATATATATATATATATATATATATATATATATATATATATATATATATATATATATATATATATATATATATATATATATATATATATATATATATATATATATATATATATATATATATATATATATATATATATATATATATATATATATATATATAGTCATTGTATTTTTGTAGAATCAATCAATAACTAAGGCAATTGTATTCTACTACATACATTCATTTTACATCTTATCTCCTGATCTATAATTACTTAACAGATCTTACTAGAAACCTATTTTAGCAACCCAACCATTATCCTTGGAATAACACTTGTAATCCAAGAGGATTGCATCATCCTATGAAGTTACTCACCATAAGTATATCCCTAGATTTGAGGTGCAAAGGCTTCTCGATTTCATCACCATAAGTCAAGAATGCCACACAAGGGAATCTCCTATTCACCCACTTCTTGAAGGCATTATTAAGTGCATTATTTTCCATTCATCTCCACATTGTCTTACCTCTTAGATTGAGATTGAAATAGGGAACAAGGGTTTGGTATATCAAGTTCAGATTTTACTCCTTGTATGTGGTCTTACAAGTGTTATATTGCAGCCACTCCTTAGGTAGAATGTTCTTGATCATTGAGTAAACCTGTGAATTATTTTTTTGAAAAATATTTGGAAGGTTAAACATTTACAATTTCTCAATTTTTGCTTTCTGTGTTTGTTCTTTCCATGAAACAAATCCAAACAAAGAAATTTTTCCTTTTTTATAGATCGATGTCTATGTAGATTCACATCCATGCATATCAGTGTCTACATAGATTAGTGTCTATGTTGAGTAGACTAGAATCTCTTCTTCTCTAGAATTTAGACAAAATAGTTCACTAACAACATAATTTTTATACAATGATGTTTGCAACTGGCTATCAACATCTTCGTAGACCATCATCTCTAACTACGATGAATGTCTCTGTTTTAAAATAGCGACCTTATATACCCTACCAAAATCCAACATTTTTAGTCTTCTAGGGGTCCATAAAATCATTTTGCTAAAATAAGTCAGTTAGACCATCAAAATCCAATTTCTCTATAGGCTATGTTAGATTTAGGAAAATATAAGAAGGTCAAGATACAACCATCACTTGCCTACAAAGAGAAGTAAACATTTGATAGGACTATTAGACAAAAACAATGTGTAATAAAAGAAACCCAAGTTTGTGCTATCCAACTTGAATAATATGACATGATGCAATTAAAAAACAAGCTCATTAACTACATCATCAAATATATAGTGAACTGAAACTTTATTGCACCTATAAGAGAAACTTACGATGAACAAGAATAGACCTTTTCATTTATCACTTCATCAAATCTTTCCATCACTCTACTCTTTCATAATTTCATCAAATCTTCCAAATTTTGACTTAGGATCACCATCATAATCCTTGGACCTTAATTTAGTTTTTTTGATTGATCCACATCCAAATCATAGTCAAGCTCAACCCAAATCAAACCAATTTAATCTTTCATACCTTCATCAAGATTCTTTCACAATATTTAGGTTGAAAGATTTATCAAAGTGTGATAAATATCCTTATCCTTAGAAAAAACCTAATTAAACCCTATTTCTCATAAAAATAGTCTGCCTTAAGTAGTTAATTTAATTAGTCATATCCTACTTTACTTGAGATAATTAATGTATCTCAAAGTAGAAGAAAAATATCATCACATATCCAAATCATTGTACTTCATAGGATCTTATTTCACTGAGGTTATCCAAAACCTTCATCCAAACATAAAAATAAAATAAAAAATCAAGCCTTGAGGCCTTGCCTTCACATCAAGCACCATTCACCAAAATCCAACATGTTTGAGGCCTTGTCCTCACAATCAAAATAAAGTCCAAATTTTCTCCTAATCCTAAGTCCACATTTCATCATCAAATCTTTCATATCATCATACTTAGACTTCCTCTTTCATCCATCATCTTTTCAAAGGTCACACTTGTATGGTCGCTACTCACTCACAAGAAAGAAACATGAGTGGATTCACACCAAACACCGACATAAACAATGTGAATCTATTTGCATCAACATATCCCATGGGTACGAGGGTTCTTGTCATAAATGTCACTCAAGACCTTGAAGAACAAAAATTTGTGGATCAACCTAAAAAATAATCTACTTGAATCACTCCACAAGTGATGGATTTCCTCAAGGATCCTTATAATGCAAAAATGGTTGAGAAGGTTATTAGGAAAAAAAAATCTAAGATATTCATGAATCTTATCACTAATGGAGTCACATTCCCCACAAAATTTGATTAATCTTTTCTCTATCATAATGTTGTCAAGTCAAATGTCCCTATCAATGCTACCTTGAAAAAAACATCGTCATGAGACAAACGGAAGGCTACTTCTAGTGTATCTTCTACATCAAATCCCATATCAATATCTCAACCTCCACAAACATCACAACCAAAAAAAATTTAGTTAACATTAAGAAAATAATTAGTTTCATCCCTAATTTGACTTCCCATGCTAGCACACATATCATAATGACTCCATCTACTATCCTGGGTGCATGTATTTTGAACATAGGTCATGTTAGAAAGTTGGATATGTTTTCATTGATGTTAGAATGTGTAACATGTAGTTTAGATTGTCTGTTATGCAATTTTTCTAGTAACGTAGGATGTTCAAAAGATTAGTGAAGGAAGATTACTAAAGATGAGGTGTCAGGAACCTCATAGAATTATTTATAGACTATTAGGAATAGTCCCAAGAGATAATTGAGAGGGGGGTGAATCAGTTATCTACAAGATTCAATTATTTATCTAATTTAGCATAGAAGAACATTAAACACATACACAACAAGATAACACTTAACAAAATACCACAATTTTGGTTACAGGAAAACCCAAATAGGTAAAAAACCTGGTGGAAATTAACACCCACTATAAATTGCACTAGAGTATAATGATCTTTGTTAGAAGATATTACAACCCTATTAGGAGTTGATCTTTACAATGCATGAATTATAGTGACCTAGTCAAGGGTCAGACCCTGTTAGGATTTTTTTACAAATAACCTTGTTAAAGGTGAGGACACACTGTTTGGGAGCACACTGCTCAAATGGTGAAGGTTGCAACCTTCTACACAATAGATACACACTATGTCTAGATCTTGGTGAACTGGGAAATAGACCTACTATCTTGATTAGTTCCAATGAATATCATAGACTCACTGCTTCTTCACATAGATCTTCAACTGATGATTGATTCAACTATACTGTCTCAATACATTCACATCTTCTTTTCTGCTCTATCATTCACACTTAGCGATCACAACTGACCGGCTATAAGTATCCTTATTCAAATGATATAATCAAGTTGGCCTGTTAGAACCTTCTTGAAATAATATTAGAGAAACAATATAACTCTCCAATAACATCTCCAATGGCTAAAATAAGCATGCAACACAAAAAGGGACCACACAACCCAATATGAGTAGACACATTGCTTCACACATTCGGCTCCACCAAATTAACTGAAACTTTACTCTCAAGCTGAAATATGTTATGCACTCTTGACCAAAAATTCTTAAATCATCACCAAAAATGAAACCAAACACTCATATCAAAATGATAGGCACAACTGCTGAAACAATATAAACATTGTCGGCTCCAACAAACAATCTCTAGAAACTGTAACAGGAAAATAGAAACATCATAACTCAACTTTAACTGTACAATTAACTCTACGTCAATGGACATAGCTTTACAAACATGTCTACAACACAAATATAAACATGAAAGGCTCCAACATAACCATACTGAGAATCACATACAAAACTCTGCTTGTAACACTGTCAGGAACACTACTATTACAAATAACCACACAACTGTTTGTACTCAAAATCAACCTTTGCGTCTATGATATCATGATGATAACATATCCATACAACATATGCTCAAGGCTCTTTGCATAGAACTACAATGCACACTACTTACCATATGTTGTCATTAATGACAAACATACAGTCAACATTGGCTTGCTGGAAAATCTCCAACAATATCCCCCTTTGGCATTGATGGCAACATATGGAATGAAAAACACCACCAATCCAAACATACAATTATTTTATAACATTCTCCTCTTCCTCAACAAAATTCCCCCAAGGATTAATTCTTCAACTACTGCATCTTTTATTGTGAACTCTCTCTTTCTACTACATACTCCCCTTTTCTAGAATAAATCATC
The DNA here is from genome assembly GCA_027943335.1 of Chamaecyparis obtusa. Classification (NCBI taxonomy): domain Eukaryota; kingdom Viridiplantae; phylum Streptophyta; class Pinopsida; order Cupressales; family Cupressaceae; genus Chamaecyparis; species Chamaecyparis obtusa. The sequence continues at coordinate 106,159 of BSBK01000838.1, read as the reverse complement.
TGTTTTGTTTTTCATGACTATATACTTCCCCTTTGACATTAATGGAAAATGGTGCCAAAACAAATAAGCACAGGTACTACTCCTGAAGTAGAGTAGTTGACCATTCATCAGTCACTGAGGATTAATGCACTACTGCAACTCTAATTAGATCCAGGGAAGGGAATTACTCCCAGCTTCTCCCTGAGATACTCAAATGTATCCTTTGGTAAAGGCTTTGTGAAAATGTCTACTAACTATTCTTTTGTACTCACATAATCCAATTTTACTTCTTTCTCTACAACTTTCTCTCTTAGGAAGTGATATTTTATCTCAATGTGTTTTGTCTCTGCATGCATCATAGGGTTCTTTGACATATTGATAGTGCTAGTGTTGTCTCAATGAATAACAATAGGATAATCAATCTGGATTCCAAAATCCTTTATCATCTTCTTTATCCACATAATTATAGAATAATTTAATGCTTCTGCTACATACTCTTCTTCTATTGTGGACTGAGGAATACAATTCTTCTTCTTGCTTGTCCAAGTAACTAGTCTATCTCCAATAAATACTGCTCCTCCTAAGGTGCTCTTTCTATAATCAATGCAACCTTCCCAATCTGCATCTGTATACATAGGAAGTTATACATTCTCTGAATTACGATACCATAAACCATAGTCTATAGTTCCTTTCAAATATTTGAATATCCTCTTTACTTCCATAAGATGACTTTGTTTAGGTTTTGATGCAAATCTTCCAACAATACCAACTACATTAGAAATATCTGGTCTAGATTGAGTAAGATATATGAGTTTACCAATCATAGACTTATATAGGGTCTTGTCTACTACTGTAGAATCATATTCTTTTGAAATCTTTCTTCCTATTATCATAGGGGTGCTTATTGACTTGAAATCATCCATCTTGAGCTTCTTTATTATTTCTTTCACATACTTAGATTGATTAATGAAAATACCTTTCTTTGTCTGCTGCACATTCAATCCCCAAAAGTACTTCAAAGGTCCAATCATGCTCATTTCAAATTCTCTCTACATCTCTTTAGCAAAATGGCACTAAGCTTGTCATTACCACCAAAAATAATGTCATCAACAAAAATAGCAACTAGTAATAATCCATTAGGTGTCTCTCTTATGAATAAGTTACAATATGTTGCTCCTTTCTTGAATCCAATCTTTGTCAAGTAACCATATACTCTTTCATACCATGCTCTAGGGGCTTGCTTAAGTCCATAGAGGGATTTCTTTAGTCTGCATACCATATTTGGTTTGTCTGATAAACTAAATCCTTCTAGATGCTCTATGTAGACTTCTTCCTTCAACTCTCCATTCAGGAATGTTGACTTGACATCCATCTGATATAGTTTAAAGTCTTTGAATTTTGCATAGGCTAGAAATAACTTTATGGCTTCCAATATTCTTATAGGGGAAAATGTATTAGAATAATCAATTCCTTCTCTTTGTGCATATCCTTTACATACTAGTCTTGCTTTGTTTCTTACTACTGTTCCATCTTCATTCATCTTATTTTTTAATATCCACTTGGTTCCAATCACATTTTTGTCACTAGGCCTGGGGACCATTTCCCATGTATTATTCTTAACTACCTAATCTAATTATTCTTTCATTGCTTCATGCCAATCTGAATCATTACATGCATCTTCAACACTTAAAGGTTCAATATGTGAAAGTAAACATATCGCTTCATTGACTATTTTTGCTTTTGATCTTGTCATGACTTTTCTATTCTAATATCCAATGATATCTTATTTTGAATGGTATCTAGATGTGAATTTTGGAACATTAGGTGTGACTCTCTCATCTATCTTCTGTGGTTCTTCTTCACTTATTTTAGGTTCATTGAATAATACATCAATATCGTCAAACATTTCTTCAACAACTGCTTCTCTACTGATACGTCTAGGTTCTTCTTCAATCATAGGTGCATAATTATGGTATCTCTCTTGAATCATAAACTTTCAATCAATATTTACATGTGCACTTTCAATGATCTTCTTCAATCTTAAGTTAAAACATATATAAGCTTTTTTGTTAGTAGAGTAACCAAGAAAAATACCTTCATCACTTCTTGCATCAAACTTTCCAATAGCTTCATCTCTCTTGATGTAACACTTGATTCCAAATATTCTGAAGTATTTTACTGTAGGTACATTCCCAAACCATAGCTCATAAAGTGTCTTGTTTGTGCTTGGCCTTAATTGAATTTTTTTGATAGTATAGACTGCAGTATTGACTGCATATCTCCAATAGGTGTGTGTAACTTTTCCTTCAATCATGATAGTGCGCGTTGTGTCAAGTATGATTCTATTTCTTCTTTTTGCAATTCCATTCTGTTGAGGGGTTCTAAGTGCACTTAGTTGTCTCTTTATCCCATGTTTTTTGAAATACTCATAAAATCTGTCAGAAGTGAATTCTCCTCCTCTATCTGATCTTAGACATTTTATCTTTAATCTAGACTCATTTTCAACTTTAGCTTTGAATATCTTGAACTTCTCAAATGCTTTAGATTTATCTCTTAAGAACACAACTCACATCATTCTATAATAATCATCTACAAAAAAAATAAAGTACCTTTCACCATAGTATGATCTTGTTTGAGTTGGTCCACATAAGTATGTATGCACTAGATCTAATTTGTTTTCTACTAAATTCTGCTTGCTTCTGAATGATTTTTTTACATGCTTTCCCATCACACATTCCCCACATATTGTATCAATTGGTTTTGCAATACTAGGGAGGTCTCTTACTTCCTTTACATTTCTTATCTTTTCTATATTGTCAAAATTGATGTGACATAGTCTTTTGTGCCATAACCAATTATCATCTACTTTATCAACAAAACAACTTGCTTCAGAATTAAGCTAAAAAATATTACCTTTTGTCTTTGAACATGATGCAATGATTACTCCTTTATTATCAATGATGCACTTATTGTTTTTGAATTCCAACTGATATCCTTTGTCAAGCAACTATCCAACACTTAGTAATTTATGTTGCAAACCATCAACATATAGAACATCATCAATGTTAATCTTTCCATCCAAAGTGATAGCTCCTCTACCTATGATAGGTTTAGGAGTGTTGTCTCCAAATATAAGCATGTTGCCTTTGTACTTATCTAGATGTACAAATCCATCTTTGTCTCCTGTCATGTGATGTGAACAACCACTATCAATGACCCAGTCTATTCTGATGTCTTCTTGTGAAATTAATGCTAGCTCTTGTGCTTTCTTTTCATCTTCAATATCTATTTCATCAAATTTTTTCCATGTCTTCAATTGCAATAAATCCAATTTCATCTTCTCCTAAATCTTCATCTGATACTCCATCTTTAGCATAGTTACATTCTTTTGTATACTTAGGCATGAAAATAGTTTTGAACTTCTTGACTCTTGTAGGACACTTAGATTGAAAATGACCAATCTTGTTACATGAAAAATATTTAAATGCTAATTGACCTTCATATTTTCCTTTTCCTTTTCTTTCTTTTCTAGCAACCATAGCAATGAATTCATCTAGCTCTTTATCCTCATCTTCATTATCAAAATTACCAAAAGTGTTCAAGGATTTATTACCATGGACTGAGGCTTTGAATGTTGTTTCACTTTTAGGCTCTGTCTTGAATCTTGATATCTCAAATGGTGATATTTTGTTGATTAAGGTCTCTCTTTTGAAGTCTTTTGAAAACTGCATAGTCTCATCTAGGATGTTTATCTTGCTCTCATATTCTACTGTTAGAGTAGTCATCAACTTATCCATTATGTCTTCTTCCAAAATTTCTCCACCATTGTTCCCGATTCTTGCAACTGCTTCATTAATTATTTGATTGTAGGCTCTTATTTTCTCTTCAGGTAGCATCTCCAAAGTATCATATATTTTCTTCCATGTCTTTCTGCATGCAATCTTGGCTTGGTTATCTCCTTCAAACATGTCTTCTAGATACTTCCATATTTTTTAGGCTTTATCTACTTTCTTAATATCTGAAAACTCACTATCAAATAAGGCACTGATAAGGGCTTCTTTGGCAATTGCATTTTGAATGAACATTTCCTTTTTCTTAATAGTTTCATCATCTTTTGCAAGATCTTTAAGAGAGGGAATCTGAACATCTTGAGTAGCTACTTCAAAAATCATAAATCTCATAACCAATGCACTGCAAATTTGTTATCATTTTGTTCTTCTAGTCTAGATAATTCTCTCCATCAAACTTAGGAATTTATTTTCTAAAGAACACCATCTGATCAACCTCAAGCTATCAAACTTTCTCTCCGAGGTACTTGGCTCTAATACCAATTGTTAGGAACAGTCCCACCAGATAAATGAGGGGGGGGGGAATGAGTTATCTACAAGATTCAATTATTTATCCAATTTAGCATAGAAGAACATTAAGCACATACACAACAAGATAACACTTAACACAACACCATAATTTTGGTTACAGGGAAACTCAAATAGTAAAAACCCCAGTGGGAATTAACATCCCACTATAGACTGCACTAGAGTATAATGATCATTGTTAGAAGATCTTACAACCCTATTAGGATTTGATCTTTACAATGCATGAAGTACAATGACCTGGTCAAGGGTCAGACCTTGTCAGGAGTCTTTTACAAATAACCTTGTTAAAGGTGAGGAAGCACTGTCTCAGAGCACACTTCTCAAATGGTGAAGGCTGAAACCTTCTGCACAATAGATACACACTATATTAGGATCTTGGTGAACTGGGAAATAGACCTGTTGTCTTGATTAGTTCCAATGAATAGGATATACTCTCTACTTCTTCACATAGATCTTCAACTGATGATTGATTCAACTATACTGTCTCAATACATTCACATCTTCTACTTTGCTCTATCAATCACACTTAGCAATCACAACTGACTAGCTATAAGTATCCTTCTCCAAATGATATAATCAAGTTGGCATGTTAGAAACTTCTTGAATCATATTAGAGAAACAATATAACTCTCCAATAAAATCTCCAATGGGGCATAAGCACAAAGATGGGGGACCAAAAAGGTGCCACTTTCCCTTTTGGCCACCAAAAGGCCATAGTGCATATGCACTAAAGTGTGTGCGCCCTATAGGGCACACTGGCTATGACATGGGTTTCCCAAGCCATAGGCTTGGGCAATTGAAAACATAGCGCATGTGTCCTATAGAGCACATGTGCTACACAAAAAGCTAACATGTGCACACCCTATTCAAAAACCAAAAAAGTGTAACATGCATAGTCTTGCATAGTGCTAGCATGCTATAGCATGTGCACCCTCTGCAAGAAACACAAAAGTGGAGAAAGAGAGAGAGAGAGAGAGAGAGAAGGGGAATATAGAGGGTAGGAAGGTGGGAGAGAGCATATCTATGTGTGAGAGAGCGAGAGAGTGGGGGAAAGAGGGTAATAAGGGAAAATATAGAGGGTAGGAAGGTGGGAGAGAGCGTATGTGTGTATGAGAGAGAGAGAGAGAGATGGTGATGAGAGAGAGAGGAGATAAGATGGAGAGAGAGTGATGTGTGTGTGTGAGAGAGAGAGTGATGTATGTGTGTGTGAGAGAGTGATGCAGGGGCATTCTAGGGTACTTGGTGAATCTTCTTGGAGGTGTGTTATTCTAGTTCTATGGTACTTGGTTGCAGATTTCACTGGTGGTCTTAGTTATTGAAGGGAGCTCAGTCGATGAAGGAACTTGGTGAAGCCTTTGGTGCTTGGTGGAACTTATGCTTAGTAATTCCTATGTTGCTCAGTGTTTCTTGGCGTGGTCAGTTATCTCACTGATGCTCGGTTGTTTCTTTGGTGCTCGATAATTTTGGTTTACCGATTGGAGTTCTTGAGGATTTGGTTGGCCAACTTGGTGCATTTATTGTTGGTAGCTTTTGTTGTATTATCCTATGTAGATCTAGAGGTAGACATGGAGAATTGAATGTATGTAAGGCTATTTTTGGACCAACTGTTGTTGCATTTAATATTTGTTTATAATGGGATACAACTTTGATTAGTAGTTAATTGTGTCATCCAGCTGACTTGCGGCTGAAGATTAGTATTTAAGGAGTGTTTGGGTAGTTGTTTAGGCATCAAATGAAAAAGATTCAGAGATTAGATCTGGATCCTGCAAGATCTTGAAGACCAGATTGATATCTAATAGTTTGTAATAGTAGAGCTAGTGGGTTTCATACTTGGAGACAAGGAGATTGCTTGGTGGCTTGCAAGATCAAGTTTAGATCTGCCTTAGGGTTTCCATCAGTTGCTGATTGTTTTTAGAACTAAAGTAGCTGGAGTTGGCTTGGATCTTTATTGATCTTTTTGAATTGTTCTTGATTGTAATTGGCCGTAACCCAAAAGGCCTTACAGTTGGGCATGTTAATGAAAATTCAGTTGAAAACACTATCTTGTTTTGTAATTCCGCATTGTGGTGTTTGGATACTTGTGAGGACTATCCTTAATTGGATCCTCCTTGCCTGTCTTGTGTTAGGTGGTATCAGAGCTTGAAGATCTTGAGTGTGTAAATCAGTTGAGGCTATTTGCACTAGGACCTTGTTGGTGACTTATTGCTTTGGGTTTTTTAAAATCTTGAAGGATGCCTCTGAGAAGATTGGATCCTAGAGAGATTGCAAATCTTTGTGATGCTGTGGAATCAAAGATTACAAAGAAGGTGAAATCTAATTTCAGATCTGAGATGGAATTGATGAAGAATGACATGATCATTGAGGTCATGAGAGATATTGCTGGTATGCCAAGGAATCTTGGTACTGATGATGGTTATGAGGAAGCTATTGAAGAATTTGAAGTTGTTGGATCTAGTGGTGATGACCGGAGAGATAGATCTAGTGAAGATAGAACTGGTCGGTTGTATAGATCTAGAGCCTGATTAAGTAATAGTTACCGAATGGAAGTTTCTACTTTATCTAGTACTTTGAGACCCAAGGAATTGATTGATTGGATTGGTGAATTAGAAGACTTCTTTGAGCCTGAATAAATTGAAGATCCTCTTCAAGTGAGATTGGCACAGACTAAGTTGAAAGGACATGCTTCTCTTTGGTGGAAATAATTATAAAGAGATAGGGAAGATGAAGGTGAAATGAAGATCAATCGGTGGAGGTTGATGGTGACTAAATTGGAAGCTAAGTTCATACTTGCTGACTATGAGCTTGACTTGTTTAAGAATTTGTAGAATCTGAAGCAAAAATATTTGACTGTGGAAGACTATATCGAGGAGTTCTATAAATTGACTATTCAGTCTAGACACAGAGAACTTGGTAAAGAAAAAGTAGCTCAGTATGTGAATGGTTTGAGATTTAATATTCAGGATGAGCTTGGTATGCTGAAGATTGATTCATTCTAAGATGCTTATTAGTATGCTCTGAAGGCAGAAGATAAGTTGAAAAGAAGACAAAATAGTAATCCCCAAGGGAAGAAGAAAATTGATCACTCGGTGAAGGATAAACTGACTGCTAAAGATGAGCCAAAACCTATGGAACCAAAGAAAAAGAAAGGTAGAGTTATCTTTAAGGGTACTTGTTATAAATGTGGTGAAGAAGGACACTGTTCTTTTGAGTGTATGCAGAAGAAGCTTGGTGACCGATGGACTACTGTGGTAAATGAGAACATTTAGAATGAACTTGAATCTAAGACCTTGCTGGTTCGACGAACATTGCTTGGTACAAAGGAGGAACCTTGTCAGAGAAATAATTTGTTCAGGACTTGATGCAAGTCTGGAGGTAAAATTTGTGATGTCATTATTGACAGTGCTAGTACTGATAACCTTGTTGCTAAGGACATGGTTCAAAAACTTGGCTTGAATAGAATGAAACATCCTCGTCCTTATAGGATTGGCTGGTTACAAAATGTTTATGCTCTGGAAGTGAGGGAACAATGCTTTGTTGATATTCAGATTGGCCAATATAAGGATCTTGTGTTATGTGATATTGTGGAGATGAATAGTTGTGATATATTGCTCGGTAGACCTTGGCAATATGATTGCAGAGCTATGTATGATTGTGTCAAGAATGTGTTTACTATTGAGAAGGATGACAAGAAGTTTTCCCTAATGCCTTTGTTGGATACAACACTCGGTAGGAGTTTGAGTATTGGTAGCCGAGTTGAGTTGGTGGATCATGAGAGGTATGATGATCAGTATGGAGAACAAACCTGTGTGTTATCAAGGAAAGACTTGAAAAGATAGAGGAAACAAAAGTGGAAGAGTATGCAAGGTGAAAAGTTGGAGGATTTGTATGTGAAGAACTAGTTTGGGGTTTATGTGTTTAATCCTAAAAGATGTTCTTCTAGCCTATGAGAACATCTTTTTGAACCTGGGGTGTTTGGTGTAGGGGCATTCTAGGGTACTCGATGAATCTGCATGGAGGTGTGTTGTTCTGGTTCTGTGGTACTCAGTTGCATCTTTTATTGGTGGTCTCAGTTATTGAAGGGAGCTTAGTCGATAAAGGAACTCGGTGAAGCCTCTGGTACTTGGTGGAACTTGTGCTCAGTAATGCCTGTGTTGCTTGATTTCTTGGCATGGTCGGTTATCTCACTAATGCTCAGTTGTTTCTTTGGCACTTGGTAGTTTTGAATTACCGATTGGAGTTATTGAGGATTTGGTTGGCTGACTTGGTGCATTTATTGTTGGTAGATTTTTTTGTATTCTCCTATGTAGATCTAGAGACCACCATGGAGAATTAAATGTTTGTAAGGCTATTTGTGGGCCGACTATTATTGCATTTAATATTTGTTTGTAATGGGAGCCGACTTGGCTTAGGAGTTAATTGTGTCATCCAACTGACTTGTAGCTGAAGATTAGTATTTAAGGAGTGTTTAGGTAGTGGTTTAGGCATCAAATGAAAAAAAGTCAGAGATTAGATCTGGATTATGTGAGATCTTGAAGATCAGATTGATATCTGATAGTTTGTAATAGCAAAGCTAGTGGGTTGCATACTTGGAGACAAGGAGATTGCCTTGTGGCTTGCGAGCTCAAGTTCAGATCTTCCTTAGGGTTTCCATTAGTTTCTGATTGATTTTAGAATTGGAGTAGCTAGAGTTGGCTTGGATCTTTGTTGATCTTGTAGAACTATTCTTGATTGTAATTTGTCATAACCCAAAAGGCATTACAACCGGGCATGTTAATGAAAATTCACTTGAAAACATTGTCTTGTTTTGTAATTCCACATTGTGGTGTTTGGATGCTTGTGAGGACTATCCTTAATTGGATCCTCCTTACCTATCCAATGTCAGAGAGAGAGAGAGGGTGATGTGCGAGAGCGATACACACACACACACACACACACACACACACACACACACACAGGAGATAAGGGAAAGTTGGAGATGGAGAACAAACTGAAACTACATACTGGTAGATGAAAGGTACTTGATCTGAACTGAACACTAGAGATAATATTTTAGCTACTAAAGAGTTATTTATTCTTTTTGGCATTGCTGTCAAAGGGAGAGAAGAATCAATCAAATATCTATCTAAAGGAAGAGAAGAAAATAAGGGGGAGAAGATACACACAGGGAGAGAAGATCAAATCTACAGGGAGAGACTGAAAAAACATGTAAAGGGACTAAAATTGAGAGAAAACAGGCTTTCAAGACTTAGGTTTGTTTACCAACCTTTTTCCAAGCCTAAAATGTGTATGGGTTTTGATGTCCATCATAAAATACTCAGGTTTAGAAAGGCATAAATTACATTTTAAGTCTATCATAACATGTGTATGCATTTTGGAGATGTAAAGGCATGCCTCTTCTCATTTCCTCTCTCTCTCTCTCTCTCTCTCTCTCTCTCTCTCTCTCTCTCTCTCTCTCTCTCTCTCTCTCTCTCTCTCTCACACACACACACACACACGCACACACACATCTTTGTTCCCTCATCAAAATTCTCTATCTATTATGAGCCATAATTATCCTGCTTGATCTTTATCTCATCTCTCTCCTCCCCCCTCTTCTATTTTTGTCATGTATCTCACACTCATCTTCTTCTCATCCCCCCCTCTCTCTCTCTCATACACACACACACACACACACACACACACACATCTTTGTTCCCTCATCAACTTCTCTATCTATTATGAGCCATAATTATCCTTCTTGATCTTTATCTCATCTCTCTCCTCCTACCTCTTCTATTTTTGTCATGTATCTTGCACTCATACTCTCTCTCTCTAGGTTTTCTAACTCCTTTCATTCTCTTTATCTCTGTTAACTGTCACTTTTATTGTTGTTCCATGCTTGATAAATCTATCATTTTATCCTTTTGGGAACTTCAAGCCATAGTTCTCTTCAAGGAACATTGAGTAATAAAAGGGAATTCTATTTTCACCTTCCACTTTAGCCCACCTTTGATATGTTTCAACATTGTAATGAATGATCCTAATAGGGAAAAGGAACATTAACAGGTTCATAATACAAATTAAAATGATTCATGGGTACTAATTCCCACCAAGGTTTTCCTCTAGCCAAGGTTTCCCCGTAAACATATCTTGTGTTATGTGTTACGGTTGATTACTTCATTTCAGTATTTAAGTAATTGAGTTAAGTTTCAAGAACCATAAATTAATTATAGAACATTGATTCACCCCCCCTCCTTCTCTCAATGTTCCCATTCCTAACATAGATATTTACAACAAAATTATTAAGCAAAAAAATCATGTTTAGTACTAAAATAAATAAAAAATGCTTTCCATAATCATGGCTAGAACATTCTTTGAGTAGTTGATTTAATCCTCCATTACCAAACATATAAATGATTTTAATTCCTCTTATTTCACTTTCTTAAGACTAACTTAGGTTCAATAGGTATTTTCACATTAATTCATTTATTCTAATCCATATTTAGGTATTCCCTTCTTATTTTATTGTTTTCTTATTTCTTTTGTGTATATGTGTGTGAAATGCTAATCTCAATACATATCCATTACATAAGCCATGGTAATAGCCATTATATAGAGATTAGTAATTACACTTAGAACCCTTTCACTCTCTTTAGAGGTTGAGGTGGAAGAGCCAACTATTTTGCTTGCATTATAGAGGTTAATATCATTTGGTGAAACAATGAATTAGGAAACCCATGCCAAAAATGTTCTAGTTCTCATTAAACTAGTTTTGTTAATAGAGAATGTTAAGGAATGAAACATGATTTCTTTAAAAATATTATTAAGTTAAAGAATTAGAGAGAATTAGAGTTGGTGGATTTGAATGAGAATTGATTAGAAAAGGTGTGTTCTAGAGAAAATACTTAAAGGAAAAATAATATTGAAAGAACATGTTAAAAAATCTAGGATGTGGAGAAAATCTTCTATAAATTCAAATCAAGAGATACATGGTTGGCAGAGGGTGATCTAAACACAATTTTTTTACAATCACACTAAAATTATGAGAATTCAAAATATAATTGTAAGCATCATAAGTGTTGATGGTTGGTACCCATTGAGAACAAAAGATATTCAAAATGAAATTGTTAAGTTATGGAACATGTTTTTGTTAGAGGTGACTTTAAATTCATAGAATATGATAAATTTATTAGAAATATCTCGTCCACTATCAAGGAAAATTAAATAAAATATAAACGTCACTTATCAATGGCTGGATTAATAGAATATAACACATCTAGAATAAGATTACTCTACCTCTCCTAAAATGATAACTGTAATACTCCAAAAATGGGCTATAAGTTCATTAATATCCTGCATCTACATATCGAATGAAATCGACATCAAAGTCCTAACCTAAGGCACATCTAGACATCATCAAATCATAATTGATTATCTTAAATTCTGCATCGCGGAATATTCCTAGTAATATTCCTAATCATCATAATTATCTTTAATTTTATAATTATTTGGCAATAAATCACATTTATCCTAAAATTTGATTAATTAAATATTATGCATATTTAATTAATTAGATTTAATATTTGCCACTTAATTGTTTAATTAAATTTAATTCTATCTATTATTAATTGCATTTTTTAATTTTGACAATAAATCAAAATTCCTATGAATAATTGATTAAATTCTTATTTAATTAATTAAAGCATGTTTTCATTATTTAATAATATAATTTTTAATAAAAGTTTGGTAAAATAGTTAATTAACCCATAAATTAATTATTTTATTTCAAAAAGCAGTTAAGTTGAGAATAAATCACTTTATTTATTTATTAAATCATAATTATCCATGTGCACATTCAAGGACCAATTAAACTCAAAATTGGAAAATCAATGCAAGTTGTTAGCTTTTTGAAACTCAACATCTTTTTGAGTTTTAAAGTGGATCTAAACTTCTAATTCGAGTTGAACTATGCTTTTGCATGTTTTTGTGACTTAATTATCTGTTATTTAAAAATAACTCAAAAATCAACCTGAGTTATTTGAGTGATTTATGGCTTTCTTTCACAACCTCCAAAGCCTTGAATTTCTATAAAAACAAGGCTCAGCTCTTTATAATTCATCTCTCAAATTTGCATCAAAGCATCTCATAATTTTGCAAGCTTACTTTGCCAAAGTCATCTACGAATTGCACAACTATTTTGAAGAATTGGAATTTGGAGAATCAAAGCTTATTGCGAATCAAGGCTATTGTGAGATCAATTTGTTTTTTTTTACATTCATTTAGATTCTTTTTCATATCATTGTTAGATCATTTTAGCATATCAATTTCCATATTAGCATAGATTCATATCAGTTTTTATCATTCTTATTGCATAGAAAATTCAAAAATATAGATTAATTGCATTCATTTCATATCTAGATCAATTGCATTCAAATCCTTCATTTAGGTGTCGTCTAGGTCACTGATCTCGATAACAATCCGAGAACATTAATCTCGCACCTACTAGAAGGCAGTAAATCACTTGGTTAAATTAGATTTCATTTTGCATGATTTTGATTTTTGCTAACCTCTAATATTTTACTAAAGTGTTGTGTTTACAGATCAAGTACAATTTTTACACCCACCATGGGGCAACCCACCTTTGCATGCTGGTTTTGATTTTTTTTTGGGAGCTAAAACCCTAAAGTTTCAAATATTTAATTTTATCTCCCAAACAGCTTGGATTTTTGGTTTGACATTTTTTTTGCAAGTTGGTGACATATCAAAGAAGCTACAATAAAAAAATTAGAATTTTCTGAGATGTTTTGAATTTTTAATAATTTTTTCTTGAAATTCCAAAAAAAATTAATATTTGACACAAATCAGCATATTTTTCCAAAATTTTTATATTTTTGAAAATCTATTTAAATTCTATAGGGGTTCCATTCTTTGTGTTTTAAATTTGGACATGATATTATAGGTCAAATAGTCAATTTATAAAAACTAGTTTGTTTTGATAAAATGGGTCTCTAGGGCACAAATGAAAGGATTTTTATAAAATTTTTGTATTTTTGGAAAGATATCTATTTTTTAGTAGGGGTCTCTATTTTGAATTTCTATTTTTGTGGCAAAAATCATATCAAAAAATCAGATCTTGTTGACTAGGTCAAATGCAGTGCAAAAAAAATTAAAATTTTGTGATGGGTATACACTTATTTTTCATATGATTCAATGCATGATATGAGTTGTCATTTGGATTAATTTCTGGTTATTATTGCTCCTAACAATTTATTTTTAGATCTAACCCTAAGGTTTTCATAAGTTGAATATACCTTGCATATCTTGTTGGCTTGTTGGCTTGTTGGAGAGTTCGTAGCTTACTTGCATAGTAAAGCTCAACAAAAATTGCTAAAAATTAGGTAAAATCTACTAAGCACATTGCAAGGATCCTAGGTATTCTCCTTCATCTAATGACATTTCGATTTGGGACTTAAAATAAATCTCTCGTGTGTCTAGCTTGGGTGATTCTTTTCATGCTTTTGTTTTACACACTTGCATAATTGATACTAGGTTGTGACCCTTTAAGAATTCATTAAGTAGTCTTAGATACTTGTGATTGATTTTGATTGCTATCTTGGGTTATTGGACTCGCTAATCCGTCGGCCCCTCATTTTCACCCCGTGGTTGCAATCTCAGCACCATAAAGGGGAGGGGTCAACAGGACAGAAGCGTTAAGTGTTCCACTTGGCAACCCTTTTGTGCTTTTAGGAACTCACTTGTTTTCTAAGTTGAGGACTCATTTTCAGCTTGTGTGAGGTGTTAAGTGTTCCACCTTGTGGACTCATCCCATATTCGCTTTAAGCGTTAAGTGTTCCTCTTTCTGCTTTTTGGGTACTTTTGGTAGATTTTCTTTCAGGAATATATCTGTGCTCACATAGTAATTAGGCCCTATGAACACTATTCGTGATTCTTGAGAGATTGGATTCCTAGAGAAATCTTTCTTGATGACAGAATCCTTGTAGGTAGGGAGGATACTTAGTGTGTTTCACATTTAACTTGGTTAGTGTGTCTTCTCTTATTGATCGATACATTCTCTCTCTGGAGGGGTTGATAGATCACGTGGGGTTGATATCATAGACCTTGGTGAGACAAACTTTGTCTTAGCGTGTCAGATTAATCTGCTTGCTTTGTTTGGGTTAAAAGTGAAGAGGCATCAAAACCTTGGATCTGGAACCAAGTCCCCTTGTGGTATCATACTGTGAGTCACCTTTAGAGAGGGTTAACCGTAGCGGACAATCCCTTCATAGGGAAAACTGCGTTGACGGAACCTCAAGCGGTCATAGCCATTTTTGTTGTGGTAGTGATAGCCGCTATATAAATGTTCTTGTGGAAGAAATCTCCATGGGTATGGTTCATTGTTGGGTTGTCAGATCTCCCTAGCAGCTCCTGAAGATTAAGTTCTCAGACTATGTCAAAACCCTGGTGCACCGGGATTGGAGTTCACCCCTTTGGATCATAAAAGTTGCAGAGTCAAACCATTACTAAAAACCCTAGCGAGGCCAAATTTTCATTTTATAGGGTATATGTGCGTTATTGCAAAACATTTTTGGAACATACACAATTAGCGCTTCTGAGGATTAGAACGAATAAGTCACTTGATTGTTCATGCACAAGGTTGCTATTGCCCTTGTTCATTGTTTTCAGACATGCTTGAAATCACTTACTTGCTATTTTGCATGCTTGTTTATCTATCTGGTTATTGAAAACAAACAAATCTGTTACAATCTTCAAATCTAGACATTGAAATTTGCAAACAATTCAAATCTGAAAACTCAAAATTTGCAAAATCTGAAGTCAAATTCTTTTCTAGAGTCAAAAGTCATCTCAGGAGGTCAGAAAGTCATACGAGTTTCCATCAAGTGTCATTTCATTGCAACCCATCTATCATATGATAGAAAACCCAGTGTCGTACGAGTTTTCATGCCAGCAAATTCTCAAAGTCAAAATCTTGCAACTGTCGTATGAGATTTTCAACTATCATTTCATTGCTACCCAACTGTCATACAAGTTTTACAACTATCGTTTCATAGCATACCCAATGTCGTACGAGTCTGCAGAGTGTCGTTTGAGAAATTTTTGAAAGTTGTCAGAAAATTGTCAGGATTGCCAGATATTTAGCTCTTTTAGCCTAGTTTCAGAATCTGTCAAATGAGTCACTGTGTCAAGAACATAGCAGTAGCCATTGAGAATCGGTACACATGTCTCAAAGAATCAGTACACATGAAGAAGAAATTTTGATCACCGCTATGATGAAGTAGCTGCAAGCTATGCAAGTTGAACTTAACAATCTTAAGAAAGAAAAGGAACCTAAAGAGTTCTCCATGGAATCTCTATACTATTTTCCATTTGATAAAGACTTGTACATGTCACCATGCCCCTAGATAGAATTTGAGCAATGTGACAACCCTTATG
The DNA here is from genome assembly GCA_027943335.1 of Chamaecyparis obtusa. Classification (NCBI taxonomy): domain Eukaryota; kingdom Viridiplantae; phylum Streptophyta; class Pinopsida; order Cupressales; family Cupressaceae; genus Chamaecyparis; species Chamaecyparis obtusa. The sequence continues at coordinate 90,374 of BSBK01000838.1, read as the reverse complement.
ATACCTCTTCCATAGAGAGTGACACATCCAACTTTGAAGACTATGATGACTATGACGATATACAATGTAATCATACCTATGACACCTCTGTTCCTAAGAGTCCTCCTTGTTGTGTGTTCCTACTTACTACAAATGGGCCATCACATTGGATAGATCGTGATGGTGATCCATATGATTCTGATTTTGAAAGAGACTTTGATGGCTTTTGTGGACAATACCTTGATTATGATCCATCTACTACTGCTGAGGACTATAAAATGCATCGTGCTAGCTTGAAATGTCAATACTATAAGGATCTCTCCTCTAAGAACTCTCATGCTGAAAATAAAGATTACACTCTCAAGCAAGATCATGTTAATGTTGGACCTTTGTCTTATGATGGTTCCCATCCATCCCCTACTTCCTCCAGTACCCATACATTTCTTAAAGCTTCTGAGTCTTTCAAATCTTTCACAAAACCTTCATCTAATGAAAGTCTTGATACTTTTCACTATAGTTATCCTCCAGGGCTACCTCTTAAAGAAACTCAAGCTAACCTTCACTTGGCTGCAAATACTTTCAATAATGATAAACCTAAGGAGCCTAAGTCTTCATATGCTATAATGCCTACTTCAGCTAGTCCTTCACCATCTCTTCCAAAGTCATCCATACAATCCCAACATGATTCCTTGTCCTTAGAAGTGGCTCCATGTCGAGAGGACTCTAAAAATGATAAAGAAAAGAACATAAAGAAAGATCAAGATCAAGAACCCTCCATGTCATCCACTCCTTTTCACAATGTCTCTTATCCACCTCAGGGTTCTTTTGATCTTGCACACCCTTTCCCATTCATTCCACCATGTCTTAAATTTTCTCCTAAGCAAGATCAGGCTACTACTTACACCGTTGAGCTTATTGACAATCAAAATAACCTTACCCCACTTCCAATTTCCAAAGATGATACTTCCATTAAGGTTATTGAAAATGATTTTGTTACTTCCAATGTTAAGCCTATTGAAAATTAAGAGAAAAATGATACGCTTATGCTTTCCAAAGATCCTTGCCAAGATCAAAGTCTTCCATCTTCTTATTCTACCACTCCATGTTCGCTTCCACTTTCTACTCTTCCTAAGTCTTTGCAAAATTTGAACAATCCTATCAAAGAAGGTGCTCATATTGAAGATGTCCATGATTCTATTGAAAATTCTAATGCTCACTATAAAGATGCTAATATCCTTGGTTGTCATATAGATGCTGATGAACTTATTGATTATCCTTTTGCATCTTCCACTTCCATCCTCGGACCTCTTCCACCAATACTAAGGGCTTCATGTCTGCCTTCCATCTTGGGTCCTTATGTCCCTTCACTTTCCCCTTCTAACTCTCCTAATTTTCCATCCATATTGGATCCTTACATCCCTCCATCTCCCATCTTTCCTCAAGATCAACATAGATGCATACCCTTGAATCTTTTTCATCCACCCACCCATCTAAACTGGTCATATCCTCCTCCTTCTTCCACAAGTCCCAAGTCTTTCAGAAGTAACTTGAATGTTCAATACAAGAAAAAGAAGCAATACAAGAATCCATCAAAAAGAGAAGATCACCATGTCTCCTCAAAATGACATGGAAACATAAAGTCAAAAGAGATATCTAAGAAAAAAATTACAAGACAAGTATGGGTTCCAAAATTCATCATTGAAGATATTCTCTCTAGATCATCAAAAGGAAATAAAAAACCTACGGCTATATGGATTCCAAAGACTTCCACTTCATCTTCTTCCAAAATAATTCCTCCATTCCATGCGCCTAAACCACAACCTCTGCTATCCATTTGCCATATTCCTTCATGTATTCCTTCATTCATGATTCCTCCATCCTCTCACCACCCTTCAAGGTATATGTTGATGATGATCTTGCCTTCCTTTCCACCTACCATTTCACAGTCCTTCCATTCATTATCCTTCTACCTTCTATCATTTTTCCTCATTTGCTTATTCCTCCTATCTTCCAACCTCACTCACTTTACATAAAATCTTATCCTCCATTTTTCTCTTCCATCTCCCTTTCCCTATCATCATCTTTGAGCATATCATTTGAATCCTTGGTATATCATGGTTTATCCTTTCAAGGAGCACTATCTAAAAAGCTTGCCTTCTTCCAAAAATAAAAAAATAAAAAAATTGAAAATGTGCCTTGGTGAAAACCTGGAAACAGGCACCTTGGTAGAAAAAGTAAAGAGAAATAAATTCATCCTATGGTGAAAACCACTCCCTTGTGGCACCTTGGATAAGTACCATGATGAAAACCTGGCAATCAGGCATCATGCGTAGTTCTTCTACATATTTCATCCATTCCATCTTCTCTCTTTGATCTTGACAATGTTGATCTATACATGAACATTTGGCTATCTTGTGAGCTATCTTATGATGATCTTGCTTTCATTACCTTCCTATTTAGCCTTCATGTCTATCTTCCTCCATTCATTATAGCCTTTTGCTATCATTTTCCCCTTTGGTCTTGATCTAAAAAAAAAAAAAGAAAGAGTAAAACACAGTGCTATGAAGCCTCTTGACATGTCTACTCCTTTGGACTACATCCTGTCCTTCTTTGGCATTACGCTTTTGTGACTTATATCCTATGCTGGCCTTTCATTGCTTGTCCAAATGTGCTTTACATGACAATTTTTCCCTAGCTTGAGTATTCTTGAAGAGTTTTCCCTTGAGGATTTCTTCCTTTCATTCTCCTTCATTCTCTTGTCTTCCATCTCTTCCACCAGCTTGCCAATCCCTCTTGTTCTCCACCTTGCTAGACATTGGGACTGCACGATAGAATCTTGCTTGGGAGTTTACAATGGAAAAAGATGCTATCAAGTATACCAAGTATCAGAACTAGTATCAGAACAATTATCAAAATCATTATCAGAATCAGTATCAGAATCAGTATCAGAACCAGTATCAGAACAATTATCATAATCAGTATCAGAATCAGTATCAAAACCAGTATCAGAACAAGTATCAGAACTAGTATCAGAACCAGTATCAAAATCAGTATTAGAACAAGTATCAAAACACCTACTAGGGCTACACCTTTTTCTTTAGTTTATGGGTCTGAAGCAGTACTACCTATTGAGGTCGAAATCCCATCACTAAGAATCAGAATGCATGGTCTAGTAACTGATGACGACTACAGAGTGTCTAGGTTGCAAGAACTAGAACTACTAGATGAGCACAGACAAGCAGCGTATGATCATCTCAGAGTATATCAGAAGAGAATGTCTAGAGGCTACAACAAGAAAGTCAGACACAGAATTTCAGGTTGGCGATCTAGTCTTGAGAGAAAATCTTAAAAATCAATCCAATCGAGAATGCAAGGGGAAGTTCAAACCCAACTGGCTGGGTCCCTTTCTAATCATTGCTAATTTTGGCTCTGGTGCCTATCAACTCTCAACGACTGAAGGAGAATAGCTCCAAGAACCAATCAACGTTCTCCATCTGAAGAAATTCTATGCCTAAAGCATTCAGTCTATGGTAAAATGTCTTGAAAAAATCTTAAAAATTAGAAAAAGTCCTAACAAAATGAACATCTTGGTGAAAACCTAGCAATAGGTGCCTTGATAATTCACAAAAAAATTAAAAAAAATATCAAAAATTAAAAAAAATTTTAAAAAATCAAAAATCAAAAAAAAAAAAAGGAAAAGAAAAGAAAAAGTGCCTTGGTGAAAACCTGGAAACAAGCACCTTGGTAGCAAAAATAGAATCTCTGCCAAGATGGTGAAAACCCAGCAAACGGGCGCCACTTATTCCAAATGCTCCATCTATCAGTGCAATCTTGGTCTTTCCTAGCTTTCAATCTTGCTTTAGTTTGTACATATCTCCCGGTTTGTTTCTGCATTTCCAATTTTCAATAAGTTAGTCTGTACACCAATCAGCTCAAGGGTCTGTATCCTATCAATGCTTAACACTTGGGGGCAATCAATGTCATATCCTATGGTCTCCCATGTATCTTAGACGTGTCAATATCCAGTCAGAGTCCTTTGAAGCTATATTTGAGTCATTCAAGTCTGTCTTCCCTCCAGAAAAGATTTTGCATCTACAACAATGCAATCAAACAACAAACTGAAAGCAATCTATGCTTTTTTTTTACATGCTTTTATCTCTTTGTATGCTTACTGATTCGCATTGAGATTTTTGCATATTGTGTCTCTTCGAGCCCTTCGATGATGTCCTTGACAGGATTTAGAGAGTGATGACTGGGGGCATAATCTTTTCTTTGTCTTCTGCTTGTATGTGAAAATCTAACAACTTTGGAAATTTTGGATTGAAATGGTGTCTGACTGTAAGAGCCTCTATCTTGAATTGGATGGCCATGCGTACCTCGGCCATTGATACCTAGAAAATTTAAGGAAGTTTGATCTAACTATTGTCTTTTTGAGTGAGTTCTTTCTCCTACTGTGAAATGCAATCTTACCTAAGGATGTGAACGATAAAGGGTCACTACAGGTAATTCACATCAGATTTAGAATAATCTCTTGGCTATTTGATGTGTTTGTCATGCAAGGTGTATTCAAGTCATCAGGACATTTATGTTTTGATGCTTATGCAAATTGCTATATCAAAATGGACATGATATTCAGGTCATCCTAGCGTTTATGCCTTGGTACTTATATCTAATCCGACATTCCAAAAATAAAATCAATATTCATATGTCCATGGTTGTTTGACCAGTGGGGGTTGTATTGATTCTTGCGCATACAAATCAATATTCATATGTCTATAGTTTTTTTTAGCTAGTGGGCATTGTATTGATTTATCCGGTTACCTAAAAGTTCAATGATGATAACAAATTGACATATGATCAGTGACTAGGTCCTAGGTCTTAGGTTGCATTTCATTTTGCATGTCTCTTTGCATTTTGCATGTTGCATGATCTCATAATGGCTAAATGAACTTCAATGCTTAAACAATTCTCCACTCGCATCTTCAAATCTAACAAGAGTTGAATCTCACATGAAGGTTCCTCCAATGAAATAGCAAGTAGAATCCTTTTTCGGGATCAAAATTCAAATCATAGATCATTCATATTGTTAACTACTTGCATAATCGACCTTCAATCATCACAGAAATCCAGTATTCAACTTAACTGATTATCTAACATCAAACTATCAAAATTTCAACTTGGTCAACCATGGTCAACTCATGGTCACACCTAGTCAAACTTGGTCTTTTGGACCCTCCAAACGATGTAGAATGTGTTCCCGGATGTGTTTAACCACTTCTCAAATCAATTAACATGCTTATGAACTCTCAACGCTGACTTTTCTTGTCAGATTTCAATTTTAATCCCGAAGGGGGCATGGTATTGCACATCATTTAAAGTCTGTAAATCAATTTCTATCAATATCTTTCATCAGTGATCAAGACAAACAATCACATCTAGTTACTAATTCATCAAAAAGTCCTCATCGCTCGGGGCAAATCTATCATCACTTGGGGCATATCAAATTCATCGTCGATCCATATCAATCTGGTATTCTCCTAATCTTGTAAACTGTATCAGTTTTTGCAACCATCAGATCATAGTGTTCTTTCCTTGGTTCTTCAGCAACTGAAGGATTCGGATGTGATACCTGCTAGTTCTGCTAAGACAATCGAGTCTAGAACGGGTCACTCACTTCTTTGCAATCCTAAGGTTTGGAATCAGACGTTTTGACACTTTTTCGCAATCATAGGTTCATTTGCTGTTATAGTGAACATTATCTTTGGTCATTCAGGACCTATTATCTCCATATCAAATCAATATCAATCAACTTTTGTCTCATATCAATTATCAATTTCAAACATCAGTTTCATATCTTTATCAAACACAGACTATCTTTGAACCACTATGCTTTGCACAGTAATTCAAAGAGGGGCAAAATGTAATACCCCAAAAATGGGCTATAAGTTCATTAATATCCTGCATCTACATATCAAACGAAATCGACATCAAAGTCCTAACCTAAGGCACATCTAAACATCATCGAATCATAATTGATTATCTTAAATTCTGCATCGGGGAATATTCCTAGTAATATTCCTAATCATCATAATTATCTTTAATTTTATAATTATTTGGCAATAAATCACATTTATCCTAAAATTTAATTAATTAAATATTTTGCATATTTAATTAATTAGATTTAATATTTGCCACTTAATTGTTTAATTAAATTTAATTCTATCTATTATTAATTGTATTATTTAATTTTGACAATAAATCAAAATTCCTATGAATAATTGATTAAATTCTTATTTAATTAATTAAAGCATGTTGTCATTATTTAATAATATAATTTTTAATAAAAGTTTGGTAAAATAGTTAATTAACCCATAAATTAATTATTTTATTTCAAAAAGTAGTTAAGTTGAGAATAAATCACTTTATTTATTTATTAAATCATAATTATCCATGTGCACATTCAAGGACCAGTTAAACTCAAAATTGGAAAATCAATGCAAGTTGTTAGCTTTTTGAAACTCAACATCTTTTTGAGTTTTAAAGTGGATCTAAACTTCTAATTTGAGTTGAACTGTGCTTTTGCATGTTTTTGTGACTTAATTATTTGTTATTTAAAAATAACTCAAAAATCAACCTAAGTTATTTGAGTGATTTATGGCTTTCTTTCACAACCTCCAAAGCCTTGGATTTCTATAAAAACAAGACTCGGCTCTTCATAATTCATTTCTCAAATTTGCATCAAAGCATCTCATAATTTTGCAAGCTTACTTTGCCAAAGTCATCTATGAATTGCACAACTATTTTGAAGAATTGGAATTTGGAGAATCAAAGCTTATTGTGAATCAAGGCTATTGTGAGATCAATTTGTTTTTTTTAACATTCATTTAGATTCTTTTTCATATCATTGTTAGATCATTTTAGCATATCAATTTCCATATTAGCATAGATTCATATCAATTTTTATCATTCTTATTGCATAGAAAATTCAAAAATATAGATTAATGCTCATTTGGCATATGGCTAGTGGGAACTTCAATTGAGAGCAAGCATAAGACCAAAAAATAAAAATAATATACATTATGCCATGACATAAATTCAATTTGGGTGACCCTCCATGAGTTAACATAATAACTATTGAGAGGGAGGTGGTATGGGAGGCTACCTCGATATTAATAGATGTACCAAAGGAAAATGAAGGACCAAAGACCAAAACATATTAACAATAGAGAAGTAGGACATTATGGTAGAATGAGAACATAGTTAAAGAAAAAAAGAGGAAAGTCCACGTGATTTTTGTGGTGATAAATCACTATATTTTTAGTTGTCCTAAATTTAATACTTCTATAAGAATGTGTTTGTGTCATGATGAAAAATTTGATTAATCGTTTGGTCTCTATGTAACCTATTATGCTAAAGTAGTATTGAATACCTAAAGTAGAAGAGAAAATGTTAAATAATGTAAGAAATCAAATATAGAAAATAAATCTAGAATTGGCGAATCTTCCTTGACAAATGAGAAAGTGGAAAAATAATACAAAGAATAAGGGAGATTCTCAAGAAGAAAGCTATATAGAAACTTTCAAAATAGAGAAAAAGATCAAAATTAATTATCTAAATTTGGATTAGCAGAAGCATGTGATAGGTAAAACTTCCAACAATTTTAGATGAACAAAAGTGTGCTCATCATAAATTTTATTATACTCACATGCAAATCTAATGTAAACTTCAACAAGTCAATAATAAATTTTTAATTAGAATTCCACATTTTTTATTATATTATAATAAAAGTGCACTCTACCATTTAAAAGAAAAATAATAGTTCAGGAAGAATTATCTTTATAAAATATAGCAAAATCTTCGAAAAAAATATTGAAGGAAGCAAACAAGAGTTAGAGCTGGAAAGCAAAAAACTATTGTATAGAATAATAGAGAAAAATAAAAACCCATTGTTCACAATACAAAATAAGATTTCAACCTTCTTTCATACATAATTCTTCTTGACAAAAATAAAATCTACGAGGTCAAATCTAGAAGAATATGAATAAACTGATAAGTCTTCTTCTCTAATCTTCTTTCTTTCACAATTCTCACTCTAACTACGTAAAAGTACCATTCTTGGATAGGTTGGAAATATCTTTTGTAAAATATATTTTGATAGACAAAAATATGGAAACAAAGCCATTGTTAAACATGGTATTGATCAAATGAGTGCAATGATAATGTCAAATGAAAGTGAAAGTTGGGTGTGTTTGGACAAGGTTTTAGATGGAAGAAATGTATTCAAAGAAATCAATGTAAGGAAAATGTGATTGTGATCTCCAACTATTGTGATAAGGTTGTATCACATGATATTTGGAGAAGTCTTGGCTTTGAAGAACTTAGAGAGAATGCATTATTGAGATACCACTTGAAATTGGTCTACAAGGGAGTCAACACACATGGAAAGGTTGAGGGGCCAAGATTGGAATTAGTTTGTCCTGAGACATCAATTGGAAGCTTGATATGACATAATTGACGAGATAGAGAAAACACTGAGATTGGAAGCAGTTTGTCCTGAAACAACATTATGCTTAGTGCAAGAGATTTTGATGTTATGGTACGTACCGTGTATTGAATCTTGTTTTCTATTTCAGAATGCAATATTTTACTTCTTCGCGTTAGAGACTCTCAAACTTGCAATTATTGCATTCTGTTATCTTTGTCATTGGTCAATTTTACTAATTCACTATTTTCATTGATCAATTGAATCTTGGCTCTTCTATTCTCGTGGAAGATGGGTGTAAGGAGGCTGGAATTTGACAAAAGGGGATCTAACTTCAATTGCATTGGCAATCAATAGACACAATAAATAATTCTAGAAGCACATATATTTTGTTGCATTGTTTATTGCACTGGGTTATTTCAAAATGATATCTCTCAACTTTAGTTTACATAAATTTTCAAAAATATAGATATTAGAATCCATGTTTAATTAAATTTAAATATCATAAATAAACATCTAAGAATCACATTGTTTAAATATAGATCTATCAATTCAATCAGTTTAGTGTCCATTAATCTCATTTTCCAAAGTAAATGTATTTAAAATAATTTTAAAAAATTAATAATTATTTAACTACTAATCCCTTATAACTATGAAAGTAGTGCGTAGTCATATTTTTACAGCTGTGGATTCCATTCATAATGGTTGCAACTGAAATTTAGGAGCTCAACATCGTGGAATGAATTGTTTAAAAAAAAACCTTATATATCTATGAAAGTTGTGCATATTATCTATTGATGGAAACACAAGAAAGAGATTCGATATTTAATTCATATATAATTGTTCTTGATTAACACACGGATTGGATGGAGAGTAGGATTATGGGAATATATAAACATCTTATATAATTTTCTTGGTTAATTCTATTTAATTTCTTTAATTAATTAATTTTTAAAGTAGAATTTAAGTAGTATTTTATTTAAAGAATAATAAAAATATCATATATATATAGTAATTATGCACATAAGATGTTTAATTTTATTTAAAATAATTAATAAGCATATAAAATCATAATTTTCCTCAATAATTCTAAGTCTATATTTCATTTTTTACTCTGAATAATTTTAATTAGAATTTGAGATTACGACAAACAATGTTTATGTGTCCTACATAGTTAAGAATACTAATAATGAAGACAAGAGTTTTAGTTTCTTTTAGAACAAGTGCCACTTAGTGGCTAAGTACTTGCCTTTATTTAGTTATAGTAGAAACTAAAGTAGAAGTAATAGTATATTAATTTTTTAATTATTATGTTTTATATAGTTATAGTAGAAGTAATATTTTTTTATAATTAAAAGTTTTTTAATGTAGAATAATATTATAATTATAGTTATTTAATTTAGTATAGTTGTAACAATAAATAATTTTATTTTTTAATTATAATTATTTAAAAAAAATTATAACTTATAAATTATAATTAATTTAAATTTTATTTATATTATTTCTTAATCTTAATTTTATTTTATTAATATATATTTTAATTATATATGATTGAAATATAATTATATATATATGATATGTATTATTATATTATATATTAGATTGTATTGTAATATTATATATTTTATATGGTTTTTACATTAGAGACAATTGATATTTTTCCAGATTAATGCTATTAAAAATATAATTTACATTAGGATAAATATTTTTTAGAATTAAAAAACTTACATAACATGCATGTAAACTTTAGAATGATAAAATAAATTTGAAAAATAAAAAACAACTTACTTACCATTGGTTCATATGATTTTTTTAATAACTAGTTAACTAGTAGAATCCAAAATTTATTACAATAGTAATGTGCCTTATCAGCAAGTACTAATAACCAATGAACATATAAGATTAAAATAATTGTAATTGAAATTAGAGTTCAATTAGAGTTAGAGCTATAGTTTAATTAAAGTCATGATAAGGTTTAAGGATTAATTACAGTCACTAACACATTTTGACACATTGGAACGCTCAAGTGTGTCTTAAGGGGTTCTAGAACCCATTAAGACACACTTGAGCATTTCAATGTGTCAAAAGGGGTCATGGGGACTCCCTAGGAGTCCTAACACATGATAAGGCATACTAGGACCCATAGGGAGTCTCCATGACCCATTTTGACACATTTGAATGCTCAAGTGTGTCTGAAGGGGTCCTGAGGCCCCTTAAGACACACTTGAGCATTCAAATGTGTCAAAAGGGGTCATGGGGACTCCTTAGGGGTCCTAACACATGGTAAGGCATACTAGGACCCCTAGGGAGTCCCCATGACCCCTTTTGACACATTTAAATTTTCAAGTGTGTCTGAAGGGGTCCTAAGACCACTTAAGACACACTTGAGCATTCAAATGTGTCAAAAGGGGTCATGGGGACTTCCTAGGGGTCCTAACACATGATAAGGCATACTAGGACCCCTAGGGAGTCTAGATGACCTCTTTTGACACATTCGAAGGCTCAAGTGTGTCTGAAGGGGTCCTAGGACCCCTTAAGACACACTCAAGTATTCCAATGTGTCAAAAGGGGTCATGGGGACTCCATTGGGGTCCTAACATGTGATAAGGTAGACTAGGACACCTAGGGAGTACCCATGACCCCTTTTGACACATTTGAAAGCTCAAGTGTGTCTAAAGGGGTCCTAAGACCCCATAAGACACAATTTAAGATTCAAATCTCTCAAAAGGGGTCATGGGGACTCCCTAGGGGTCCTAACACATGATAAGGTGTACTAGGATGCTTAGGGAGTCCCCATGACCCCTTTTGACACATTGGAACCCACAAGTGTGTCCCAAGGGGTCCTGATCCCTTCTGACATATTTGAATGCTCAAGTGTTTTCGAAGAGGTCCTAAGACCCCTTAAGACACACTTGAGGGTTCCAATGTGTCAAAAGGGGTCATGCGGACTCCCTAGGGGTCCTAACGCATGATAAGGTGTAATAGGACCCCTAGGGAGTCCCCATGACCCCTTTTGACACATTTGAATGCTCAAGTGTGTTCGAAGGGGTCCTAAGACCCCTTAAGACACACTTGAGAGTTCAAATATGTCAAAAGGGGTCATGGGGACTCCCTAGGGGTCCTAACATGTGATAAGGCATACTAGGACCCCTAGGGAGTCCCCATGACTCCTTTTGACACATTTTAACATTCAAGTGAGTTTGAAGGGGTCCTAGAACCCCCTAAGACACACTTGAGCATTCCAATGTGTCAAAAGGGGTCATGGAGACTCCCTAGGGGCCCTAACATGTGATATGGTGTACTAGGGCCCCTAGGGAGTCCCAATGACCCCTTTTGACACATTTGAATGCTCAAGTGTGTCTAAAGGGGTCCTAAGACCAATTAAGACACACTTGAGCATTCAAAAGTGTCAAAAAGAGTCATGGGGACTCCCTAGGGGTCCTAACACATGATAAGGCATACTAGGACCCCTAGAGAGTCCCCATGACCCCTTTTGACACATTTGAACACTCAAGTGTGTCCGAAGGGGTCCTAAAACCCCTTAAGACACACTTGAGCATTCAAATGTGTTAAAAGGGTTCATGGGGACTCCCCAGGGGTCCTAACGCGTGATTGTGTAATCTAAATAGTGTACTTCTCTAAGTTATTATATCCAAGGGAATCTATGAGTGGGAAACCTTGAGAAAGCGACCTAGAGCTCCCTAGGTATGGAGTGCAAGGGTATTTTAAGTTTGCTCTCAGCTAGAGCTATTAAGCCTATAACCTTGCTAGTAAACCATGCAATGGAAGATTCAATGAAGAAAAGGGAAAGAATGCCAATATCCACAAGAAATATAAATGAGAATTTAATGCAATACTATGCTAGAATGAAGATGCAAGCTAAGCTATAAAAATGAAAAATAGAAGTATTACGAATCCTTGCTAATTAAACTATGTGAGCTAATCTATAACATAAAGGAAACTAAATTAAGAATGCAATGATAATGAAACTAAGCTATGATGCAAGAATAAAAATGAAATGATGATGCAATCTTTCAATATGAGAGATCTAAGAATACCATAGCTCCAAAATGCCAAGATTGAGAAGCTCCAAGACTCCAAGATGCTAAGATGCCAAGACTCCAAGAGGATGAATCATGCAAAAGATGGATTATTTGCAAGAGATGGAAAAGATGAGTGATTAAGAATAAGGAGAGAGCCTCCTTTTAAAGGATTTTAGAAATGAACGGACGGTCAAGATTAAGAGGCAAAAAAGAATTATCAAAGGTGAAAATTAAATCTTGGTTGATCCATGTGCTCAAGATTCTCAAGAGGCAAAATCAATGGACATGGTTAAGAGGCAAAAAAGACAAGAGGCAAAAAGATATGTGGAAGAGATTAAGAGGCAAAAAGATATTCCACTCACCTTGAAAAGTGTGCATTCATGTGAAGACAAAAAGTCTTTTTATTTTTATTTTTATTTTATTATTTATTTATTATTTTTAGAAAAGTGGTTTCCATTAAAAAGATTTTTTTATTTAATTAAAAGAGATTTTTAATTAAAAGGGAGCATGTTCTCTTAATTAAATAAGATTTTTATTTTTTTATTTTTTTCTCTTTTTATAAAATAAGAATAGTGTTTTATTTGTGCAACTTAGGATAAGAGGAAAAGTGGGAGCTTTTTATTTATTAAAAGGGGAGGAAATATTCCTTTTAAATAAATAAAGACTTAGGATAAAATGGTTAGCCCATAGAAAATAATCGAATAAATGACAGAACTAGGATTTGATATAGAATAAGCAATTTATGATTTTAGCAAAAAGGAGCTAATGACCATTTTTAGGTGATTACATTTGCCCCTCTTTGACTAATGTGTGATCAATTTGGGAACACATTATGTCAAAGAATAGATCAGCCAAGAAGGCAACAGATAGCCAAGAAGGCAAGAAAATAGCAATCTGACTCCAAAGAATGAAGTACAGAAAAATAGAAAATCCTACATGGTCAGCCTAGTAGCGATAATACTGAACACTTAGGAAAGAGATAGCCAATAAGATATGATGTACCTACCCCCTCAGGATCAAAAGCAAAATCCAGGTAGAGGGAAAGCAGAAGCAAGAGCAGCATGATCAAATCACTAGAAATCATAATCGAAGAAAGAGAATAGAATAACCATCAAGCAATGAAGGTATGCCCCACACATGGGACCCAGGGCATGAACCAAGCGGTCCCTCAACCTGAAAACACCACGGAGGGGGAAGAATTTGAACTTGAGATTGAAAGTGAATGAAAGACTAGAAGTTTGAAAGAGATGGAGATGAAGAGGTGAAGAATGCCCCAGTGAAGATCAAAGGATCAGGCCTCAAAAGGTTAGCCAACTGCGTGGAAGAAGGAGAAAGGTGATTTGGGTGATCAAGGATTTCGGTTTGGATCCCAAAATGAAACGAAAATGATGTGATATGAAAGACCAGAAGTGAAAGACATGATCGGGAAGAAGTGAAAGGCGAGTGGAGTTGATTAACAAGTCCATGAAAGATAAAGGAGAGCTCTCTCCATATGCAAGATGCAAGACTAACTAACATGAACTTAAGAATCCAAGCTACATGAAAAGTGGTTTACTTGCAAGGTTACGAAGCTAATAGACATCTAATTATCATCATCGAGCGTTATTGGTAGCTTTGCAAGATCATACAATGCACACTAGCATAACTATGTGGATATGAATATGATCTATATCAGATAGAAATGTGGGAATCCCACCTAGGCACCAAAGACATGTAAGTCAAGATGACTAGTGTAGTGAGATTACCTAAGTTTGATATGGCAAGATTATGCTAGCATCAAGACACATGAAAAGTCAAGATAACTATAAGCATGCAATTGTGAAATAGTGAAGGATAATACCTTGTAGGTCCATAGTGTCAAGTAAGACTAGCATAAATGCTCATAACAGTTAGGACCAACAAAATATACCCACAAGCAGAAAAAGAAATAAAAAATGTTCTCATTCCCTCAGTCTTCTAGCTATGCATCATCAAAAATGATCATAGGGGGAGAACACTCAGCAAAGAAATCATCATAGATAGCATGCAAAGAAATAAAGTCAAACAAATCTTAGCAAGTCAAGTGCGTGTGTGTAGGTCATAGAGTCAAACTTTGAGTATCGCATCTGCAAATGAGAAATATCATATCATACTAGACTGTAGGGTAGGACATCTGATAAGTGTTGAGAAACACTCGACACAAGCGTAGTGTTGAAAAACATAGTTTGAACCAAGTTGCCCAAGAAACCCTGACGCACAAAGAGACCCAAGATCAGCTCAAAACAACAAATGCCCCCTAGACTAAGACAAGAGTCAATTCCAGGCTAGGAGAGGCAAAGCGAAAAGTGGAGCGAAAGAGCACCATGCAAGACTGATAGACATAGGTGCAAGGGTCTCAAGCAGCACCTGTTTCCAGGTTTTCACCACTTGAGAGATTTATTGCAATTTTTTTCAGGACTTTTTATAATTTTTTTGTATTTTTGCTACCAAGATGCCTATTTCCAGGTTTTCACCAAGGCACTTTTTCAAAAAAAAAAAATTGATTTTTTGAATTTTTTGATTTTTCTGGTGAGACATCAAAGCGCCTATTGCTAGGTTTTCACTAGGATGCTCTCTTTTTTTCAGTACTTTTTATGCTTTTAAAGATTTTTTCAGCATCATATACGAATTTTTTTGGAGTTTTTTGAGGATCATAAAGTATGTACAAAGAATGCCCCAGATAGAAACAGGCATCAAGAATCTACTTCCTCTGATGTAGAGAACTGATAGGCCCCAAGCCTAGATGCTACAACTGTGATGATAGGAGGTCTCAACCAGTTTGACCAATAATAACCAGCCCTAAGCAATGTATGAGCTAGCGGAGGATCATTAGAATGTGATCCACATATGCCATCGTGGATTTCAGCTAGCACTTTTTCTGACTCCTCTATTTCTAGACACCTAAGGAGAGTTTCATCTAGACCCTTCCTATAAAAGTCACCAGAGACAAAGGCAAAGTGTAAGGGATGGTAGGACGAAAGGTGTGGTGGATTTCCAAGAGGAATATGAGGTGGAAGATATGAAAATATGGTAGGATTGTAAGATTTGTAAGCAGGATAGCGTAATTCATCCACCAGGAACTTGAAGCGAGATTTATGCCTTTTCATTTGTAAGATGGATGTTGAAGTGACCAAGGCATTACCAACTTTGTTCTCAGCTTTAGGAATGGGCTGAAGTATACCAGATATGAGATCATGCTTGAAGTAGTGCACCATTTTTTTGTAGAGAATCAACTTGTCATCTTTTATTTGAGAATCATTATTTTTTAGTAGATTTTTATTTTTACTTTTTTGAGGTTTGGATACCACCACAATGTGGTTTTTTCCATCCAACCATTTCTCTTTTCTTTTGACTTGATGACTGTGATACTTAATTGTTGATTCAATCTTTTTTGTTACTAGTTCGCTGGTGGAAGAAGTAATAGGTGTTAATGCGAGATGAAATGAAGTGATTGGTTCAATAGCATTTATGTGAGGGGTGTCATCTTTGGTAACAAGAGAGATTGAGTCTATAAGGTAGGCTCCAGAAGTAGCTAGATATAGATTTGTCATAGAAGGACCAACGTAGTCAACTAAGGCAATACGGGGAACAAACTCATCAGACCCGACATGAGACTCATCAACTACGTCAGGTGGGTAACGAGAGGTATGAACTACATCAACATCCATATCTTTCATGGAAGAATTTTCTGGAAAAGGCTTAAGATGCCGAGAAGTAGAGATACTCATGTCATTAGGTGAGAGATCACCTCTTGGTAGCAGCCGTGCAATGTTGTGATGTTGTCTATCATAGTACAATGATTCTTTAGGCACATAGGTTCTAGACATAGAGGCCTCAACTATATCATCACTAGATATACATTCTTCTTGCCATAGAAGTGAAGTAGAAGGAAGATCATCTCCCATTTGAGCCATAGTGTGTAGTGGTGACTCATCTATATCTGTGTCTAAATTATTGAGCATGGGAATATTTCTAGAATCTTCTCTATAGATCCACTCTTGAATAGCTTGTTCTTCTCTTTCTACTTCTAAAGGAATTGATGAAGGAACAAAAGTATCAAAGATCACCATAGCAGAAGTGGAAGGCTTCATTTTATTAGAAGGTTTCCCATATGACCTAGGAGAAATAGGTATAGAAGCAAAGGAATCCAGTGTATATTCACCCATACCAAGGCTCATCATCTTAAGTGTTTTCTCAGTAGCAACTAGAGATGTACTAACATCAACAGAAGGTTCATTGTGAGAAACAAATTTTACAGTAGCAGCAAGAGCATTAATAGCAATAGTATGGTCTCCAGGAATCACAACTTCAGTGCCATTGTATGAAAATTTGACGCACTGATGATAAGTGGAAGGAACAGCCTACATGTCATGGATCCAAGGATGACCCAAAAGAATGTTATATGCAAGTGGAATGTCCAATACTTGAAAGTTAATATCTTTTGTGATAGGGCCCACTCGGACAGGCAATGTGACAAGACCTTTGGAAGATCTTTCTACTTCATCATAAGCTTTTATAGTAATCTTCTTCTTAGAATCCATAGCAAATTCTGACAAACCCAACTGTTGTATGACATTGAAAGAAACAATATTTAACCCTACACCATTGTCTATCAGGACTCAGTGGACTCGGGTATTGTAGACTAGAACTTCAATGTGTAAAGCTAGATTATGCGGGTGAGCAATAGATATGTCATCTTCTGCAGAAAAGGAGAGAGATAGTGGAGATGAAATGTGGTTGACCATAGCCTGAAATTGATCTGGATCAATGTCATTGGGAACACATGTTGTACGTAGAGCCTCATCAAGAATCTCTCTATGCGAAGGGGATAACCGAAGCAACTCAAGGATAGATATCTATGTTGGTGTCTTTTTCAAATGTTGGACAAGATCATAACTAAGGGTGGCTGAAGGAGCCACTTGTTTGGAAGGCAAAGCTTTCTTGGGATCTTGCGCAGTTTTAAGGACAATCTTGGCTTGCCCCCTAGTAACAGCATTTAGTGTCTCACTTCAGGAAGATGAACTACCATGTGTTTGCAAGACCAACTTTGGCTTACCATGATTGGCTCTATTATCATCTTGAGACCTCATCATTAGAACACTCTCAATAGGCTCTACCATGTTAATCATAGGTGTATTAGAAGGATATGTGTAATTAATCTTTGCATCATGATTCTTCTTATGTGTTTGAGAGGTTTCCCCCTTATCATGCTTAGGTAGAGGATCTTTGAAAGCTGTGTGATCAGAATTTTTAATTAAGCCATCAGTGGAGACACTAATACATTTGGGGTGAAATTGCGATGGCAATTTGCGACAATAGGGAAATGTTAAGTGGTTTTGGCTTTTTTTTTTCAAATATAGCCCGACACCGTTGCAATTGCGACGTTGTCAGGGTTAAGTGCAAAAAAAAAAAGGAACGTTGTCATTTGTGTTTTCAACAGCACCGAGAGAGATTCCCTCCATGAAATCAAGCGGGTTATCATTTGTGTTTTGAACAAAGCGGGTTGTCATTTGTGTTTTGAATAGCACTGAGAGAGATTCCCTCCGCGAAATCAAGCGGGTTGTCATTTGTGTTTTCAACAGCGCCGAGAGAGATTCCCTCCGCAAAATCACAGCTACAATTTCTAAGTACATTGGGTTTATTTTTCTTTTGTCATTATTATTTAATCTGGTATTCAGCTGTTAGAGAGCTAAAATACCCAGAAATGAGGACATATCTGTGTTGAATTTATTGTTAGCGGCTTTGGTTATTTAGAATGCTTCCCCACAATACTTAATAGGATGCATTTGGTTTTCAAAGCTTTCACTAACTTGGATTCAAGATTCTGAGACTTTCACGTGCCTTGCTTCAGTTGTTTCCGCAAAAAAATCGCGTGCCTTTTGTATGCTTCCACATTTTATATACATGTCCATTAGGGTAGTCACCACCACTATATTTGACAAAAACCCATCTTCAATTACTTTTTGGTGAATTTCCCTGCCCTGTTCTAAAGATCCCATTTTGGCATATGCTTGAAGAATGCTGGCAAAAGTGGTTGAGTTTGGTTTTATACCTCCCAATTGCATTTGTTTAAAAACCTCCAATGATTTTTAAACAAATGCAATTGGGAGGTATAAAACCAAACTATAACAATCCACCCTTTCTTGGATAGATCACTCACTGCTATACATTAGCATTCAACTCACGGTAATTTCCCACAGTTTATCCTATGATCACACTGTTTTCCACAAAACTTTGCATATGCAATGTCAGTACTTCATAATACAAGTTAGTTATTGTCATCCCATGAATATTAGACCTTCTATGTTCATGGGATGATCTTCATTATCTCTAAAACTCTACTGCAATGACAAGTCTAGACAAAAGAATGACTGTTTCAGCAGTGACTGGCGCGACAGCAGTCTCAATATAATAGTAAACTCATTCAATAACAAGAATAATTGAATAATCAAACCAAATGATTTGAGACTTAAAAGATCAAGGAACTTGCAGAAATTAAAGTTTATTGCTCGCTGTTTCCTTCACCAGTCCATACACCCGCGCAACAGCAAATTCAAAGTAAACTCATTCAAAACGGTTTAGAATGGATGAAAGAAATCCTTCTAACTCATTTATGTGTTAGTTCAAACAAACTAAGACTTCCAAGATAAATGGAGTTGCAAAAACTAAGAGTTTTATATTTCTTACTGTTGCAGTCCGTATATATCTCCCTTCTTTGTCGTAACAGAGATATATATAAGATTCTTTATAACTTCTCAAAAACTAATCCAACCAATTTTCATCGGTTGGAGCTTAGTTTGAGCCTAACTAAATCCTAAATACTAACTCCCTCCATTGTTAGCTAACCATTGGATTTTGAAAATTCAAAAATTCCAACTTATAATTAATTGAATTATTTTAATCCAAAGACCACTAAACTCACTAACTTTGATCTCTTATGATTATTAAACTTTCCAAAAGACTTAAACTTCCGCACTAGCCTATTCTAGATTCTTAGAACATTATTGAACTTTGGACAATCTCAGTCCATTGTAAACAAGCTTTTAGTCCTAATAAGGACATCATTACAAACTCATTGAAGTATTGCATTATTTTAATAACATTAAAGGTGCTCAGATCCTCCAATTGACCTGTTGACCCTGTTTATGTATTCCATCCCTCTGATTTGTCCTGAAAGTCTGTATAATCTCCATCTCCAAATTGGTTGTGTGAGGTGCTCCGGCACCAGTTCGCCAATGGAATAGAAGTTGTTCTTCCTATATCAATGGAAATCCTAGCTCTACAACTTCTAACATTAATTGAAGTAGAGGAAGATGGTGCGATGAATGTCATATTAGTAAAATTGTTGAATCTACAAGAAGCTTATGAGAATGCTTATAATGCCTTGACACATCACCAAAGAATAGTATAATGTGGGTTTGACAAGAGATATGCAATCTCCCTCTTAAGAAAAATGATATGATTTTGAAGTACAATGAAAGAGCAGCCAATCCAAGTCAACATACAAAGTTTGATGCCTTATGGGAGGGTCCTTTTTATATTTCTCGCTACAAAGAAAATTATGTTTTTGAGTTGGAAAACATGGAAGGTAATCCTTTTGAGATATTGATAAATAGGATCCATCTTAAACATTTCTATTAATAGTTTATCCTTCCTTCTTGTATATAGTAGGTTATTTATGCTTTAAGCTCAATAAGTATCATGAGGTACATTTTCTTTGTTGTTAGTCTCTAGTTTTCTTAAGGTTTGAGCCCATGTTTTACCCCGTGCATAGCATTTTTTGTTGTCCAACACATTTTAAAATGATCACCCCCCTATTATTGTATCACTTCCTCCTTGTTCCTCATTCAAGTGGCAATTACACAAGGGACAGTCACTGTGAGATGTCCTCATTTGTGACAAGGACAGTCACACATGAGGACATCTCACAGTGACTGTCCCTTGTGTAATTTCCACTTGAATGTATTGCTATTCAACCACATTTATGGGCCCGTTTGGACCACGACACACAGTAGCATCTATAGAGAAGAATATCCCAGGTGTAACAAGTTGTAAGAATATACCAATAGTTCTAAGAAGTTCCCTAGCACGTAGTAGCATCTACAGAGAAGAATATACAACATGAGGGCAGCCACTGTAAAGAAAACATGATAATGTACACTCATTGTATGTGTACATTATCATGTTGTCTTTACAGTGACTGACCTCATTCAAGTGGCAATTACACAAGGGACAGTCACTGTGAGATGTCCTCATTTGTGACAAGGACAGTCACACATGAGGATATCTCACAGTGACTGTCCCTTGTGTAATTGCCACTTGAATGTATTGCTATTCAACCACATTTATGGGCCCGTTTGGACCATGGCACACAGTAGCATCTATAGAGAAGAATATCCCAGGTGTAACAAGCTGTAAGAATATACCAACAGTTCTAAGAAGTTCCCTAGCACATAGTAGCATCTTCTAATTGTCTATACCACTTCACAAGGTATTGTTTGCACACATTATTTTTGGTTCTTTTGATGACCCTTGTTTTGAAATTGCTATTAGGCCTTGTAGCTTATATGTTTTGATTGCTAGAGAGCTTCTAAAGCTAAGCAAGAAGACCATTGCATGAGTTATAGCCGCACGCTCAGGTTTGAAAATTGTATATTTTTTAATCTAATGTATATTTTAACTAGACTTTTAGCTTATTTTTGCTGTATATTTTAATCTAAAGGGAATCATGGATGTGAACTTGAAAGAATTTTGTACTTAGTTCTTATGGAGAGAATAGTAGTAGTTTATCGTCTAATATCAAATAGAGTTTTCCAATTATAGAAAGTTAATGAATTCTAATAGCTTATATGTTTTGATTGCTGGAGAGCTTCTAGAGCTAAGCAAGAAGACCATTGCATGAGTTATAGCCGCACGCTCAGGTTTGAAAATTGTATATATTTTAATCTAATGTATATTTTAATCCTTTTGCCATGTCATGTAATATGTCTTGCCTTGTAGCTTATATGTTTTGAAATTGCTGGTAGGCCTTGTAGCTTATATGTTTTGATTGCTAGAGAGCTTCTAGAGCTAAGCAAGAAGACCATTGCACTAGTCGTAGCCACGCGCTCAGGTATGAAAATTGTATATTTTTTAATATAATGTATATTTTAACTAGACTTTTAAAATATTAAAGGATTTAACTAGGTCTAAGAAGATTTGTGTACTTTTGACAATTTTGCTTAGTCACTGAAAGTTGTAGACCAAAGTTTTCATAGCCCAATTTTTGCTTCCTGCGAAGAACGATCATGTTAGATAATATAAGTGAAGAACAAAATAGGGAGACAATCGCTAGATTGTGGTCTAACTTGAAAAGAAAAGGTGATGGAAAATGTTATTGTCCCTGCAAAATTTGTAAGGGCTTAAACCGTAGAAGACTGCTAATTAAAACAGTTAAGAGACATTGTAGGGAGAATGGTCACATTGAAGGGGGGCATGACTATCATCCACTGGTAAGTTGTTCATTATATCATTTTAACAATTTATATACATATGAAATCACTTGATGATGAGTTGAAGATCATGGTTTATTTATGTTAATCAATTTTATATAGGTTGATCTCCCCAGGGAAGTACATGATATGGAGGGACATGGGGGTGCGAATATCCAAGGTGAAGATAATGATCCCATGGAAGATGACGATCATGCGCCAGAAAACACAATTGAAGATGATGGTATAAATACATTGATCCATGACACATTTAGTCCAAGCGGATCTGATCATGATGATGATGATAGCCTCGATGTACCTCTACTTGAGAAGGCATACGAGCCCCTATACAAAGACTCCCAAAAAACTCTTCTCTCTGCTGTATTGTTGTTGTTGAACTTGAAGGTTATGAATGGTTTATCCAACATAACAATGTCACATATGTTAAGGTATGTCATATATGTCTTTATAGTTAACAAAGGGTGAATAATGTACCACTAATATTGTTTATATTAACAACTTATATTTTTTGTTGTAGATTGATAGGCGAGTTTTTGTTACCACCATCAAATATTCTACCTCGCTCATATCGAGAATTATCTGCTATTATGAAAGATATTGGAATGGAGTATCAAGCAATACATGCTTGTCCCAATGATCATATTATATATTATAAAGAACATGAATTTGCAACACAATGCCCTGTTGTCATACGAGTAGATATCGAACAGATCGAATAACAAAAAAGGTGCCTCACAAGGTTCTTCGTTACATCTCCATTATTCCACGGATGCAACAATTATTCAGGTGTACTAGCTTGGCACAATTTATGGATTACCATGCACACAATAGAAGTTGAGATGACATTATTCGAATCCTTGCGGATGGTTCAGCATTTATGCACATAGAGGAAAAGTGGCAACACTTCAAAGAAGAACCTCGTAATCTCAGGCTTTCATTGGCAGTGGATGGTGTCAATCCATTTGGAGAGATGAGATCTGTTTGCTCGGTGTGGCCTATTTTTGTTATCAACAATAACATTCCTCCGTGGATGTCAATAAAGAGGGAGCACATTATGTTGGCAATGATTGTTCCAGGTATTTTATCATTTGATAGTTATTAATTTACATGTACTTACAAATCTTACAGTAAAATGGTCACAATAATTATGTAATGTTACTGTTCATTCAAGTAGGTAAATATCAAGTTAAAGATATGAATGTATATATTGAGCCTCTTATTGATGAGTTGGTGGAGTTATGGAACGGTGTCACTATGTATGACGTGTCTAGACCAATAGGACAAAGACAATTTCAATTCCATGCAATACTTGTATGGATAATACATGATGCCCCAGGGCTAACACATTTTTGTGGTATGTTATAGTGAATTCAAGTTGCGCATGATAATTCTAATTATAAAAATCAACATATTTAATAATACAATTATATCATTATCTTGTAGGTCTTCAAACAAAGGGAAAATTTGCATGTCCAGTTTGTGGTCCAAAGATGAAATCTTGTCATTCAAAAAGTTTAGGAAAGCAGGTGTTTGATGAGTACAGACACTTCCTCCACAGGAATCATAAGTATCGAAGTATGGAAAAACATCTTTTCAATGGGAAAGAAGAGACTACATCAAAGCCACGAAGAATGACACCTCACCTATGGAAGTTGGAATATAATAGAATTAATCATCGAGGTAATGTCGTTCCACCTAATGGTTTATGTTTGTAATTTATATATTTCTATTATGATTTTTGTTTACTAATTATGTAATTGATGATCGTGAAGGTCATCAAGGCACTACTGACAACCTTCCAAAGGGACTAAAAAGCTATCCCAGACAATTTAGTAGGTTGCCCTACTACGAGGACCTACAAATTGTGCATTTGTTTGATCCTATGCATATTGGAAAGAATATAACAGAGACATTATGGAAAATACTGGATGGAAGGCGTGACAAAGAAAAAATTGTCAAAATTTGTAATGACATTCATGAATCCAATCATGCACTGAAGAATTTCATTCACTCAAATAGCAATAGAGATCAGATTAATATAAGTGCCCTTCCTTGGTTATTAACGGAGCAGCAAAGTGATGCCATAAAAGAAGTCATACGAAAAATTCGATTTCCCATAGGATTTGCTGCGAACATAAGCAATCTCATATCAAAGAAAAGTGAATTTGGGCCAGGGCTCAAAACGTATGATTGGCATACTTTCATCAAGGTAAGTTATGTTCTTCTATATTTACAATATATTCATAAACTACGTGTACTATTCATTATGTTATGTTAGAAAATAATGAAATGATTGGTTTATAATTAGTGCAATACGTGCTACCTCTATCTCTCCCAGAGCACTTCAACAATAACATCAAACAAGTGATATATGATCTTGGAAAATACATGAGGTAAGCAGTAATATCTATTCAATTTGTTGTATATATTTATTATATTCGCGATTTGTTTTTCTTGCTATGTAATCTATTGTATATTATTTTGTAAAGTCTCGTATTTATATATTTTTTATGACTTGAATCTCTTAATGTAGGTGGTTGTCATCTAAATAAATCCATAAAGAAGATATAAACTATTGGAAGAGAAGAATTCCTCATTTACTATGTGAAATGCAAAAGTGTCTACCTCCAACTTTTTTCAATGCACAAGAACACTACCTCATACACCAAGTTGAGGAGATTGAATTGTGTGGACCTGCACACACTAGGTCAATGTGGATGGTTGAGAGGCACTTGAAATCTTTGAAGGCTTTGGTTCGACAAAGAGCACATCCTGAGGGTTCTATGGTAGAGGGATACATGGTATACCAGACTGTGGTGTACATTACTGAATATCTTCCTAAGTTTGCTTCAAATATCCATGTAGATCGCATTTGGGATCTCGACCCTTTTAAAAAATTCAAAGGGGAGTACTTGATGGGGAAAGGTAGATTGAGAAAAGTGACAGGTAATAAATTATAAGATGTTATTGTAATAAATTATTTCTTAATCTTCAAAATAAATCGGTTGTAAGTCGTCTATTTTTTTTTTGTGCAGTTGCTTGAGAGTGGGATGCACTACATTTGTATATTGCAAACAATCTTGATTGGATGATGGTGTGGATTGAACGATGTCAATATTCTGGTCACACATTAACATGGGAAGGTGTATCTTCATTGGTTAAAGAAGCTCATCGTAATGGAGATTCTAATGTTACGCAAAGGGAAATAGATTTAGCATATGGTTTAAGAGATTTCCAGGTACGTACAAAATTATTAATCACCCATATGTTTATCAACTCACGATATAATAATTTTGACATGTTTCACATATTATTGCAGGTTAAACACCACAAGGGTATGTTCTGTAATGGTCAAAAATTTCACGTCAAAGTGTTGGATGACATGAAGAAAACTTGTGATTCTGGAATAACTGCAGTCTTTCAAGTGACTAATATTTCATCTAGAAATGACTTACATCCTCAAGAGTCTAAAAATCAATACTATGGCATTTTGGATGATATACTTGAGTGCGACTTTAGTTCCTTCAAATTAGTACTCTTCGTTGTCAAATGGTACAGGCTACGACTTAATCCAAATGATCCTAATAGAACTGTTATTGAACATGATAATGGATTTACAATGGTTAATACAAGGTCATTTGAGCCAGTTGAGGATGAGCCCTATGTTCTTCCAAGCCAATGTGAGCAGGTATTTTACTCAGAGGTTTCACATAAATCGGGTTGGTCATTTGTTGTTAAACATGAACCGAGAGGAAGGCTGATAAAGTATAATGCGATGGAAGAAGAAGATACCGAAGAAGTAGAAGATGATGTAGATGATGATCATGATCGACAATTATTGGATGATGTTCCTGAGACAAATTTTCATGAAGAAGAAGAAGAAGATGATGACGATGATGCTGCTACTGATGATGATGATGAAGATGATGATGATGTTGATGATGATGACAACGACGACGACGATGACGACGATGATGATGACGACGATGATGAGGATGATGATGATGATGATGATGATGATGATGATGATGAGGATGATGATGATGAAATTTAAAGGTATGCCATCAATCCTTAATGTATTTAATATTCATTTCTTGATAGAAATATATTTGTCTTAAATGGTTACATAGTTTATTCATTATCTATTTAAAAGCTACAAGTTTCAACTACAAATAGAACACTGCTAATCTAAATTAACTATTAATCTAAATTAATTAAATAAAACTATTTAAAACACATATTGATGCATGAATGTATTGAGCCTTATTTTCTTTCAGGTCAAAAGCATTTGTAAGTGTTCTCACAACACCAACCAAGCATCTTCATAAGATCACTCTCCTTGATCCAAGCCAACTCCATAACCTATCAGAGTGCACACCAAATCCTTATGCCACCTTAGCGTTCTACATCTTTGGAATAATCCCAATGTCCCTCAATCCATCCAATGGATTCATCCAAGCAATCTAATCAACAAACTATCAAATGCTCACAATGCCTCAATAGGCTCCAAACTTGACTTCACCTTAGCTAGGTGTTTCCTCCACCTCCACCACACACATCAAACAACTTCAAATAGCATTTCCCCAAGGTTACTAAGCCCTCAACTCATCAGCTGATACAAAAACCTAGTTTTAGCCCTTCAGTAGGCCTACTTCCCTAGCAGGCTTATAATGTGAGCCTGATTTAAGTGTTATAATGTGTACATTTTAATGTTTTTAATTTTTATGTGATTCTTATGATGGATGTGATTATGATTATGATGTGATTATGCTCACGATAATTGAATTACATTTGCAGGAAATTGAACCCCTTTCAAGAGCATCCCGCACAGTCTCATGGATTGACAGGTATAAGTCAATACACCTTATAGAAAGTCTATTTAATACACTTATCAATAGTAAGATTGATGTCTTCTAAGATCTCTCCCATTTGCAGGTACCAGCAAATAGGTATTTGTCAGAAGTGTCTTCCTCGAGTGAGGGAAATATAGGAATAGAAGAGGAAAGTGAGACATGCAGTTTATCTAGAATAGGGAGATTAACTAGAGGTCAAAGGACTAGAAGGAAATTCAATAAACACATGAAATTTTTCCTTGCTCAAGGGGGGTCATGTTCTTATGATGATGAGATGAAAGGCGACATCGAGGTGCCCTTGAGGTACCAACATCTACAGAAACATTGGGTACCCAAGGAACTTCCTCCAATAAACATTGATTTTTGTGTTAATGAGAGGATATATCGCATAGCACCATCATCATTACATGGTTTGGGCCTATTTTCTATGGATGGCATAAAGGTGTCTTACAACAAAGTTTCTGAATTGATGGAGTATGTTGGACCATGTTACGATTACAAAAGTTGGATGCATATTGTTCAATATAAAAAAAGTATGCGTAGGTATGCACTCTCGGCAAATTATATACAACAGCAAGACAATAATCAAAGTAAAAGTGTGGCTATATACATTGATGGAAGGCCAAAAGCAACAGGGAATATTGCAGGTTTTATAAATAGTACACGACCTGGGTCAACTATAAAGCAACCCAATTGCATATTTGAGGCACGCGAGGGAAATCGTGTATTCATCTGTGCGATAAAATCAATACGTGCAGGGGAAGAGCTGCTTATTGATTACAATTTGAACCACATAGATACAAACGAGGCTACTATCATGGGGGTGGTACATACTATTAAACCAACTTCTAATCAATGACTCCAACATACCATTTAGTTATTAAATTTTTGGCTAACATTTTTATACTTGATCTTTGACACAGGGGCACAATATGGAGCAACCGCTCGAAGGTGATGGTGACAATATTCCTAGCTCATCTACACATGAGCAGGTAAAACTCATTGTAATTGTGCAAACTAGATAAAAGCAAAATGTTATTTTTTTTAATGTTATTTTCTTCATTATTTTGGAGTAATTTTGATAATACTAATACTATTGTTGTCACAGAGGGCCGGTGGTCGGAGAGAGGGAAAGCAACTTGCAGTCCCTCAGGAGTCCCCCCTTGTGGACCCTTTTTTTATTGATTTAGCAGAGACCGATGACCCGATCAGTTCCATTAAAAAGCTGCTAAAGAAAATTGGGAAAGAACTTCTACGTTTGGTATCCATACATCCTCAGACTCAGGAAATAAAAGACAGGGCAGCTGAGTTGTTGCGCACTTATGAAAACTTTAAAGTAAGTATTAATGAAATTTTTAATTATTACAAGAGTTCAGTAATGGTTTTTATGTTATGCTCTTTTATGACATTAATTAAAATATGGATGCATTGTCTTTATAGAGTTATTTGCATAATTTTGAACCCCATTCCCATGATGAGGCCGGTACTGCAAGTGGTTCAGGTAGATCACATGTTCCATTCCCCACTTGTGTTTTCCACTGAATATATATAGGAATGATCATAATCATTGACAATACATGCTCGAACAATCTTTTTTTTAATGCTCTAACAATCTTGTCCATGCTAGTCCACGCGTTCTATATTTATGCATGCTCTAAAAATTTTATTCTTCAGCTCCTTTCCATGATGATATGACAACATCGCCTCCATCCAGGACAGCCACAAATGTCTTGCCGACTGCCATGTCAACAACACATAGCCTAAATGCACCAACTGTTGCACCATCTACTGGTACACAAATCCCTCTTTTTCTCTCTTTTGTTATGTGTTTAAGTGTTATGTGTTTACGATGTAGATCCCTTGATTGTGTTTGTACCATGGGTGCTCTGCACCAATTTATTTCCCTTGAAGTATTATTTCTTGGAGGCATTTGATAATGGTTTTCATTTTTTGCAATAGGAGATGCAACAAGTCCCGATGCAGCATCATTTCCTGGATGTTCCCGTGTTCCTAGTACGGGAACGGTGAAGGATTGCATATTGATCGTCAGCAACGATGAAGGCATTCCCTTAAAAGTAGCCAAAGTTCCAGGTACTTTAAAGTTATTATTATTCTATAGTGATATAATAGTAATTTAGTTTTTGATCACTCTTCATCGACTAATGATCCCATGATTATTTTGTAGGGAATAATATTTTTTGGCGAAAACTTGGTGACGAGTGTTTGCGGATATTTGGGCCCACCCTACGTACATGGTGGAACATCATATCCTAACTAAAACCCCAAACCACTATTTTGATTTCATATCATTGCTAGAATAGTTTTCCTTTTCATCAATTTCTTGAACTATATTAAAGGTAGCTTCTCTTCATTTATGAGTCTAACATGTTTTTTTTTACTTAAAAGGTGGAATAACCAAGATAAAAAGTTGAAGGATGATCTTGTACATAGTATGACCCAGATTTTTGGACCTCGTGCATTCGAGAGAAACAAGCTCCTTGAAAGAGCTGGTTTATGTTTGAAGTATATTAGGGACCAATACAGGAAATATTTAGAGGTTAACCCTAGGCACGAGCGTCCACCCTATTTTCTTGAGGCTGAGTGGCAGGCTTTGATTTTGGATGGAAAGTATAAAGCCGACATGAAAAAAGGAATTACGCCAGTAGAGAGTAGAGCAAGGTATGTGATACTTTTGAGAATGTAATTATGTACTAATTAACCTCTAAATTTTTCCTGTAATTATGTACTAATTAACCTCTAAATTTTTCCTGTACTGGTCTCTAACATATTTCAAACTTTTCATAGATTGCCTGACACATCAAAGGCAACAAAGGCAAGATTAGAAAAGCACGGGACACACAAGCTCGGCTCTGGTGGTTTTTCCAAACTTCAAGCACGAGTTGTAAGTATTAGTAAATGAAAACTTGTATCAATTTTTTTATATATTGCAAGGAAATTTTTTTTGATCAAACAATGCAAGTAAAATTCACCATACCAAGCAAAAAAGTAGGGGTCAGAGTTCAATAGATGCCTCACAGAAGAGGACAAGAGAATTGGCTTCCAAAAAGGCTATAGAGCCATGGCTGAACGGCTACGAGCTGAAATCAGTGTGCAAGGTTCAAATAATGATGCATTTGAGCCACAGGTAAATAAACTAAATGAAATTTATTTCAAATTGAATACTTTACCAATTAGTCTATTTGATGTTAAGTTCTAATATAAAGTGAGTATATCTGTTTTAAGAAAGCAATGATAACAATGTGTAGGATATTGGAATGCAGCCTGACAATCCTTCTACACAATCTATGCATAATGAAGGTTCTCATGATGTGCATCCTAGTGGTGGAGGTATACATTTGCTATTAAAATTTTTATATGTAATTACAATTGGTGTTTGGATTAATGTAACATTTTGTATAGTAACTGTAGAGGGGTCGGTGCTCATGAGCATGTTGAGGTTGAGTCTAGACAAAATGATGTGGCCAGATCAGGTAATTAAAGAGCGCCACAGTTATGTTCTTTAAAATAATTAAATACTTGTAACAATTATAATTAAATATTTTAAATTTAACTCTTTTATTTGTTATTGTAGAGGACCCCCCTTTGCAGCAGCATAGGAATTTGAGATCATCAAGAACAGAGAACAAAACAACTGATGAGGGGGGTATTGATGATAACACTGATGCTCCTCTTAGAGCTTACATAGAAAAAAAAATTAGAAAGAGAAAAAAGAAATGATTGTCATCTAAATACCTTAATTGATAATGACTGAATTTTATGTCTCAATGAATTTAATTATGTGCTAATGAATGTTCATGAATTATGTGTTTATTTTCATATTGATGAATGTTGCATGTTAACGAATCTAATGTGTTAATGAATGTTATCATGTGATATTGATTGAATGTTACATTTTATTAATAATTGAAAGAATGAATGAATGTTAGATGTTAATAGGGAATGTAGAGTGATGTTAGGGGGAGGGGGGAGGGGCCAAATGAGCTTCCACCTTCACGTGGTTGGCCCTGTTTAGTAGAGAATATTAAACTATATTCTCGAAACAAAGTGAAGCTCAATAAGATACTAAATGAGTCAAAATGGTTATCAAGGTCCTCTATCCATAAGATACTTGTAGTCAAAATGGTTATTAATAAGATACTTGTAGTCAAAATGGTTATCTAGGTCCTCTATCCATTCCATAAGTTCTTCACCATTCAAACTTCCTCCATAACAAGGAATGTGCTCTAGGTTAGTCATGAAGCCTAGCATGGACTCTCTGTCAGATAAAGCCACTATTTCAGAGCCTTTTCTGTGCATTTCCTTCAAGTACTGTACAGTGTACAGATGTGAAAGGGAGGGCAGACCAGTGTGGAAGTTAGAGTATTTATATCTTATGCTTTGAGAGTTTATTTGGTAGATTCAAGACACCTTATATCAAAGTTATTCCTTTTTCTTATCTGTTGTTCTGTCAAACCCTCATTTTTAGGGTTATTGCATTCAAATGGCCTTAACTTGCAAATAAACCATAGGATATCCTCTATTCTTTGTAAAATGCAAGTTAAGGGGGTTTATTTTCATATTTTAAAAGCTTTGGAACAGGATACTAAGCCAGAGAATTTCGAGAGCAAGCCCTAGGTCAAGAATCTCAATGTTCTTGACTAGGAGTTGATGGATTATGCAAGATCAGAGGGTAGCGACAAGTAAAGGACCTCAAACCTTGTTGAATCTAGATCTTTAGAGCATGGTGGACATCTTCAAACTCTTATCTTGGTTTCATGCACCCATTTTCAATGCCTTGTTTTGGAACCCACACCCAAAGGCATGCATTAGGTTTGCGGACTCAATAAGGACATTGATATGTTGGAGTGGAGTCAGGGTCTGGGAGTTGGAGGATTGTTAGAACATCAAAAAGGGTACTCAAAAAACATATAATTTCATAAGGTCCTTTGTCAAATTGAAGAGTTATTGCTGCAGAACAGGTTTTGGAGACCTACTAGAGTCACTAGGTCTATTTGTGATTTTGATGTCTTGGGTTGTTTGGAACACAACCAATGCATGATTCTGCATGTTTTAGGGAATCTTAAGAGTTTTCAAATGTTTTATTGGGTTGGCAAAGCCTAGGATCAATAAAGTCTCTTTTGGTAGAAAATCAGGGAACTTGTCCCTAAAAGGAAATTTGGTCTTGGTTGGGATTGAGTCAATAAGGTGTTAGAAGTATCTTGAAACCTTTGAAGTCCCTCTAATACAGAGATTTTAAACTGGTGTGATAGAATCAGAGGCTAAATTGCTTAGGTGTAACATTTTGGTGTCTTGAAGTGGGTTGGGGCTTAAGACCAAGTTTCTTGCTGACCACTCTGCATCACATTGTCTTGCATGAAATTAGTCATTCTGTATACACTGGTCTAGTGTTGTCAATAGACCCAAATAGTTCAAAGATACTCGAACCAATCAGATGTTTTATGGGGTGCATTTTTGTGTTAGGTAGAAAGGATTCTTCATACAGGTGAAAGTCTTGAACCTTTCCCCACTCCCAAAAAAATATCACTTGTACTGTTATGAGCAGTCATGAGGACTAGACAGATACATTATAATATATGTAATTGCCACTTGAATGTATTGCTATTCAACCACATTTATGGGCCCGTTTGGACCACGGCACACAGTAGCATCTACAGAGAAGAATATCCCAGGTGTAACAAGCTCTAAGAATATACCAATAGTTCTAAGAAGTTCCCTAGCACACAGTAGCATCTACAGAGAAGAATATACAACATGAGGGCAATCACTGTAAAGACAACATGATAATGTACACTCATTGTATGTGTACATTATCATGTTGTCTTTACAGTGACTGTCCTCATTCAAGTGGCAATTACACAAGGGACAGTCACTGTGAGATGTCCTCATTTGTGACAAGGACAGTCACACATGAGGACATCTCACAGTCACTGTCCCTTGTGTAATTTCCACTTGAATGTATTGTTATTCAACCACATTTATGGGCCCGTTTGGACCACGACACATAGTAGCATCTATAGAGAAGAAGTTTGGTATGCAATGGTCTTGAAACCTCCTGAGAAATTCTTGGTATGCATTTGCGTGGTGCAAAAGCTTCGTTGAAAGAGAAAAAGAAGAAAAGAATAGAAATGATTTTTTTTCTTTTTATGTCATATACTGTAACCAGCTACTTATAACTTGCAAAAATTATTATAACCATTTGAAATTGAAACTTAGTTTAATGTGAAACTGAGAACTGCTTTATTAGAGCTTTCTGTGATTTAGATTCAGACATCAAGAACATTGTTTGCCTAATATTGTGATTAATGTTTATTTATTAATATCTCATACTGACAAACAATTGATAATTGTAGGGAAAACGTCATTGGGGGTCTTTGAGGATCCACTAGAAGCCAAGGAGAAAATGTATTCAAATGCTAAAGATGGTGTAACAGTCCTTACAGCTGTTGAACCTTTCTGTGTAGATCATCTCTGATTCTCCAAGTTCAACAGAACTGTGGTATTCCTTTGGATACTTCTAATGGTAAATTTCAGACATCAAGTTCTTTTCGTATGAAACTACTACATTTGTAATCTGTAGTTTTAAACTTTTAGTTTATAAATGTTCATCAGCTTTAGTTCGTATGCTGCCATTTCAAGTATGATTAATGAAGTTACCTTTATCACAAGATGAAAGTGAGTAGTTAGCATACTGGTACGGAGTTGGCAGCATTGATACGATGACTAGGGCATCGTTTAATGGTGGTATTGTGTTTTCCCATGTTTAGGGCATCGGCCTTTTGAAGCATTGCCTTCATCTTTCTTAAGTCTGAGTTTTAAGTTTGTTTATTTCCATCCTAACTTTCTTTTCCCTCTTCGGTTTTGCAGTACTGTGAAGGTAGTCGCAAGTTAGGGTTGTTTCATTGCATACCCGAAACAATGAAGACGTTACGGTCCACAAAATGTTTGTGCTTGAAAGATGAACAAATAAAATTAAACTTCTAAATAACCAAAGCCGCTAACAATAAATTCAACACAGATATGTCCTCATTTCTGGGTATTTTAGCTATGTAACAGCTGAATACCAGATTACATAATAATGACAAAAGAAAAATAAACCCAACGTACTCAGAAATTGTAGCTGTGATTTCGCAGAGGGAATCTCTCTCGGCACTGTTGAAAATACAAATGACAACGTTTCTCTACATTATCATGTTGTCTTTACAGTGACTGTCCCTTGTGTAATTGCCACTTGAAGGAGGACAGTCACTGTAAAGACAACATGATAATGTACACTTACAAAATGAGGACAGTCACTCTAAAGACAACATGATAATGTACACTCACTGTAAGGACAGTCACAAATGAGGACATCTCACAGTGACTGTCCCTTGTGTAATTGCCACTTGAATGTATTGCTATTCAGCCACATTAATGCTTTTCTTCTTCAACAAATGAGCATAGTCACTCTAAAGACAACATGATAATGTACACTTACTGTGAGTGTACATTATCATGTTGTCTTTAGAGTGACTATCCTCATTTGTTTGAACTAACACATACATGAGTTAGAAGGATTTCTTTCATCCATTCTAAACCATTTTGAATGAGTTTACTTTGATTTTGCTGTAACATAGAAGGCCTAATATTCATGGGATGACAATAACTAACTTTTATTATGAAGTACTGACATTGCGTAGGCAAAGTTTTGTGGAAAACAGTGTGATCACAGGATAAACTGTGGGAAATTACCTTGAGTTGAATGCTAATGTATAGCAGTGAGTGATCTATCCAAGCAAGGGTGGATTGTTATAATGTGGAACATTGTATAATGTTTGTGAGATGGTGAATCATCCACTAATTTGGATTTGAAGGGTGTAGAATCGGGTGATTGAGAATGCCCTAGTTAAGAAGGGTTTAGAGCCAAGAATTGTGGGTTTGGGTGTTGCAGAGCCCTAGAGGCTAATTCCCTTTGGAATTGTTTGTTTCAAAGTGTAAGAAGACACTGTCCAGGGATTAGGAAGTGTTAGGTGGAATTTATCATATACTTCCTTTGAAATTTGGGTCATTTTTATACATTAAAACCAGAGGTACAGTCATAGAATAGGGTAGGGAAATTCACCAAAAAGTAATTGAAGATGGGTTTTTGTCAAATATAGTGGTGGTGACTACCCTAATGGACATGTATATAAAATGTGGAAGCATACAAAAGGCACACGATTTGTTTGCGGAAACAACTGAAGCAAGGCACATGAAAGTCTCAGAATCTTGAATCCAAGTCAGTGAAAGCTTTGAAAACCAAATGCATCCTCTTAAGTATTGTGGGGAAGCATTCTAAATAACCAAAGCCGCTAACAATAAATTCAACATAGATATGTCCTCATTTCTGGGTATTTTAGCTCTCTAACAGTTGAATACCATATTACATAATAATGACAAAAGAAAAATAAACCCAACGTACTCAGAAATTGTAGCTGTGATTTCATGGAGGGAACCTCTCTCAGCGCTGTTGAAAATACAAATGATAATGTTTCTCTACATTATCATGTTGTCTTTACAGTGACTGTCCCTTGTGTAATTGCCACTTGAAGGAGGACAGTCACTGTAAAGACAACATGATAATGTACACTTACAGAATGAGGACAGTCACTCTAAAGACAACATGATAATGTACACTCACTGTAAGGATAGTCACAAATGAGGACATCTCACAGTGACTGTCCCTTGTGTGATTGCCACTTGAATGTATTGCTATTCAGCCACATTAATGCTTTTCTTCTTCAACAAATGAGGATAGTCACTCTAAAGACAACATGATAATGTACACTCACTATGAGTGTACATTATCATGTTGTCTTTAGAGTGACTATCCTCATTTGTTGAAGAAGAAAAGCATTAATGTGGCTGTATTGCTATTCAGCCACATTAATGCTTTTCTTCTTCAACAAATGAGGATAGTCACTCTAAAGACAACATGATAATGTACACTCACTGTAAGGACAGTAAAAAATGAGGACATCTCACAGTGACTGTCCCTTGTGTGATTGCCACTTGAATGTATTGCTATTCAGCCACATTAATGCTTTTTTCCTTCAACAAATGAGGACAGTCACTCTAAAGACAACATGATAATGTACACTCACTGTAAGGATAGTCACAAATGAGGACATCTCACAGTGACTGTCCCTTGTGTGATTTCCACTTGAATGTATTGCTATTCAGCCACATTAATGCTTTTCTTCTTCAACAAATGAGGATAGTCACTCTAAAGACAACATGATAATGTACACTCACTATGAGTGTACATTATCATGTTGTCTTTAGAGTGACTATCCTCATTTGTTGAAGAAGAAAAGCATTAATGTGGCTGAATAGCAATACATTCAAGTGGCAATCACACAAGGGACAGTCACTGTGAGATGTCCTCATTTGTGACTATCCTTACAGTGAGTGTACATTATCATGTTGTCTTTAGAGTGACTGTCCTCATTTGTTGAAGGAAAAAAGCATTAATGTGGCTGAATAGCAATACATTCAAGTGGCAATCACACAAGGGACAGTCACTGTGAGATGTCCTCATTTTTGACTGTCCTTACAGTGAGTGTACATTATCATGTTGTCTTTAGAGTGACTGTCCTCATTTGTTGAAGGAAAAAAGCATTAATGTGGCTGAATAGCAATACATTCAAGTGGCAATCACACAAGGGACAGTCACTGTGAGATGTCCTCATTTGTGACTGTCCTTACAGTGAGTGTACATTATCATGTTGTCTTTAGAGTGACTGTCCTCATTTGTTGAAGAAGAAAAGCATTAATGTGGCTGAATAGCAATACATTCAAGTGACAATCACACAAGGGACAGTCACTGTGAGATGTCCTCATTTGTGACTGTCCTTACAGTGAGTGTACATTATCATGTTGTCTTTAGAGTGACTGTCCTCATTTGTTGAAGGAAAAAAGCATTAATGTGGTTCATTAGCAATGTATTAAATAATATTTTTTTTTAATTCTATCTAGGACCATCTTAGAATATCTACTATTTGCGCATTTAGATATTAACCTAATCAACTTGATTCAAAAGATAGATGGTCATTAACCAGAGAGAGATCGCCATGCATTAAGAAACCTAATTTTTCCAAATCCAATTGTTTCCCTTACCTGAATGCCCTACTATTCTAGGCAAGGTATACCGCTCACCTTGGATGAGAGACTATTTATGGGAATTTCTTTTTTCACCCAGATCGAAAAACCACTGACAAAAATGGAAATGACCAATCAAATAGTAGTCTTATTTTAGTCACTTTGTTTGCATAATAAATTGCTTGCATGGATTATTGTAACGAAAACATAGATTCATGCTCTAATAGCTTCCTTTAGCTCGTTAGACTTAATTCGAATAAAGAAAATTAACGGTACAATCAGTAAAATGTAGTTTTCACCATCGTCAATCTCTAGGCACCAAGGTTTTAATATTGAGATTATTTCTTTGTGGTATGCAAGTTGTAAAGGAAATAGAGCCTTCAATAATAAATAGAGCACTCTATTCTTTCTGATCATTTGATTTCTTTATAAGTTTATGATTTGATAATTGCTATTTTCTGATTTTTGTGTATTGTTGATTGGTTAATTGCTATTACCTTTTTCTTTCCTGTTATAAAGAGCTTCTATCAGACTTCACACATGAAACTCTAGATATTTCACACATTCAGATGTAAGCTCTCTTGTTCAGTTTAGTCATGAGACCCCTATTACTAGAGTGTTTGGTGCAGAAATAGCCACTTTTATTGTAGAGCATTATTTCTTAAGAATATGTTATCATGTTCCTAATGGAATTGTGCTTAGTATTCAATTCCAAATTAATTTGATTTTCATAAATGTTAAATATAATTGGGTCATTGGTGTATTTGATAGTTGATATGTAGTCACGATGAAGTTAGAAGTTCCAGTGGCTAGAGTTTGTGGCTTTGATACTTCATCCTTGTTGGTTTTTTAGCCTTTCTATATGCCAATAAAAATAAGGTGCATACCTGAAACAAACAAGCAATAATGCAAAGGCTGGTGTGTGAAAATGGAAGTATTCTAGTGATATTAATTTTAAAAATTTCTTTTATTTTTTAAGGTCTTGGATGCCATTGGAGCTACTATAAATTACTAACACTAAAGAAATATTGCATCTGATTATTTTGTTGGAAGTTTGGAACATATTGAACTTTCTCCACTATAACATATATAGCCTGGAGCTTTCATAAAACCATTTTGATAAATAGTCTTGCACATTGCCTGTAAGACACAAACTTTCAGTGCCATAAAAATACACATTGTCCTCAATTAGTAATGTCTCAAATTTTGTACAGAACTTGTTATTTGAGTCTTATATTTCAGAACTGAAGCAAAAATTTCTCCAAAAAAGTCAAGATGATCGATCTAGCATAGATTTCAAAAACTGTAGGTAGTTTAACTAATGTGGATGCAATCATATTTTACCACTCTGAATGAACTAGTTTGCATGAAAATTTATATACAACCATCATTGCATTGTGGCTCTTTGTTAGAGACGTAGAATTTTGAAGTTTAAATTATTTTCACAATTTTATCATAACTTGGAGCATTTTTCATACTTAGTTGTGTC
This sequence comes from Chamaecyparis obtusa, assembly GCA_027943335.1. NCBI lineage: Eukaryota > Viridiplantae > Streptophyta > Pinopsida > Cupressales > Cupressaceae > Chamaecyparis > Chamaecyparis obtusa. The sequence goes on along the minus strand of BSBK01000838.1, from coordinate 51,882 downwards.
ACTAGCTTAATGCATATTAATTATTTTGTCTTGTTTTTCTTGCATGGCAGGGAAGCAACAACAACATATAGGGCTGAAGCTTTAGAATTTCAAAAACAATTGAGGCATTTGCAGAATCGGTGTATTTTCTTAGTGGTCAAGCTTCATCTTTGATTCAAGGAAGATGAGCACGGGAGGCAGCAACATCTTCAACAAATGGACGAAATTGCTAGCAGGAATATGGAGGTATGAAGTAGAGAGATGCTTTGTACTAGAAGGAATCTGTCTTAAGCTAAGTTTGTGTTGGCTAAGAAAATCTCATTTCATAAAAACTTGAATCCCTCTTATGTATACAGTCCTATTTAGTGACACAATATTAGATTCGTAAAAGGTAAGTGTGTTATGAACATTTCTATATGTAACCTTGCAATATTTTCTACTAAGATTTTCACTCTTTAAGGATATTTTGTAAAGTTTATAAGGTCTAAAATTTATAGGCAGGTGTCTCACAACCAAATTATATTACCTTGGATTTTGGACCTATTTTTAGTTGCTTGAGCTGTTGTAGGGTTATAGCACATTATTTTATAGCAATATAAGTAGATGTGTGAATTCTTGTCATGAACCATCCAAATCATTGTAGTCATGCCCTTGCTACATGTAAATCTTAGTTTGGAGGTTTGATCTCATGTGTTGATGAATGCTTAATGCTATGTTGGAGGTTTGATCTCTTGTGTCGATGAATGCTTAATTTGTAGTTTTGATACGTATGATTCTATAGTTGAGATGAATTGTTGAATGTGTTTGAGGACTTTGATTATGCTGCTATGATAGATTTATGTAGGTTTCCTTGTAATATCACAATGATAGTTGTAAACATGTATCAATGTTCCTCTGCTAATTTATTACTGCTACTGCTGAGTCTATCTTTATCTGTTGCTGATGAAGGCATTGATTATCTTTCAGATGTATGTCTTTCTGTTGTTGTGTATTTCTTTCCTCTGCTTTTGATGAAATGAACTGCTAAATATATTAATCTTGCTTGCTATTATTATTGTTTGCTTGCTGAAATGAACTCCTAAAGTTAGTGTCTATTATTGTCTTGCTTGCTATTAATCTGATTTCCATTGCTATGGTTCTGAATAGCAAATTGCTGCATCTTCTCGACAAATATTTATCACTGTATTAAGGTTATTCTTAGATCTCTTTCTTCTGGTCAAACCCTTTATTAGAAGTTTCTCTTTATTATAACAATTACTGTTTCTTTTATGAGGTTTGTATGAAGAACTTGATGTTCTTAAAATGGACATTTCTCTGATTTGTCAATATAATTGCTAATGTGATAGTTTTCAGACAAAGAGATTGTTGCTTTGTCACTTAACCAACTAATTTTTTTTTATAAAAAAAATCATTGTTTTATTAAGTTATTACTTACAAAATGTTCTTGATTGTTCAAGAGCAACTCAGATTACTGATCTCAATCCTTTGCAAGGGCTCAACTCATAAGATGATTGATGGTCTGTGTTTTAGATAGGAAAATTGTGAAAGCATTTACGGTCAAGACTGGGGGATGACATTCTTTCAGTTTGCAATGCATGTCTTGGGTGCCAAAAGGTCAAGTAAAACTGGAATTCAATGAATTCATGTATTATTATAAATTTTTGAGAAAAGATATAACCGTGCAAGAGTATGCTAATTTGGGTGTTCTTAGACTGGGTGCTATGTATTGATATGAATATTGATTGAAATTGGTTGGCTTGAGAAAAAGCTGTAATGTTTCTTTAAGGTTTATCATAGAATCTACTCTATTGCAATATATAGAACTTATATGATAGTCTTTGAATTGCTGAAGTAATCCATGATTTCTGATTTCTTCCAATCCATTTGAAGTTTATTCTAAGTATTTAGCTAATTTAGCTAGACTTGTGAAAGTTCAATGCCATATATTTTTAAAAATATGGAGCTTATATGATAGCCTACGATTGATAAAGTATATGCCTAATTTATGAACTTTTACCATACATTTGGAATACATCATAACAAAAATGTAAAGCTAGACTTTATTAGTTCAAGTATAGTCTTGGTTTTTCTGTTGTGTCCTAGGTCATGTCATACTTTAGAAGCAACATTTTTATTTATGTACATGAGTACTTGGTGTAGAAGGTTGAACCTTGCCACTCAATTTAGATGAAGTCATTGGTCTGCTACCACTCAACCCCCACCCACATAAGGAAATCAAAATTCATTTATCTTTATTTTTGTTGACTTGTATTATCAACTAGCAAAGCTTGATAAACTTGATGTCGTACCATTTTATGGAAGCTAGCATTTGATAAATTTGTTGACGGTTATACTAAGTTGTTTGTGTCCTTTATAATGCATGATATTCATCAAATGGGATTTGAATTTGAGTACACAAATGTGCATAGTAAAGTCTAGTGATAGTTTTTAGGCCTTCATCTGGTAAGGGTGGGTAGCTATGAACAAAAGTTAATCATTGTTTTATTTTCATTTAATTATATGTATAAAACTGAAGGAATCACCATCCTTGGTTTAGCATAGACTACGCATTGGCCTTGAGCTTGTGTCTGTCTAATAATGAGTTTGAGCTTATTGTTCTCAAGTTGACATCTTTAGTCTTCGTAATTAGGTCAGATATCAAGGATTAGTGAAAGAGAAGCTTAGGACACCATCTTATACATATATACATATACTGTGAGTGTACATTATCATGTTGTCTTTAGAGTGACTATCCTCATTTGTTGAAGAAGAAAAGCATTAATGTGGCTGAATAGCAATACATTCAAGTGGCAATCACACAAGGGACAGTCACTGTGAGATGTCCTCATTTGTGACTGTCCTTACAGTGAGTGTACATTATCATGTTGTCTTTAGAGTGACTATCCTCATTTGTTGAAGAAGAAAAGCATTAATGTGGTTGAATAGCAATACATTCAAGTGGCAATCACACAAGGGACAGTCACTGTGAGATGTCCTCATTTGTGACTGTCCTTACAGTGAGTGTACATTATCATGTTGTCTTTAGAGTGACTGTCCTCATTTGTTGAAGGAAAAAAGCATTAATGTGGCTGAATAGCAATACATTCAAGTGGCAATCACACAAGGGACAGTCACTGTGAGATGTCCTCATTTGTGACTGTCCTTACAGTAAGTGTACATTATCATGTTGTCTTTAGAGTGACTGTCCTCATTTGTTGAAGGAAAAAAGCATTAATGTGGTTCATTAGCAATGTATTAAATAATTATTTTTTTTAAATTCTACCCAGGACCATTGCAATTGCGACGGCCCTCCCAAGAGATGCGACAGCAGCGCCGTATTGGTGATGCCCAAGCCCATCGTAGTTGCTTCAGAGGACCATCGCAATTGTGACGGTCCTCCCAAGACATGCGATGGCGGTGCCGTATTGGCGACGCCCAAGCCCGTCGCAATTGCTTCAGAGGACCGTCGCAATTGTGACGCCTTGCCGTCGCAATGCGACGGAGGCGCTGAATGGGTGAAGCAGTGACATTGTGATGGCAGGGCGTCGCAATTGCGACGGAAACCCATAGACGTCGTGATTTGTGACTAAAAAACTATGACATCTATCACTGTCCCTATAGCGACACATAGCCATCGCAAAATGGCCCCAAATTTATTAGTGAGATTGTGCCATTCTCAATAAGATCCTGAATATCATCCTTAAGCTTAAAACAATTGTCTGTCAGATGTCCCTTGTTTCTGTGATAATGACAATAAGAATCCTCTCGCCACCAATCAGGACTATTTATCGGATCCCAGTTACCAGGTTTATCAGGAAGCGTAAGATATCCATTATCAACTAAAGTCTTAAGGATCACATCATAAGGTTCTACCAACTTGGTATAGACTCACTTTTGAAATGACTTCTTAGGCTTATCTACATATTAAGGTTTAGGAGCACTGTGAGTATTAGGTAGCTTCTTGTTGTTTTGTTGCATAGATAGCATTGGAGAGATTGAAAGCAAGCTCTTTAGCTTTAGGAGCATCAACAACCCCATCATTAACAACATACTTGTTTTTATTCCAAGGTTTGTTCTTGTCTTTGCCATTGCCTTTAGCGTCTTTATTAATAACAATATCCCCTTTTCTTATAGCTACATCCTCAATTCAATATGCACTTTCAACCATGTCATTGAAAGAAGAGAACAATTTCTTCCTTAAATCATAATATAGCTCAGGCACAAGAGTGTTGATGAAAATGTCAATCTTTTCTCTCTCGGGTAACTAATGAGGATACCTAGAATACAATGACCTCCAACATTGTAAGTTGCAAATGGCTCACCTTGATGTTGTCTTAGATTACCAAGATCTATCACGGTGACAGGTTGTTGGATGTTGTAAGAATAATGCTGGGTAAATCATTGAGCCAACTCATCAAAAGTCTTAAGAGGTGGTGTCAATTTTGCAAACCATTCTAAAGCTTGGCCTCTTAAGCTTCGAGGGAATAATCGTAGAAGAAATGTATCTTCATGAAGAAAGTCCATACTAAGAGCATAAAAGTGACGCACATGGTCTTGGAGATCACCATTTCCATCATACTTGTCATATTTGGGAACCTCAATATCCCTAGGAAACGGGACCATGTATAGACTCCTATCAAAAGGAAGAGCACAAATTAATTCTACAAAAGAGACCTTTGGAGGCTCTCTTTCTATTGCCATTTGGGTAAGGTGTTGATTTTTTTGATGTAGTTCTTCTTGAAGGACTTCCAATTCACTTGGTACCCTTTGTTGGACAATTTGTCTGACATCATAGCTGGGAGGAAGCTTGTATCCTCTAGAAGTCATATATTGAAAATATTGATCGCCATTACGCTCTAAAAGCTTTTGCATCATTCATTGGGAAACCACATCTTGTTCAAACCTCATAAGATCCTCACTAGAAATCTCATCATCAGCCTCTGCCTCATGTTGAGAGGGAGGAGGTCTAGGAGGTGAAGAAGGCATACCAAAAGTGGGTCTTGGAGGAGATCTTGGTGGCGTGTTATTTCCATTGTTGTCATTAAAAAGAGGTCGATGCTCAAAGTTACTAGTCTTGGGTTGCTCATAATACATTCCTCTAGAAGCCATGCACCTAGCAGCATCCATCCTTTTTTTATTGTGTTCTTTGTCTAAGCATGCTTGGTTATCCTTATGCTCAAAGTGTTCTTGTAGGCATTGAAATTTTTCTTGTTCAGTCAAAGTGAGTGAGACACTGTCTGTGTTTTTGGGGGTCTTGAATGCAGAAAAGAGGAAACCTCCTTTGTACCACGGGGTAGCCTTAGAATCCTTAGATTGGTTAGAACTAGAACTGTTGCTGCTAATGGGCACTCATGAGTGTCTAGTTGGAGAAGGTAACTGTGTATAAGTGAATGAAGAGTGATTCTCCTACTCAAATTGAGACCGAGTTGTAACCGGCATGAAAAGAGATGTTGATTGACTAATAGAATGAGACAGTTTCTCAAATTTGAGATAAGCAAAGCTAATAAAGATCACTTGTCAAAGTAGAACAATAGAGAGATGGCTCATCAAAAGTGCTCAAACACTTACAGCAATCAATTGACTAAAGCTGAGCAGCGAGCAAGAAGCTCAATAAGCAAGTAGCTAGAGAGGTAACTGTGATGCGACAAGTGATCAAGAGTAGCATTCATTAAGCTCAAATACAATAGTTTTAGCTCATTTGTTTCAGTCTATAACAAGTTTGAGCATGTAGATAACAAGCCAACTTCAGATAAGAACAAGAAAAAGACACTCTACAGCAAGTTAAAATGCAAGTTTAGCAGCTCCGGATTGCAACAGCAACAAGACAACAAAAAGGTTATGGGTGACACTTTCCAGGCAACCGGGGTGAACTGTTGCGCGACAATTCTCAGAACAAGACGCGACACTGTTCCAGGGTTGTACGACTCTATGACCAGTGAACATAAAAATCTTAGTTTTGAAGCATTTTAAAAGATCAAGTAAGTATATCCACAGATTTTTATCATTGATCAAGCACATACGACAACAATCAAGGAGTTCAAGCAAGCAATTGTCTTCAAACAATGAGCAAGGGGCAAAGCAACCTTACACATGAACAAGAATAGTGACTTGGTATTTCTACTCCTTAAAGATTCTACTTGTGTATGTTCTTGAAAATGTTTTAGCAGGCACTTAGAACACAACAACATCCTATCAAGTTGTCTACATGGATATACATGGCTTTCTAAGAGGAGTCCTCGATATACGCAAGGTACGTGAGGCCCAAATCTATAGATGAGAAGAATCCAAAATCACATAGCCGGGGGGAGACGGTAACCCAAATCTCCTCCTTCACTTCTCAAAGGTATAAAGTTCTTTGAGGCTTAGCCAAGAGTGATATCAAACTCAATTCCCAAGAGAGGTGTCTTTCGATTCACCACCTGTTATTTATACTCCATCGGAACATAGGAGTTAAGGTCATCCCTTGAGGTGGTGTGTCCCCAAGCAGGCCTTCTAGAAATAAAAAGGTAAGCAATTCACTATCAAAAGTATTTAAAGCACTAAAGGTGGAACACTTAACTCTTCAAGTAAATGTGAAGTGAGTCCAAAAGGTGGAACATTTAACTCCTCACACAAACTCAAAGTGAGTCCACACCTTAAAAAACTAATGAGATCAAGAAAGCATAAAAGGGAGAACTTTGTGGAACACTTAACGCTCTTTTCAAGTAGACCCCTCCCCTATGTATGAATGCTAACCTTGCATCCAAAGGGTGGTAATAAGGGGTGATTAGAAATAAGCAAGTCCAACACCCAATTTACTAACAAGATCAATCAAAAGTACTCCAAAGTTGCTTATCAATACTACTCACAAATGAAAAAGGGTTGAACAATGGAATATTTAACTTTCCAAGCAAACATAGAGTGAGTCCACAAAGTGGTGCATTTAACTCCCTATGTAAACAAGGAATGAATCCATGCCCTTAATCACTCAATGAGATATTTGATATTGGAACCAAGAATTACTTAAGGTTTAAACACAAGCATTCACTTACACAAATTTGTAAAAACAAATCTATGTTCTTTCATTTCCCATTAAGAGCATCAATTGAAATGTGTTCTATGAAAGCATGTAAACACTCAAGCCAAACACATGAGAGGTTCAATTTTAATCTCAAAATCAAAATGTTGTAGAGATGGAACAAAGTACCTCAAGCAATTTTAAACATTTTTCATGAAAGCAAGAGCACCTTCAAAACAACTTGTTAGACCAACAAGAGGTTAGGAAAACTAAGCCAAAAGTAATCCAAACAATTGAAGGAAATGCAAAAATGAAAGGACAAAGTTAAGCTACTCTACCCCACGGTGGGCGCCAAAAATGTGTACTCTGAATAGTGCACTTCTCTAAGTCATTATATCCAAGGGAATCTATGAGAGGAAAACCTTGAGAAAGTGACCTAGAGCTCCCTAGGTATGGAGTGCAAGGGTATTTTAAGTTTGCTCTCAGCTAGAGCTATTAAGCCTATAACCTTGCTAGTAAACTATGCAATGGGAGATTCAATGAAGAAAAGGGCAAGAATGCCAATATCCACAAGAAATCTAAATGAGAATGCAATGCAATACTATGCTAGAATGAAGATGCAAGCTAAGCTATAAAAATGAAAAATAAAAGTATTACAAATCCTTGCTAATTAAACTATGTGAGCTAATCTATAGCATAAAGGAAACTAAATTAAGAATGCAATGATAATGAAACTAAGCTATGATGCAAGAATAAAAATGAAATGATGATGCAATGTTTCAATATGAGAGATCTAAGAATACCATAGCTCCAAAATGTCAAGATTGAGAAGCTCCAAGACTCCAAGATGCTAAGATGCCAAGACTCCAAGAGGATGAATCATGCAAAAGATGGATTATTTGCAAGAGATGGAAAATATGAGTGATTAAGAATGAGGAGAGAGCCTCCTTTTAAAGGATTTTAAAAATGAACGGACGGTCAAGATTAAGAGGCAAAAAAGAATTATCAAAGTTGGAAATTAAATCTTGGTTGATCCATGTGCTCAAGATTCTCAAGAGGCAAAATCAATGGACATGGTTAAGAGGCAAAAAAGATAAGAGGCAAAAAAATATGTGGAAGAGATTAAGAGGCAAAAAGATATCCTACTCACCTTGAAAAGTGTGCATTCATGTGAAGACAAAAAGTCTTTATTTTTATTTTTATTTTATTATTTATTTATTATTTTTAGAAAAGTGGTTTCCATTAAAAATATTTTTTTATTTAATTAAAAGACATTTTTAATTAAAAGGGAGCATGTTCTCTTAATTAAATAAGATTTTTATTTTTTTATTTTTTTATTTTTTTATAAAATAAGAATAGTGTTTTATTTGTGCAACTTAGGATAAGAGGAAAAGTGGGGGCTTTTTATTTATTAAAATGGGAGGAAATATTCCTTTTAAATAAATAAAGACTTAGGATAAAATGGTTAGCCCATAGAAAATAATCGAATAAATGACAAAATCAGGATTTGATCTAGAATAAGCAATTTATGATTTTAGCAAAAAGGAGCTAATGACCATTTTTAGGTGATTACAGTGATAAGGCGTACTAGGACCCCTAGGGAGTCCCCATGACCCCTTTTGACATAGTTGAATGCTCAAGTGTATCTGAAGGGTTCCTAAGACCCCTTAAGGCACACTTGAGCGTTCCAATGTGTCAAAAGGGGTTCTAAGACCGCTTAAGACACACTTGAGTGTTTGAATGTGTTAAAAGCGGTCATGGAGACTTCCTAAGGGTCCTAACACATGATAAGGTGTACTAGGACCCCTAGGGAGTCCCCATGACCCCTTTTGACACATTGGTACTCACAAGTGTGTTCGAAGGGGTCCTAGGACCCCTTAAGACACACTTGAGCATTCCAATATGTCAAAAGGGGTCCTAAGACCCCTTAAGACACACTTGAGCATTTGAATGTGTCAAAAGGGGTCATGGGGACTCCCCAGGGGTTCTAACATGTGATATGGTGTACTAGGACCCCTAGGGAGTCCTCATGACCCCTTTTGACACATTTGAATGCTCAAGTGTGTCCGAAGGGGTCCTAAGACCCCTTTAGACATACTTGAGTATTCAAATGTGTCAAAAGGGGTCATGGGGACTCCCTAGGTGTTCTAACATGTGATAAGGCATACTAGGACCCCTAGAGAGTCCCCATGATCCTTTTTGACACATTTGAATGCTCAAGTGTTTCCGGAGGGGTCCTAAAACACCTTAAGACACACTTGGGGGTTGAAATGTGTCAAAAGGGGTCATGGAGACTCCTTAGGGATACTTGTTGCCCAAAATTTCATATCTTTCAATTCTGGCCTCTACAACTGTCTAAGTCCCTACTGCAACTTTTTTCACGTGCGAAGTTGATCCTCAAAGTTTTATACTTTGCACTCTAAACCCCACATTCTTTGATGTGTCACCATGCTCCAGCTCTGATTGCATGACCTAATTCACAAAACCCAGGAAGTTATTCAATTTTAAAAGCTTGCAAGAAATACTATTGCAGGGTTCCAAAAAGTGTTCAGTGTCAAAAACTCTTTGTGTTTTCAACCTCCGGTTTGAAAACTCTCTGTGTTTTCAACCTCCAGTTTGAAAACCCTCTTTGTTTTCAACCCTAAGTGCACAACTCCAACCAAGTGGGTCCCAATTCCTCATAACCATTGCCAATGCAAAAGATCTGACGGTGGTCGCATGTTCGCATGGGATCTTCTGACCCTATGTGATCATGCGACAATCATCTGATGCAGTTTGCAGGTGGGTCCAATGCATCTCATGCTGATGTGCTATTTTCTCATTCATTGAACTGGTGTTGACAATGTAGTTTTCAGTGGGCCCGGTCATCAGTCTAGGGGCAAGGTAACATCAAAGCTTGCAAATTCATGCTGGTCGCATGATCGCATGCAGCTTCCTAACTGCATGCAACCATGTGACAAGCCTCTAGCAGTCAAGTAAAATAGAATTCGGCAGTGTAACATGGGCCTCATAGATGCAAGATCTATGGTGGTTGCATGTTCACATGGGATCTTCCGATCCCATGCGATCATGTGACCATGGTTAGATTCTGAGGGCATTTCCTATGGTGCTGTTGTGGGTTGGAATCAGGTGGGATATCTTGCGAGCCCGGGTGTCTTGCATGGCAGTGGAGATAGATTTTAATAAGGCTCATCGCATGATTGCATGAAAGTTTTTGAGCTCATGCGATCAGTGTTATTTAGGTAATGTGTTTCTTTTGCAGGCTTTCTTCTGCAGAGGATGGTTGCAAGCGGTAGGTAGCTGAGAGTTTATGTCGCTAGGACAGTTGGTGGTTGCAGGGGACTCTGAGGTGATCTTTGTTGGCATTGCAGAGTCTTGTGTCATGTGTTCATGCCGTGGGTTGATGAATAGGTGCTTGGCACCATTATTTTCTGCAGTCCTTTCCCAGGGTGGTGTGATTGATTTTGAGAGAATTCATGGCTGATTGGAGTTGCAGGTGAGATTGTTGGTGAAGATGGTGTGTCTGCAGGTGGTCCTGGTATAGAAAGATATGCAATCATGAGAATTTGGACCTATTTGTCAACTTTTCTCAGAGTTTTGAGGGTTTGTACCTCTAGGGTTTGTGACAGTTCTTCATGTCCCCATGCTTCCTTGTCTTTGTTTATCTCTTATTTGATTGAAGTTCATGCATGTTTTCAATGGAAATTGGGGTTCCTAGTCCCTCTCACTTTATGTGATTTTGTGTGTTACTATGTTTGATTTGATTGAGATGTTTTGTGGGTATACTACAGCCCTTAGCAGTCTTGTCTCATTCCTACACCTAGTTGTAGAAAAGGATGTTTGTTTGCAGGTCATAGGTTGAGTCTTCTATTTAGACCCTCTTATGAAATACTTATGCAAGCCTATCCAGTGAGTTGTGACTTATTAGACCTGATTCCTCCATTGATCTCATTCCTCTATACTGAGATCCAAACCCTAATTTTGGTGCATCACCCAGTATGATAGTTTGCTTTCCTGTTATTTCCCTTTCCATGCATTCCTTCTAACCCTTTCCCTTCAAAGTTTACTTTCCTATTTAAGAGCAGACTAAGGTGATAATCCAAGAGGAACTAGCCTAGAACATGGAGGTTTCATCTCAATTAGCAAAGGTCCCACAACCTTGAGATGATTCCAATGTTATACTGAGTTATCAAGACCAAGAGAGCTTGAATAGAGGCGCAAAAAAACTCAGTGTATAACAGTACTAACATGTGATAAGACATACGAGGACCCCTAGAGAGTCCCCATGACCCCTTTTGACACATTGGAACAATCAAGTGTGTTCGAAGGGGTCCTAGGACCACTTAAGACACACTTGAGTGTTCCAATGTGTCAAAAGGGGTCATGGGGACTCCATAGGGGTCCTAACGTGTGATAAGTTGTACTAGGACCCCTAGGGAGTCCCCATGACCCATTTTGATACATTCAAATGCTCAAGTGTGTCTGAAGGGGTCCTAAGACCCCTTCAAACACACTTGAGTATTCAAATGTGTCAAAAGGGGTCATGGGGATTCCCTAGGGGTCCTAATGTGTGATAAGACATACTAGGACCCCTAGGGAGTCCCCATGACCCCTATTGACACATTTGAACACTCAAGTGTGTCCATAGGGGTCCTACGACCCCTTAAGACACACTTGACCATTCAAATGAGTCAAAAGGGGTCATGGGGACTCCCTAGGGGTCTTTACATGTGATAAGGCATACTAGGACCCCTAGAGAGTCCCCATGACCCCTTTTGAAAAATCTGAATACTCACATTTGTCCTAAGGGGTTCTAAGACCCCTGAAGAAACACTTGAGCATTTAAATGTGTCAAAAAAGGTCATGGGGACTCTCTAGGGGTCCAAACGCTTGATAAGGTGTACTAGGACCCATAGGGAGTCCCCATGACCCCTTTTGACACATTTGAATACTCAAGTATCTCCGAAGGGGTCCTAAGACCCCTTAAGACACACTTGAGCATTCCAATGTGTCAAAAGGGGTCCTAAGACCCCTTAACACACAATTGAGTATTTGAATGTGTCAAAAGGGGTGATGGCAACTTCTCAGGGGTCCTAATGTGTGATAAGGCATACTAGGACCGCTAGGGAGTTCCCATGACCCCTTTTGACACATTGGAATGCTCAAATCTATCTGAAAGGTTCCTAAGACCCCTTAAGACATACTTGAGCATTCAAATGTGTCAAAACGTGTCATGGGGACTCCCTAGGGGTCCTAATGCATGATAAGGCATAGTAGGACCCCTAGGGAGTCCCCATCACCCCTTTTGATAGATTTGAATGCTCAAGTCTATCCAAAGGGGTTCTAAGAGTGTTTAAGACACACTTGAGCATTCCAATGTGTCAAAAGGGGTCCTAAGACCCCTTAAGACACACTTGACTTTTTGAATGTGTCAAAAGGGGTCATGGAGACATCCTAGGGGTCCTAACGTGTGATAAGGTGTACAAGGACCCCTAGGGAGTCGCCATGACCCCTTTTGACACATTTGAATGCTCAAGTGTGTCCAAAGAGGTCTAAAGACCCCTTAAGACACACTTGAGCATTAAAATCTATCAAAAGGGGTCATGGGGACTCCATAGGGGTCCTAACACATGACAAAGTGTACTAGGACCCCTAGGGAGTCCCCATGACCCCTTTTGACAAATTTGAATGCTAAAGTGTGTTCAAAGGGGTCCTATGACCCCTTAAGACACACTTGAGCATTCCAATGTGTCAAAAGGGGTCATGGGGAATCCCTAGGGGTCCTAATGTGTGATAAGACATACTAGGACCCCTAGGGACTCCCCATGACCCCTTTTGACACATTTGAATGCTCAAGTGTGTCTAAAGGGGTCCTAGGACCCCTTAAGACAAACTTGAGTGTTCCAATGTGTCAAAAGGGGTGATGGGGAATCTCTACGGGTCTTAACGCGTGATCAGTTATACTAGGACCCCTAGGGAGTCCCAATGAACCCTTTTGACACATTTGAATACTCAAGTGTGTCCGAAGGGGTATTAGGACCCCTTCAGACACACTTGAGTGCTCAAATGTGTCAAAAGGGGTCATGGGGACTCACTATGGGTCCTAGTACATGTTATCATGTGTTATGACCCCTAAAGAGTTTTCATGACCCCTTTTGACATATTTTAATGCTCAAGTGTGTTTGAAGGGGTCCTAAGACCCCTTAAGACACACTTGAGCATTCAAATGTGTCAAAAGCAGTCAGGGAGACTGCTTAGGGGTCCTAACACATGATAAGGCATACTAGGACCCCTAGGGAGTCCCCATGACCCCTTTTGAAATATTTATACACTCAAATGTGTGTGAAGGGATCCTAAGACCCCTTAAGACAAACTTGAGCATTCAAATGTGTCAAAATGGGTCATGGGGACTCCCTAGGGGTCCTAACGCGTGATAAGACATAGTAGGACCCCTAGGGAGTCCCCATGACTCCTTTTGACATGTTTAAATGCTCAAGTGTATCCAAAGGGGTCCTAAGTCTCCTTAAGGAACACTCAAGCATTCCAATGTATCAAAAGGGGTCCTAAGACCACTTAAGACATTGTTCACCATTTTAATGTATTAAAAGGTGTCATGGGGACTTCCTAGGGGTCCTATTGTGTGATAAAGCATACTAGGACCCCTAGGGAATCCCCATGACCCCTTTTGACACATTGGAATGCTCAAGTGTGTCCGAAGGGGTCCTAGGACCCCTTAAGACACACTTGAGCATTGCAATGTGTCAAAAGGGGTCCTAAGACCCCTTAAGAAACACTTGAGCATTCGAATGAGTCAAAAGGGGTCATGACAACTCTCTAGGGGTCCTAACGCATGATAAAGCATACTCAAACCCCTAGGGAGTCCCCATGACCCCTTTTGACACATTTGAATGCTCAAGTGTGTACGAAGGGGTCCTAAGACCCCTTCATACACACTAGAGCATTCAAATGTGTCAAAAGGGGTCATGGGGACTCCCTAGCGGTCTCAACACATGATAAGTCATACTAGGACCCCTAGAGAGTCCCCATGATCCCTTATGACACATTTCAATGCTCAAGTGTCTCCGAAGGGGTCCTAAGACCCCTTCAGACACACTTGAGCATTCAAATGTGTCAAAAGAGGTCATGGGGACTCCCTAGGGGTCCTAATGCGTGATATGGCATAGTACGACCCCTAGGGAGTCCCTTTAACCCCTTTTGACACATTTCAATGCTCAAGTGTGTCCGAAGGGGTCCTAAGACACCTTACGACACACTTGAGCATTCAAATGTGTCAAAAGGGGCCATGGGGACACCTAGGGAGTCACCATGACACCTTTTCAGACATTTGAATGCTCAAGTGTGTCCGAAGGGGTCCTAAGACCCCTTAAGATATTCCAATGTGTCAAATGGTGTCATGGGGACTCCCTAGGGGTGCTAACACATGATAAGACATAGTAGGACTCCTAGGGAGTCCCCATGACCCTTTTTGACACATTTGAACACTCAAGTGTGTCCGAAGGGGTCCTAAGATGCTTTAAGAAATACTTGAGTATTCAAATGAGTCAAAAGGGGTCATGGGGACTCCATAGGGGTCCTAACACGTGATAAGGCATACTAGGACCCCTAAGGAGTCCCCATGACCCCTTTTGACACATTTGAATGCTCAAGTGTGTTCAAAGGGGTCCTAAGACCCCTTAAGACACACTTGAGCATTCCAATGTGTCAAAAGGGGTCATGGGGACTCTCTAGGGATCTTAATGGGTGATAAGGCATACTAAGACCCCTAGGGAGTCTCCATGACCCCTTTATGCACATTTCAATGCTCAAGTGTGTCCAAAGGGGTCCTAAAACCCCTTAAGACACACTTGAGCATTCAATTGTGGTGAAAGGGGTCACGGGAACTCCCTAGGGGTCCTAACTTGTGATAAGGCGTAGTAGGAACCCTAGGGAGTCCGCATGACCCCTTTTCACATATTTGAATGCTCAAGTGTGTCTGAAGGGGTCCTAACATGTGATAAGGCCTAATAGGACCCCTAGGGAGTCCCCTTGACCCCTTTTGACATATTTAAATGCTCAAGTGTGTCCGAAGGGGTCCTAAGACTCTTTATGACACACTTGAGTTTTCAAATGTGTCATATGGGATCATGGGGACTCCCTAGGGGTCCTAATGCATGGTATGGCATTGTAGGACCCCTAGTGATTCCCCATGACCCCTTTTGACACATTTGAATGATCAAGTCTATCCAAAGGGGTCCTAAGACCCCTTACGACACACTTGAGTATTCAAATGTGTCAAAAGGGGTCATGGGGACTACCTAGGGGTCCTAATGCATTATAAGCCATACTAGGACCCCTAGGGAGTCCCCATGACCACTTTTGACATATTTTAGTGCTCAAGTCTATTTGAAGGGGTCCTAGGACACGTTAAGACACACTTGAGCATTCCAATGTGTCAAAAGTGGTCATGGAGACTCCCTAGGGGTTCTAACACCTAATAAGGTGTACTAGGACCCCAAGGGAGTCCCTGTGACCCCTTCTGACACATTTCAATGCTAAAGTGTGTCTGAAGGGGTCCTAAGACACCTTAACACAAACTTGAGCATTCAAATGTGTCAAAAAGGGTCATGGGGAGTCCCTAGGGGTCCTAACGCATGGTAAGGTGTACTAGGACACCTAGGGAGTCCCCATGACCCCTTTTGACACATTTGAGTGCTCAAGTGTGTCTGAAGGGGTCCTAAGACCCCTTAAGACAAACTTGAGCATTCAAATGTGTCAAAAGGGGTCATGGGGACTCCCTAGGGATCCTAACACATGATAAGGCGTACTAGGACCCCTAGGGAGTCCCCATGACCCCTTTTGACACATTTGAATGCTCAAGTGTGTCCGAAGTGGTCCTAAGACCCTTTAAGACACACTTGAGCATTCAAATATGTCAAAATGGGTCATGGAGACTCCTTAGGGGTCCTAACATGTGATAAGGTGTACTAGGGCCCCTAGGGAGTCACCATGACCACTAGGGAGTCCCGATGACCCCTTTTGACACATTCAAATGGTCAAAACATGTTCAAAGGGGTCCTAGGACCCCTTAGGAAACACTTGAGAATTCCAATGTGTCAAAAAGGATCATGGGGACTCCTTAGGGTTCCTAATGCATGATAAGACATACTAGGACACCTAAGGAGTCCCGATGACCCATTTTGAGATATTTGAATGCTCAAGTGTCTTTGGAGGGGTCCTAAGACCCCGTAAGAAATAATTGAGCATTCAAATCTGTCAAAAGGGGTTATGTGGACTCCCTAGGGGTCCTAACATGTGATAAGGCATACTAGGACCCCTAGGAAGTCCCCATGACCCATTTTGACATATTTGAATGCTCAAGTGTGTCCGAAGGGGTCCTAAGACCCCTTAAGACACACTTGAGGGTTCAAATGTGTCAAAAGTGGTCATGGGGACTCCCTA
This sequence comes from Chamaecyparis obtusa, assembly GCA_027943335.1. Classification (NCBI taxonomy): domain Eukaryota; kingdom Viridiplantae; phylum Streptophyta; class Pinopsida; order Cupressales; family Cupressaceae; genus Chamaecyparis; species Chamaecyparis obtusa. The sequence goes on along the minus strand of BSBK01000838.1, from coordinate 35,447 downwards.
GGGGTCCTAATACATCATAAGGCATAATAGGACCCCTGGGGAGTCCCCATGACCCTTTTTGACACATTTGAGTGCTCAAGTGTGTCTGAAGGGATCCTAAGACCCCTTAAGACACACTTGAGCATTCAAATGTGTCAAAAGGGGTCATGGCAACTCCCTAGAGGTCAGAATGTGTGATAAAGTGTACTATGACCCCTAGGGAGTCCCCATGACCCATTTTGACACATTTTAATGCTCAACTCTGTTCAAAGGGGTCCTAGAACCCCTTAAGACACACTTGAGCTTTCCAATATGTCAAAAGGGGTCATGGAGACTCCCTAGGGGTCCTAACACATGATAAGGTGTACTAAGACGCATAAGGAGTCCCCATGACCCCTTTTCACACATTTGAATGCTCAAGTATGTCTTAAGGGGTCCTAAGACCCCTTAAGACATGCTTGAGCATTCAAATGTGTCAAAATGGGTCATGGAGACTCCCTAGGACCTCTTAAGACACACTTGAGCATTGAAATATGTCAAAAGGGGTTATGGGGACTCCCTACGAGTCTTAACATGTGATAAGGCATAATAGGACCTCTAGTGAGTCCCTATGACCCCTTTTGACACATTTGAATGCTGATGTGTATCTGAAGGGGTTTTAAGACCCCTTAAAGAACACTTGAGCATTACAATGTGTCAAAATGGGTCCTAAAGCCACTTAAGACACACTTGAGTGTTCGAATGTGTTAAAAGAGGTCATGGGGACTCCCTAGGAGTACTAACGTGCAATAAGGCATACTAGGACCCCTAGGGAGTCCCCATAACCCCTTTTGACATATTTGAAAGCTGAAGTGTGTTCAAAGGGGTCCTAGGACCCCTTAATACACACTTGAGCATTCCAATGTGTCAAAAGGGGTCATAGGGACTCCCTAGAGGTTTTAATGCGTGATAAGGTGTACTAGGACCCCTAGAGAGTCCCCATGACCCCTTTTGACACATTTGAACACTCAAGTTTGTACGAAGGGGTCCTAGCACCACTTAAGACACACTTGAGCATTCCAATGTGTCAAAAGGGTTGATGGGGACTCCCTAAGGGTCTTAACACCTGAGTAGGATTACTAGGACCCCTAGTGAGTCCCCATGAACCCTTTTGACACATTTGAACACTCAAGTGTTTCCGAAGGGGTATTATGACCCCTTCGGACACACTTGAGCATTCAAATGTGTCAAAAGGGGTAATGGGGACTCCCTAGGGGTCCTAATGTGTGATAAGGCATATTAGGACCCCATGGAGTCCCCATGACCCCTTTTGACATATTTGAATGCTCAAGTGTGTCTAAAGGGGTCCTAAGACCCTTTAAGACACACTTGAGCATTCAAATGTGTCAAAAGGAGTCATGGGGACTCCCTATGGGTCCTAACCTATGATAAGGCATACTAGGACCCCTAGGGAGGCCCCATGACCCCTTTTGAAACATTTGAATACTCAAGTGTATCCGAAGGGGTCCTAAGACCCATTAAGATACACTTGAGCATTTGAATGTGTCAAAAGGTGTCATGGGGACTCCCTAGGGGTCCTAACACATGACAAGGCATAGTAGGACCCCTAGGGAGTCCCCATGACCCCTTTTGAAACATTTGATCACTCAAGTGTATCTGAATAGGTCTTAAGACCCCGTAAGGCACACTTGAGTGATCTAATGTGTCAAAAGGGGTCCTAAGACCCCTTAAGACACACTTGAGCATTCGAATTTGTCAAAAGGGGTCATGGGGACTTCTTAGGGGTCCTAACACATGATAAGACATACTAGGACCCCTAAGGAGTCCCCATGACCTCTTTTGACACATTTGAATGCTCAAGTGTGTCCAAAGGGGTCCTGAGACCCCTTAAGACACACTTGAGCATTTAAATGTGTCAAAAGGGGTCATGGGGACTCCCTAGGGTTCCTAACATGTGATAAGGCATACTAGGACCCATACAAAGTCCCCATGACCCCTTTTGACACATGGCAATGCTCAAGTGTGTCCAAAAGGGTCCTAGGACCTATTAAGACACACTTGAGCATTCCAATGTGTCAAAAGAGGTCCTAAGGTCACTTAAGACATAGTTGAGTGTTCGAAAGTGCCAAACAGGGTCATGGGGACACCCTAGGGGTCCTAAGATGTGATAAGGCATACTAGGGACCCGAAGTAGTCCCCATGACCCATTTTGACACATTTGATTGCTCAAGTGTGTCTAAAAGGGTTTTAAGACCCCTTAAGACACACTTGAGCATTCAAATGTGTCAAAATAGGTCATGGGGACTCCCTAGGGGTCCTAACACATGATAAGGCATACTAAGACCCCTAGGGAGTCCCCATAACCCTTTTTGATACATTTGATCACTCAAGTGTGTTTTAAAGGGTCCTAAGACACCTTAAGACACACTTGACCATTCAAATGTGTCAAAAAGAGTCATGGGGACTCCCTAGGGGTCCTAAAACATGATAAGGTGTAGTAGGACCCCTAGGGAGTCCCAATGACTCCTTTTGACACATTTGAATGCTCAAGTGTGTCTGAAGGGGTCCTAGGATCCCTTAAGCCACACCTGAGCATTCAACTCTGTCAAAAGGGGTCATGGGGAATCCATAGGGGTCCTAACATGTGATGAGGCATACTAGGACCCCTATGGAGTCTCCATGACCCCTTTTCACACATTCGAATGCTCAAATTATTCTAAAGGGGTCCTAAGACCCCTTTTGACACACTTGAGCATTCAAATGTGTCAAAAGGGGTCATGGGGAATCCCTAGGGGTCCTAATGCATGATAAGGTGTACTAGGACCTCTAGGGAGTCCCCATGACCCCTTTTGACATATTGGAAGGCTCAAGTGTGTCCAAAGGGGTCCTAGGACCCCTTAAGACACACTTGAGTGTTCCAATATGTCAAAAGTGGTCACAGGGACTTCCTAGGGGTCCTAACATGTGATAAGGCATACTAGGACCTCTAGGGGGTCCCCATGACCACTTTTGACACATTTGAATGCTCAAATTAGTCCGAAGGGGTCTTAAGACCCCTTAAGACAAATTTGAGCATTCAAATGTGTCAAAATGGGTCATGGGGTCTCACTAGGGGTCCTAACACTTAATAAGGCATACTAGGACCCCTAGAGAGTCCCATGATCACTTTTGACACATTTGAATGCTGAAGTGTGTTTGAAGGGTTTTTAGGACCCCTTCGGACACACTTGAGTGTTCAAATATGTCAAAAGGGATCATGGAGACTCCCTAGGGATCCTAACATGTGATAAGGTGTACTAGGATCCCTAGGGAGTCCCCATGACCCCTTTCGACACATTTGAACACTCAAGTGTGTCCGAAGGTGTCCTAAGACCCCTTAAAACACACTTGAGCATTCAATTCTGTCAAAAGAGGTCATGGGGACTCCATAGGGGTCCTAACATGTGATGAGGCATACTAGGACCCCTAGGGAGTCCCCATGACCCCTTTTGACACATTTGAATGCTCAAGTGTGTCCGAAGGGGTCTTAGGACCCCTTCGGACACAGTTAAGCATTCAAATGTGTCAAAAGGGATCATGGGGACTGCCTAGGGGTCCTAATGCATGATAAGGCGTACTAGGACCCCTATGGAGTCCCCATGACCCCTTTTGACATATTTGAATGCTCAAGCATGTCCGTAAGGGTCCTAAGACCCCTTAAGACACACTTGAGCATTCAAATATGTCAAAAGGGGTCATGGGGACTCCCTAAGGGTGTTAACACATGATAAGATGTACTAGGACCCCTAGGGATTCCCCATGACCCCTTTTGATAGATTTGAATACACAAGTGTGTCTTAAGGGGTCTTAGGACCCCTTTAGACACACTTGAGTATTCAAATGTGTCAAAAGGGGTCATGGGGACTCCCTAGGGGTCCTAACGCATGATAAGGTGTACTAGGACCCCTAGGGAGTCTGCATGACCCCTTTTGACATATTTGAATGCTCAAGTTTGTGTGAAGGGCTCCTAAGATCCCTTAAGATAGACTTGAGCATTCCAATGTGTCAAAAGGTGTCCTAAGACCCCTTAAGACACACTTGAGCGTTCAAATCTATCAAAAGGGGTCAGGGTGACTTCCTAGGGTTCCTAACACGTGGTAAGGCATACTAGGACCCCTAGGGAGTCTCCATGACCCCTTTTGACATATTGGAATGCTCAAATATGTTTGAAAGCGTCCTAAGACCCCTTATAACACACTTGAGCATTCAAATGTGTCAAAAAGGGTCATGGGGACTCCCTAGGGGTCCTAACGCATGCTAAGACATACTAGGACCCCTAGGGAGTTGTCATGATGCCTTTTGACACATTTGACTGCTCAAGTGTGTCCGAAGGGGTCATAAGAACCCTTAAGACACACTTGAGCATTCAAATGTGTCAAAAGGTGTCATTGGGACACCCTAGGGGTCCTAATGCATGATAAGTCATACTAGGACCCCTAGGGAGTCCCCATGACCCCTTTTGACACATTTGAACAATCAGGTGTCCTGAAAGGGGTCCTAGGACCCCTTAAGATACACTTGAGTGATCCAATGTGTCAAAAGGGGTCATGGGGACTCCCCAGGGGTCCTATTATGCCATATCACACGTTAGGAACCTTAGGGAGTTCCCATGACCTCTTTTGACATATTTGAACACTCAAGTGTGTCTGAAGGGGTCCTAAGACCCCTTAAGACACACTTGAGTGTTTCAATGTGTCAAAAAGGGTCATGGGGACTTTTTAGGGGTCTTAACACATGATAAGGTGTACTAGGACCCCTAGGGAGTCCTCATGACCCCTTTTGACATATTTGAATTTTCAAGTGTGTCTGAAGGGGTCATAAGACCCCTTAAGACACACTTGAGCATTCTAATGTATCAAAAGGGGTCATGGGGACTTCTTAGGGGTCCTAACACATGATAAGACATACTAAAACCCCTAGGGAGTCGCCATGACCTCTTTTGACATATTTGAATTCTCAAGTGTGTTCAAAGGGGTCCTAAGACCCCTTAAGACACACTTGAGCATTCAAATGTGTCAAATGGGGTCACGGGGACTTCCTAGGGGTCCTAATGTGTGATAAGGTGTGCTAGGACCCCTAGGGAGTCCCCATGGCCCCTTTTGACATATTTGAATGCTCAAGTGTATCCAAAGGGGTCCTAGGACCTCTTAAGACACACTTGAGCATTCAAATGTGTCAAAATGGGTCATGGGGACTTCCTAGGAGTCCTAACATGTGATAAGTCATACTAGGACCCCTAGGGAGTCACCATGACCCCTTTTGACACAATTGAATGCTCAAGTGTGTCGGAAGGGGTCCTGCGACCCCTTAAGACACACTTGAGTATTCCAATGTGTTAAGAGGGGTCATGGGGACTTCCTAGGGGTCTTAACATGTGATAAGGCGTACTAGGACCCCGAGGGAGTCTCCTTGACCTCTTTTGACATATTTGAACACTCAAGTGTGTCCGAAGGGGTCTTAGGACCCCTTAAAACACACTTGAGCATTCCAATGTGTCAAAAGAGGTCATGGGGACTCCCTAGGGGTCCTAACATGTGAGAAGGTGTACTAGGTTCCCTAGGGAGTCACCATGACCCCTTTTGACACATTTGAATGCTTAAGTGTGTCTGAAGGGGTCCTAAGACCCCTTAAGACACACTTGAGCATTCCAATGTGTCAAAAGGGGTCATGGAGACTTTTGAGGGGTCCTAACGCATGATAAGGTGTACTAGGACCCCTAGGGAGTCCCCATGACCCCTTTTGACATATTTGAATTCTCAAATGTGTCTAAAGAGGTCCTAAGACCCCTTAAGACACACTTGAGCATTCTAATGTGTCAAAAGGGGTCATGGGGACTTCCTAGGGGTCCTAACACATGATAAGGCATACTAGGACTCCTAAGGAGTCCCCATGACCCCTTTTGACATATTTGAATGCTCAAGTGTGTTCGAAGGGTTCCTAAGACCCCTTAAGACACACTTGAGCATTCGAATGTGTCAAAAGGGGTCATGGAGACTTCCTAGGGGTCCTAACGAGTGATAAGGTGTACTAGGACCCCTAGGGACTCCTCATGACCCCTTTTGACACATTCGAATGCTCAAGTGTGTCCGAAAGGGTCCTAGGACCTCTTAAGACACACTTGAGCATTCAAATGTGTCAAAAGAGGTCATGGGGACTTCCTAGGGGTCCTAACAAGTGATAAGCCGTACTAGGACCCCTAGGGAGTTGCCATGATCCCTTTTGACACATTTGAATGTTGAAGTGTCTTGGAAGGGGTTCTATGACCCCTTAAGACACACTTGAGCATTCCAATGTGTCAAAAGGGGTCATGGGGACTTCCTAGGGGTCCTAACATGTGATAAGGCATACTAGGACCCCTATGGATTCCCCATGACCCCTTTTGACACATTTGAACACTCAAGTGTGTCCAAAGGGGTCCTAGGACCCCTGAAGACACACTTGAGCATTCCAATTTGTCAAAAGGGGTCATTCCAAATTCTTTAGTGCTTCTAGTGTATCCAGATTTAGTTCTTATAAAGATGAGATTTTAGTGAATGACTTCTTGCTAATACTACTCTTCCACCAGATCCAAATTTCAATCTTTTTGTGGATCTACAGACTCAATCACGAGCCCATAGGATTGGGAAAGAGAAAAATGTGATTGTATATCAACTTATTACAAAATGTTCAGTTGAGGAGAAAATATTGCAACGATCAAGAAGAAAATTGACTATGGAAAATCTAGTTATGAATTCTGTTAAGAATAAAACTATTAAGGAATTGCATGAATCACAAACCATGAAAATAACCTTTTGCAACAAAGAACATTCAAGCTATAGAATTTATTAACTCTGAATTTAAATGTCTTATCAGCATTCATGGAAGAGATTTCATTAGCATCCATGGAGGAAATTTCATTAACTTCAGACAAAATCATCTAAAAAAATTCATTAACTTCAGGGGAAATCATTTGAGACGGACAAAAACAAAATTGTATTACTCAGAAATGGCAAAGAAAGAAAATGAGATAAACCAAATTTATGAAATTCTTGCAATCCGCAGCTTCTCTCCGAGTGCAAAATGACAATCCATGGAGCCAAAATTATGATGAAAATTAAATTCTTCAAGTAAGTCATTCAGAAACGCATAGAATACTGTAACGCATGATGATTTATAGAGAATTTATGATTGACTATGCTGTGCAAAAGCCCGCAATCCTTGCCATATCTCAGAGTACTGATGAGAAGCAATGGCGAAAGTCTGAGACAGAGGCGGCGTTGGCATTGAAGTGGCAAGACATTCTTCATAATATCGGGGCGTTGCCATCGAAACGGCAAGGCTTTCCTCATAATATCACGCCACCGCTGATCTCTTCTTTAAATTTATTAATGCGGTCGGTTCTATGGCACTTGCATAATTTCTAGTACAACTGCTCATTTTACCAAACCCTTCCCCGCTCTCCATAATCTTCGACCGGTTCAAAGATCTGTCCGGTTGTTCTTGTTTAACCTCCCAATGACTCTGTTGAGCTGTCAGATTATCAATAGGCATGGTATAGTTGTCTGGTTCAACCAGAATCTATTTTTGATATTAATATATAATTAAATAATTTATAATGTAAAATGTATATTATATATAATATTTAATATATATAATATATAATCTAATAGATAGTTTTTAATATTAATATATATTAAATAATATTTAATGTAAAATGTATATTATATAATATTTAATATATAATTGATATTATAAATATTTAATATATCAAATATATAGTTTTTTATATATAATATATCATATGAAGGATGGAGAAATGGGAAGGAGAAAGTGGAGGGAAGGGAAAGTGAAAATTAAAAATTCTACCATCATTTTCGGGTACCCGATTAGGCTCGGTATTGCCTTGTGCACCAAACCTACATGGTCAACTATTGAAATGTCTCAAATACATGTTTTTCCCCTATTTCTCTAAGTTCCAGACTTCGACAATGTAGCTGATGACTTTTTTTTCACCCGAATTTGATAAAATGAAAAGGGTATTTTAAGGATATTATTAGCTTTCTATCGATATAATTTTTGTCAAATTTTAAATTCAATAAGTAATTATTAGTTATTTTCTAATTAAGCTACCTCTAAAGTGTTGATTTATATATTGATTGAAAAATGACTATAACTTTCAAACGGTATAACATTTTTGAAATCTAAAAAATGTGTCAAATTCTATGCTTCGCCTACTATAAGAAAAAAAATAAAAACTGAATTTTGTAAAGTTTTGAATGAGTTAAGGTGGTCAGACACAGAAGTTTTTTTATTCTGAAAATGTTGTAGCATAAAATTCATAATTAATTATTTTTTTGGAATAAAATTACAAAAAAATATGCGTTACATCTGGGCATGAGTCTACTACTTATATATTAAATCTTATAAAAAAATATTATCATTTGATCATGATTAAGTTGGTCAGACATACACCTACTTCTTATTTTTTTCTTGAAATTTTTGTACTGATTTATTGAAATCTATACTTTTCACCAATTATATTAATTTTTTTTTAGAAAAGGCCTAGTATTTTAGAAACTACATTCAATTTCCTACAGATTCTATTCTTACAACTTTTGGGTATTAGGTTGATAGCTAGTTCAAATTTTCATGTCAAGTTGACTAACCCTGATTTGCTAATTTTTCATTGCCACTTTTGGGCATAGTTTGGCCCCTCATGATCTTGCACATACCCAATATAGAATAATTACCTCTTACTATCTTCAATAAGCCAAGAACAATATCCATACTGATGTCAATCTAAGGTTTCTTGGGGATAGAAATCGGTGTATACAATCCAGTATTTTGACTTACTCCTTTTGCAACTTGACAAACTCAACAACTTTTCACAAATTTCTAAACATCTTTATACAAATGTGGCCAAAAGTATTTCTCCTTAAGAAAATTCAATGTCTTATCAACACCAAAATGTCCAGCCAAACCACTACTATGTTTCTCCTTAATCAAATTAGTTCTCATTGCTCCTCTCAGTATACACAACTGAATACCTTTAAACAACATACCTTCTTGAATAAAATATTCTTCCCATTTAGTACTCGGTTGATCTTGAATAGGCACTCTGCACTTTCTCCATGGCTCAAAAAAATCAGGATCAAATTCATAAGAATCCCTCATTTCATCAAAGCTAAGAACTTCAATTTTCATCTCAGTCATCAAAGATCTTCTTCTACTCAATGCATCAGCAACTCAGTTAGTGACTCCACTCTTATGTTTTATCACAAATGTATAACTCTACAAATACTCGACCTATTTCATATGTCTCTGATTCAACTTATCTTGACTACCCAAGTACTGTAAAGCCTTATGATCGGTATACAACACAAATTCAATCGGCATCAAATAATGTCTCTACTTCTTTGGGGCTTGAACAATAGCATAGAATTCTTGATCATAAACAAAATCTTTCCTTTTTTCATCATTCAATTTTTCACTAAAGAAAGCAACAGGTTTACTTTCTTGACTCAACACAGCTCCAATTGCACTTCCACTTGCATCACATTCTACTTGAAATACCTTATTGAAATTAGGAAATGCCAAAACAAGCAATTCATCAACCTTCTGCTTTAGAGTCTCAAACATTTTATCAGCTTCATGTGTCCACTTGAATTCTCTTTTATCTCATCTCATAGTCTCATTCATAGCATTACAAATTGAACTAAAATTCCTAATAAAATTTTGGTAAAAACTTTCCAAACCATGAAATGATCTTACCTCACTAGCATTCTTAGGTGTATGCCAATTCAAAATAGATTCAACCTTTTCAGGATCCATTTTCAAACCATCAGCTGAAATCACAAATCCCAAATACACAATTTCCTCTTTCATGAATGAACACATTTTTTAGATTTATCAGCAACGTTTCTTCTTTCAATCTCTGCAATACTTGTTTAACATGCAACAAATATTCTTCTCTGGTCTTACTGAATATTAGAATATTATCAAGGTAGACAATCACAAACTTACCCAAGAATTTCTTCAAAACCTCATTCATCAACCTCATAAAAGTACTCGGTGCATTAGTTAAATCAAAAGGTATAACCAACCACTCATACAAACCTTATTTTGTCTTGAAAGCGGTCTTCCATTCATCACCTTCTCTGATTCTGATCTAGTGATATCCACTTTTCAAATCAATTTTGGTAAAATACTTTGCTCTGGTCAAACTGTCCATTATATCATCCATTCTTGGTATAGGAAACCTATACTTCACTGTTATCTTATTGATTGCTCTGGAATCAGTGCACATTCACCATTCTACATTCTTCTTAGGTGCCAATATAGCAGGTATTGCACAAGGACTCAAACTTTCTCTGATCAAACCTTTCTGCAACAATTCTTGAATCTGTCGGTTCAACTCCTGATTCTTAGTAGGTGTCAATCGATGAGGTGCCTTATTCGGTAAACTAGCTCCAGGGATTAAATCCATGCAATGATCAATGCTTCTCTTTGGTGGGAAACCATCAGGTACATTATCATAAATAATTTCGCTATACTTGGTTAGTAACTTATCAATCTCCTTCGGGACACTATCCTTTGTTTTCTTACTCGGTTTGTTAGGAATCACAGAAAAACATACATCATTCTTCTTCAAATCCTTAACAAACTTTCTTCATTCCATCAAGAAAACTTTCACAAATGTGCAAACATTACTAACAGGTTCTTCCACCAGCCCAAATAGTATATTTATGTAATCTCCCATCATATATAGCATGTCTATCATATTGCCAAGGTCTACCCAACAAAATATGACAACAATCCATAGGCATGATATCACATAACACCTTATCATAGTACTTTCCAATTTTAAAATTCACAGAATATTGTTCACTTACCAAGAGTGTATGCTCATCTTTGATCCATGAAATCTGATATGGCTTTGGATGTTCCAACCTTTTCAACTGCAACTTTGTGACCATTTCCTCAGATGCCAGATTCTCCGAGCTACCACTGTCAATGATTACTTTCCAAACTTTGTCAAAAACTCTACATCTAGTCTTGAACAAACATTTCCTTACCAAATCTTCCTTATTACTTTCACTCCAAAGTGCTTTCCTTACCATCAAGTTACTTTCCTTCTCAAGTTCATTCGGTGACTCTTCTTGCACCAAAGCATTTATGTTGTTACCAACATTCTTACTTGCATGTGTACACTCAAATGATCTATGTCCTTCTTCTCCACAATTGTAACAAGTTCCTCAGAAACCACCTCTGTTATAACCACCTCGATAGTTACTACCTCTACCTCTAAATGAACTTTCACCTTTCCATTCGGTCTTGCCTTTATCCAGATTTGTCTTTTCAGGTTCAGATTTACTATTTTCATCATAAGATCTACCTCTTCCTCTAGGGAATCTACCACCTCTACCTCTTTGTCTTTGCTCATGTCTATTTTTCAATTTCTCCTCAGCTTTCAATGCAAATTGATAAGCCTCTTCAATGTTCTCCAATTTGACCAAACTGATTTCTTCTTGGATGGAAACTCTCAAACCATTCAGGTATCTAGCAATTCTTTCCACATCATCTTCATCATGTCTGGATCTGATATCTAATCTATAGAATTCCTCAGTATATTCCTTTATTGAGCTATCTTTCTGCCTAAAACTTTGCATTCGCCTAACTAGGTTAATCTGATAATCACAAGGTAAGAACTTTCCTTTCAATTTATTCACCATTTTACTCCATACCTTGATTTTGTCTTTTCCTTTCCTCTTTATGTCTAACTGCAGATGTTCCCACCACAAGGATGCATGAATTTTCAACTTTGTGCTTGCAATTTTCACCTTCTTTTCCTCAGGTACATTTTCATATTCAAAGTATTTTTCCATTTCAATGATCCAATCCACCAATTCATTAGAATCTAATTTTCCATTATACTCAGGAGGATTAAAGTGTATTGGAGACTTCAAACTTGTCAAAGCCTTCAAGAATCTTTCCTCACCCTGATGCTTCACAAGTGCAGGCTCTACATCACCTTGTTCTACCTCAATTTCATCATCACTAACATCTTCAAGATGTCTTCCTCTTCTCTGGGTTGTTTCAATAGCTTCTAATCTAGCAACAAGTTGTCTCAACATGTATGCCAATCCTAGATCCGCATCTCACCTCCCACAAACCATCTTGAAACCCTCTGCAATTGCAGGTCAAATTGCAATCTGCTACCTCACAACAAATCAACTAGGGCTTCACAAGAAGGAACTCTCAAACCTACATTCACAAACCTAGATCCAGATCTCACCTCGCTCTGATACCACCTGATGCAAGGGAAGATAGGGAGAGGGTAAAAAGGCACACCCTAACTAGATCCACCTATCAGGACAACACATGGAAGCAACAACACACAACAGTGAGAGAGAGAATGCAGATGCTTTCATATATTATCTTCAAATTGATTCATACATGTCGGGCTATAAGGCCTTCCCATTTTAGGCCAGATATTACAATCAAGTATAGAATTCCTCCAACATGTGAGGATCTACCAACAATCTCTTATTTTCTATCTTCTATCTTCTATCCCAAAAATTTCCTCCCCCAAAACTGACTCTCCAAACTCTAACCAAACAACTACATTTATATAAGAGGCTACTGAGCCAAGTCGGCCTTCAGATCCACCATCAACGAAAGGAATGACCAAATCTAGGTCCACACACTTCCCAATGATGGATACCAACATTAAATTAGTGACCATAATTAATTACACAAGTCAACCTCAACAGAAATTCAAAACAAATAACTCGGAAAGAAAGGATAACCGAGTGCCAGACAAGCATCATTGACACACAAACAAGAAACACAAACAAACTTCAAATATGTTTTTGGTGACACAGGATTGCCAAGGACCCGAGATGCTCCTGCATCACCTTGAGAGTAGGTGGAAATCAAAACAATTTCAAAGTCTAAGATTGCATCAGGAAGACATAGATAACCTGAATGAAATCCTGAAAGATAGTCTTTTCAATCTTAAATCGGGTAGTGATGAAATCATTTGGAATGGTGCTAAGTTAGTGAAATATTGTGTGAAGGAAGGGTACAAGATAATATTCAATCAATAGAATCAGACTAAATCTCAATTGCCAATTCAGCTATGTTGGACCAAAGTGTGCAAGCCAAAAGCATGAGTCTTTTCTTGGGTAGTATTACAAGGAAAAATCCTGACTACGGACAAGTTCAAAAGGTTTGGATATCAAGGGCCATCAATTTGCCCCATTTTCCAAATCAACAAGGAGGATGTCAACCATCTATTATTGACCTATCCTTTTTCATCTCAATACTGGCAGTGGTTATGTGCAAAATTAGGGTGTCTTTCTACATTACCAAATGATATTTTGTCCCCTTTTCTAGGCATTGCCACTAATAAACCAAGAGAGCCTATGTGGAAGTTTGTAGAATATATCACCCTCAATCCTTATCTAGGAACTATGGAATGAAAGAAATAGAAGAATCTTCCAAGAAAAAGGCATGGGCATAGTTTTATTGTTAAATTAAATAGAAGCAGTGGCAATAGAAACAATGAACTCATTAATCTCAGTTCAATGGTCTTCCCCAAATTTTTACACCAGATGAGATGATCTTATGTTTAATAATTGGTTCAGACTCATAGTTCATTAGGTTATAGGTAAAGGAGGGAAAATAAGCTCCAAGAATAGAGAAAGTTGTAGATGGTCTCCATTAGCCAGTGGTTGGTACAAGTTAAAATTTGATGGGGCCTCTAGAGGAAGCCCCAACTCATTGAGTGTTGGATGCATCATTCACTCTAGCAATGGTGACCCTATAACAAGGTTAGCACTACCCCTAGCTAAGGATATCATTATATGGCACAATTCAAAGCCTTACTAGCATGAATATCCCTATGCCTAGAATTGAAGTTAACAAAAATAGAAATTGAAGGAGACTCAATGATTGTGATAAATGTTGTAAGATCCAAGGCTACCCCAAATTGGAGATTGCGCTCTTTTTTGGAAGTAGTGTTATCTTTAATTAATATATTTGAGCGGGTTACAATTAATCACATCTACAGAGAAAGGAATAGTTTAGCAGAAGGTTTAGCCAAGACGGGTGTGGAGGGAAATCATGTTAAACAAACATTTGAAGGAAGGAAGGAATGACAGAAATTTTGGGAGTTTAACAAGACCGGGCTGGTTGAAACAACACATTGCCTCACTACACTCTATTGCTACAAAATGGTTTAGCGAATAGAAACCAAAGATTGTTTGAGCTAGGTTTATCAATACAAATATAATGAAATAGTGAGGGCCTCGTAAGCGAGGACTGCTCAGATATGAGTGAGAAAGAAATAGAGGCAGTGGATAACAGTTAGTTAGAAGAGGAAGAGGCAGACAGGAAGTAGGGAAGTAGGCATTAGCAGAGTCCGAAGATGATTTAAAGGATGAGTCAGAGGTTGATGCGGAAGTAGAGGATGAGCAGGATGTCTCCCAGGGACTTAACCCACAATTGGACGAAGAGGATAAATAATCTTCGTCTTCCTCACACGGAGGATACGAGACAAAAATCTCTAAACTACATTTTGTGTCTAGTTAGTTTGCAAAGTGTTATTAAAAATTCAAGTGTTTGATATATCAGTAGATCAAGATCAAGTTTAGGCTACTCTTTTTCAATTATAATTTGTTTCATAAATGCTTTTCTTGGACTACTTCCAGTAACTATGTGACTTCAAACTATGTTGTTCTTATCATACTTTAATACAAAACTTTCTACCTCAGCCCCTTATTTAAGAAAACAAATAAATTAATGAATTTTTAGCCTTTCTGAAAGGTGGTGAGCACGTAGAGGATTCCCTTGTTATTTTTTAATCTATGTTTTAATATGGTAAATGATAATCCAAACACTAAAGAATTCTGTAAATTTTAATTCAGCTTGATTAAAATAACTTAATAAATAATGGACGTCATCGTATATGCCATCGACTTAGAATTCAAGATTTCCTTGTTATTTTTTAACCTATATTTACCTAGCATTAGTTTGGACGAATGAAATGTGCTGAATATCTCTTCTAGAATGGCGAACAAAACTAACAAATTTCTTGATTAAATCTCTGAAGAATGTTTGGAACAATGCTGTTAGAAACTCCAGTCCAAACAGAGGCAGATTTCACTCCATAAATTGGATTGGATTAGAATTTCTTCACAGTAGTTTTAAAAGAGCTTGAAAGAATATGGCGAAGGCGATGAAATTTGTTTTGCGTTTTGTTAACAAAGCATTGTTACTGGGCATGGGAGGTATGGCTCAGGCTGATCCCTGCGATGATTATTTATGCTGCAATATTGGATATTGTGACCACTTTCCCACATCGTCACCACAATATCCGATGTCACAGCATAAATAATGAGGAGCAACAGAGCTACATTTTACCATGCAGATTATTTAATTATGTTCACTAACATGTGCAGATTTCATTCAGGGTATTCCAAAGTTATATTAGATGAATAAGTGTATAATAACCACATAAAACTGTATGTTGGATATGTCTTGTAGCAAACTGGAACAGCATTGAAAAACCGTAAGCCTGAGATCTGAAATAAACGTTGTCCCTAAATTGAAATTGCTGGTAGAATGGAACATGTTTTATATTAAATGACGTTAGCTAAAATTTAGAATGGAACATGTTTTATATTAAATGACTCTAGCTGGAATTTAGAATGGAAACATCAAACCTCATCTTGTAGGATTATACAGTTGTCAATTTTTATGCAACTTACATTATAATTCATTAAAAGAAGCATGCAACTCATCTTTTTGTTTTGCTTTAGGTCTCTTATTTTTACGTGGAGGATAAAGCTTATTAAAAAAGAAGATTGAGGAATTATAAAAGAAAAAGTAAACAGCAAACCAAGGAAGAAGAATAGCTCTGAAGAATATGATAGTTAAGATTAAGTTTAGTTTTGGGGATACTTTTAATATTGATATAATGAATAAAAATAATCTTAATATAGTTATCTTCTAAGAGGTAGAATGTATATCTTATTAAATAAAATAGAAATAATATATACTAAGCTTTATTGTAAAAGAGAGATTATAAGAATTAATAAAATGAGATTTAATGATACTTTTTACTAGAAGCTTATAAAAAAATGGACATATTATATGTTGGGTAGAACAATGTTGTAAACCTATTTGGTAGACATGAATATAATTATCTAGTAACATCTATCTTTTGTTGCTAAGTTTCTTTATTGATGTGAAAGATTTAGATAGAAAGTTTTGTCCTAAAAAAGTTTGAAGAATTGATATTCAACTTTTGAGAGTTCAAGTTGTTTTAATATTGAATTATATGTCTAAGACATTGATTCTTTTATTTGGACTAGTTAGTATTGTAGTGCCTCTCCCATTTGTGTTTTGCCTACCATCTTGATGGATGTGACCTTGATGTCCTGGCCTATGGAGTGGTCATGTTTGGACCCATGAGTGGTCTACACCCTTGGGGTTATTTGACTTATATTGTTTTTTCAAGAGACGGGTTATGCTTTATGTCTAACTTATGAGACTTATGATGTGTTGATGGTTCGCTGAGGTATGTGGTAGTGGTTACCTAGTTTTCAACGGTATCACGATGTTATTCTGTGAGTACCCTTGAGATATGAAAAGTGGTTGCATTGCATGATGCATTTGACTACTATACCTTATTCTAGCTCCTGCAGTAGTGTTGACCTATATGTTATATTATGTTGTTAGTAGTATTTTGATTATATATGTATGATGGTGTCATATATGTTGTTGAATAATTTTTTTATTTACTTCAATTGATATATGTTTAGAATAATTGAGAAATGGTTCATTTACATTCAGGTTTGGATGATGGGTTATATATATCTAAAGGATGTTCATTTGGATTCATTCTTATGGTGTCTTTATGCTATGGATATATATCTTTTACTTTCAGTGGATATATGCTCATGTGACTATAAATGATTATTTAAATATCTTAATTTAAATGCAAGATTATATGATTATATGTTGTGAATAATGTATTGCACCATTGCCATGTGTTCTTGTCCATTGCTGCTAGTGTGAAGTGGGAATAGAGTCGCAGTCACTTTCTTGCGAGATCTACATGGTGTCACATTCTCCTTCAACATGACTATGTGTTTGTTTGTGCTTCGGCTATTTATATATCAAGCATCTACACTTGATGTTTGTTTGTTTACTGAATAGGTACTATGTACATTCATCTTGAGTTATAGGATTTGAGTGTGTATCTATATCCGCAGTAGTGGCACTAGGAGATAGTGATGTTGACCTTTCATACTGAGCCAATGTCATCCCTATATGGGTGACGTATTATTGTTATTGTGTTATTATTAACCCTCCAGTTATTGTTGTAAATTGGGACTTATAATGCATTATGTGATTAGACCAATGAGTGTGTCTGTGCATTTAGGGTTTTGCAGTTGTCACATAAATTTTTAAATTAAAATGTTGATTTAATTATATTTTGTAATTTTTAATGATTTAATTTAATTATTGGCTAATTTTCTATAGTTCGATTCAAAATGCTTGGAATCATATTATTTAACTTGGAAAAAGAAGGCCAATAGATTATTAAGTGGGTTAATAATTTATTTTATAAGTCACTTTTGTAAAAGTCCTTATATTAGGAAAAAGGTGAGTTTTAAAACTCTCATTTCTTATTTTTGGTTTGAAGAATGGAGTTTGGCTCTCTAAAACCCTCTTGGAGAAATTTTGTTTTTTTCTTTTTGACTGAGATTGGATCATTGGATTTTTGTAAGGAGCATTTTGTTGGATTCGTGACATATTTCCTCATCTCCCCGTGATTTTCATCTTGTTTGGTACTTCTGTTATTTTCTTATCTTCATTATGGTTATTAGATCATTTGGCTTGCGGCAGGGCTCTTGTGATTTAATTAAATACTTCGTTATTTTGATTTCTTTCACTTTCTTTAGTATCGAGGGTTGAGAAATAGTGTTCCCCCAAAATTTCATGCGTTTATATCGCCCGGTTGGATGGGAATGAGTTTTTATTTATTTCATGTTTTTTAGAAATGAATTTTTTACCTAGTTATGTTGTTGAATTGTGCATGTGTGCCCAGAACTTAAATTTTATTAGATTTTTTGGATTTTGGATGGATTTTTGAAGTGGGTTTTTTATTTCATTGAATTCTAGAATGTTTGAATTTTGAGTGTTTTTGGTAGTGCCTCACTTTACGTGCCACCCAATAATTATCTCTTGCCTTATTCGCTGAATTGAATTATTTTATTAGTATCCTCTTCTAAAAAGAGTAGGATCGTGGAATCAAAATGGTAAGAGGACATTCCAATTATTTGTATATCATGATCCTAAAGTGCTATATCAAGTTTAAAATGATGATATTGGTTCCTTATCAAATTTTGCCAGAATTTGAGTAATTGGTTTCTTTTCGGTATTGTGTTCCATCCTTGTGTGATAACGAGATGACTTATGAATTCTATATGAATCTATGCTCTTGGAAAAGTGTCTGATTGAGCTATGTGTTACTGTAATTCCTTATGGTTTCAACTCAATTTTTTTCCTCGAGTGTGTTTATACTTTTATCATCATGGTGCATTTCCTTAATCTAGTCCCTTGCATATTTTTGTTTCATTGTTTATATGGATTTGGTTGTGCCCTCCCATGATCATGTGATCTTTCCTATTGCAGGATCTTGCAAGACCTGAACTCATAAATATAGGCCAGTTGAGTGTTGGTTCAATTGTATGGAGAGAAGGGTATGTAGGGTAGATGTGTGGAGTGTCTTATCATGGTTATCCCTACATAGAAATGGCCGACAAGGTAAAATAAATAGGTTTAATAAAGTGATAACCAAATAAACACATGGGTAATAAAACTTAATAAAAGATAAGAGAATATTGAACACTTGGCTAACTAAGGCCGGAGTTGGAACGAAGGTGTGGTGTCTGGCCTCCTGAGGGATTTGAAATGAAGACATGGTATTTGGCCTCCTAAGGGAGTTGGAATGAAGATACATTATGATTCTGACCTCCCGAGGGAGTTGGAACAAAGACTCGATGCTACTTGGGCTACTACAAGCAAGTAATGACACTCTAGTAGAGTCCCTACATAGTTATCCTATAGATTGGTTGAGTAGTGACCTGATGTACTGCATTTCCTTTATTCTTATTTTTGTTACTTTTTCCTTGCATTGTTTGGCATGTGTGTAAGCCCTTTTGGTGGTTTATGTGTTTTGTGACTATGGTTAGGTCATTATCTCTGTGAGCACGACAGGGTGGGCTTGCAGGTTCCACGTGGTTGGAATGCATTTCTAACCTATACCATTGTTGGAGATTAGAGTATAGATATGGCCTGGATCGCCAACATCATGATTGGAGCTTTCTTTCTTACTTTTTGCTTTGCTTTACTCTTGATGCATGTCTATACTTGATTTATGTAGTTAGTTGATGCACATGTATATGTACTTGAAGTTGTTACTCTTATTATAATGAATTCAATTGTAGATGTATGATGTTAGATGATCTATATGATTGAATTAGATATAATTTACTCTTATGAATCATTTGAGTGCTTATCTCCTTGATTTTTTGGTTTCCGACACTTTTCGGTGTAGAGTTTACCTTTCTTTTTTCTCCATTTTACCTTTTTTTTATTTTTTTATTTTTGTTGTGTCTAGAATTGAAAAGTATTGTATGATAGAATATTCTATCACACAACCAAGTATTGTGTAATACAATAGAAAATTTCATTGTACGAGAAAGTATTTTATCGTACGGCTCTAGAATATATATAGTATGCATCGTGGAATTTTTTCTTATTGGGCGTAATCCTAGCTCATATGATAATTTGTTGGAGTTCATATCTTAGATAGACGACACTTTTTTGCATGCGTAGAAGATGAAAATTTGATTTTTGGATACCCTTTTAGGAGATGCATCTTTCTAATTCATAACATATCAAATTATATCACTATAGTTGTATTTGTATGCGTTATTCATATTTGGACATGTAATTAAATTGGTAAATAAACTTGTACGGTTAACCATGGTAGGAATTTTACTTTGGGATTAAATGAACATCATGAATATAATGGTTAGCATAGTATCTTTCCTTGATAGATTCTTGCATGTTATTCACTCATTATGTAATGATCTAGTGGACATGTGCATCCCATCTTGTGGTCTTAGTAGTAACTTGGGAATCTTTAGCGGTGTTCATAAGACTTTCACTTGTGTATGTGGGCATGGGATTATGTCATGTTCCCTATTTCATATCTTGGTTGATGTTTAATTAATGTACTTGGTTTTCTTGTATTGTTGTGATTAATGTAACTTAAACAAAAAAATTATTTTTGTTCTTTTTTAATCCTCGTGTCTGAGGATTCCCAGGTGGGGCCTTACAAGTATCTTTTACATTTAAGGTAAATAGTAGTTATCTATAATTGTTAGTATTATCACCTAAGGTTATGTCCATTGATTAAAAAACTTTGCTATATGAGAAAGATTTTGGTTAGAAGTGTTAACTTATTGTTGGCCTATGGATAACATGTTTCTATATTTAGATGAAATATTGTATAAATCTTGTATATATAGATTTTGGCCAAAATAGATATTAAATGTACCATGCCTAGTTTTAGAATATTTCCAAGTAAAATTTCACATGATCTTACTGTAGGCTACTATTCTTAGTGCACAAATTATTACCATGATTAAATGAGTATAGATACCATGACCAAGTATATGTCTCAAAGGTATTGGAGGATGTGTGTTACAGAGATAACTTGTCCTTATAGCCCTCTAGATGCTTTAGTCAATATTCAGCATAGACATATGTGAAAAAGGGTGTTATGTAAATTCACTATCTTGGTGTTTATTTTTTTACTTCTATTATTAATTCAAGGTATCATAGCTTCAGAATAATGCATTACTACGGAATTATTATACATGTAGAGAAAGGTAGATTGGCATACTCTTTTTCCCTACATGGACTTGTGCACTCTTTTGCACTCTGTGTTGTTGTGTGCACCCTTATAGTCTCGTTATGAGTTTATCTTCCTTTAGGTGAATAAAATATATGGTAGTCTATGTATTTTACTTATATTGAGAATTAATGGACAATAGATAATGCAATAATTTGTTTTTAACTAAAGCTTATTATTTGATCTCCTAGTATATGCTTGTTATGATTGTTAAGGTATATTATGAGATAGTTTGAATTTTGGGTTATGTCACTAATACACTTAGTAGATAGCTTGATTTAATTTAATTTTCATGTTGGTCAATTATATGATATAGGACTCCTTGGGTATTATTTATGTAATTTTTGAATTTCATCCCTTGGGTGTTTTTTGGTCCTTATTATCAGTAAAACATGTGAGTTCATATTTATATTATTAAGTTATTATTTTCTTGGTAAATTAGGTTTCTTTCACCTTTGGTCAAGCTACTATTTAGTGATACTCTTTCAGTATTTTTGAGTCTCACATGGTCTAGCCAAAATATTTATGTGAAGTAGTGAAAAATGTGGTCTACAAATAACATTGATACTATAATAGCATTCTAAGTTGGTAAGTTGGTTTTGAATTATTAGATTAGTCTAGGACTTTCTCTCAGTTCCAAAAAAGTGGGTGGCAGTTGATGGTTAAACTGTCCATGAACTTTACTCTATAAAGTGTTGTGTACCTACTTTAGTATCTATTAAAATATACAATGTTCAATCTTGCACCCTTGCTTATCTGAAGCATTATATTATTGTTCAAAATTCAAGTGTCAAACTACAATTTTTTGAGTGTGAACATAGGTAAGGCCATCTGTGATGAGCCCTTGAGACTTAGGTCCAATCCTTTAGGTTTTTTCTTTAAGTTTTCAATGCAATCGGTATGTTTCTTAATAATGATTGATATAGCTAAGATATATGTATCATTTATTTATGATCATGTATCTAATATGTTGCACCTAGTTGGTTAGACATGTGTGTAGTTATGGGTGTTGGATGTGGTGTTCATAGTGAAATAACAAGGTATTGGTATTTAGGTATGCAATAGTATATTGTTAGTAAATAAATTTGTCTTTTCTATTCTTGATCTTAATTTGCTCTATCACCCTTTACGAAATTTCAAATCTTTACTAACAAATGAATTAAACTTCAAATGTTTAATTCTCTAAATTGTGGTACAACTCCCAATAATATCTTCAATGAATATATTTTACCAAACCATGCATTACTGCAAATATTTAACTTTTAACCAGAAAGTTGCTAAGGCTATGAGCAATATTTCATCAATATGATTCGATCACTTATGATCAGTAACAAGATATCACTATAAAGCTCACAGGTTTGAACTAATAAAAACCATAGCTTTAAACTTTTATCTAACTCTGATTAACAAAACAAAATAACACAACTTAATTCAAGAAAAGATTTCATCCACTGAATAATACTCCAACAAAAGCCCACTCATAAACATAAACCAACAGATTTATATCAAATAAGTTTTTTCATTCACTGGTAGAAAGGTCTTTTCAAATCAAGTTTTTGCAGGAAACTTTAACTCTAAGCTATATTATTCTATTACTTTCTTCAAAAACTAACTAACCCCCTTTCAAAAATTTTTCCTGGCCTTATATAGCCATCTGGTACAACTTATCAAAAATTAAGAATGTCAATGAAACTCCAAGAGTTTCGGATAAAACATAACTACTTTGCATGAAAACTGGAAAGGAACTGAAAACTAACACCCTAAGCAAATGATTTCCAAGGAAATCCATTATCTTTGGCTGAGCTAGATGATCAGGGTTCAGTTTGGTGAGGCCCTAGATGCACATGCTTGCTTCCACTCCTCTTGTGCCACAGATGCACCAATGATCATGGCATGATAACCCAAACCGATGAGGGTGATCCGCTGCGCAAGTAGCTTCCTATCTTTGCAAATTTGTCCTAGGCTTGCCTTGTGAGACTCCAGGTGATCCACACAAGCGATGAGCATAGCTTCAGTATTCACCATGGAAGTCAGATCTTTTGTTGTTAGTTCTTTACTATCTCTGATCATAGCTATCCCCGCTTCCCATTCCTGAGTTATTTTGTTTGCCTTCTTCACGTTCTGAGTTTCCTCATCAATCCATACAATGTTTAAACATTTCAGGTCTTTTTGCATGATATCAATAAGGCCTTTTAAATCATTTAGGAGAAGGGTTGCTCCATTACAAGTGTCCTTGATGATTGAATTTATCCATTCTATACTTTTCACAGCAATGTACAGGACCTCTTCATTTAAACCTGGAACCGGTTTTTCTACAAGAAATGTCATCACGCCATAATAGCTAATCTTTGTAAGTTGATCAGCAATGCCACCCCATTTCTTCCTCTCTTTTCTCCACTCTGACAATTCAGCTAGCAGTTCTGAAATAACCTGTGTGACATCCCCGTGAGTTTCAATTAGCTGAGTGACATAATTTCCCCCTCGTTGTATCATGCTCACAATCCATTTGTTGAAGACTTCAGCAATCATTTTATTCCACTGAATTTGATCCAATGTTTTACGAACTTCAGGTGAGTGGGGGTCAAAAGTATGAGGAGCTTGAGTAAGGGGAAGTGGGCTAGGTTCTTGAATAGCTTGAATGAATTCTGACAGTCTCTGTATCATTTCCTTCAAATCTTTTTTATCCTTCTCATCTTTAAAAGTCATGTGCAAAATCTTTCTTGTGGAAGTTTCTAAGTGTTTAGCATCTGCAGCCCTACTGGCAATCCCAAGATCTATTTTCTTGATGATATAGTCATCAACTGTAGCCTCTGAAACATTCTTATCAGTTTTGGGCAAAGCCCTTTCCACTGTCCATCTCCCAGTCTTTTCATCTACTTCAATCATGGACTCCATCTTGATTCTTTTGGGTTTCACAGAAGCCCCCAAACATTTTCTCACCATGTCTTCCACAGGAAGAGTAATTGGTAAAACATTCCGTTTCTTATTTGAAATAGAAGTCCCTAACCAACTAAGGGCTGGGGAGGGTGTCTGCAAAGCATCATTTGTTATCCTTGCCAGAAGCTTTTCTGAAGCTGCCTTAGCATGTGCCGAGGTCATCATTTCCTCCTCAACATTACTCAAATCAACTTGCTCAGCCATGTGGGAATCCATACCTTCAAGGTCTATTACTTCACTATCCTTCACAACCTCGTCGGCTTCTTTGTCAACCTTCCTTCTTGGGGTTCTTCTTACTGATGAGGAAACAAGAGTAACTTTAATTTATGGATTAACAGGGGAACTTTTCTTAGACCTAGTACCTGCAAAGGAAACAACTTTATCAGCAGTGGTCGTGGGTTTATCAGTAGCATTTTTAGCATGAGAAGCTCTTCTAGGATTATGTCTTTTTGAAGGAGGGGGTCTTTTACTATTAATCCATTTCTCAGTTCTTTTTACTACACTGAGAGTCTTAATTGTTAAAATTTCCCTCTCCTCAACACTCCAATCAATTTCAAGAAGTAGAGTGCCTCTGACCCTAGTTTCAAACTAGTCATCAATGATTTTAGTACCATCATCTTCATCTATGGCAGAAACATCAACCTGAATATTAAATGCAATAATTTACCCCAGAGTGAATCTAGACCACATTCTTCTCTGCACTTTGAAATCATCATCGCAACCTTCCCAGTAATCCTCCATTTGTGAGATATGTTGAAACTCAGAAGGCAAACTGAAGTGTTTAGCTACAAAACCTCTGCTATCGAAGTCTTTCCTCAATGCAAATGTTTTCATATTCAACTTTCTAAGTTCATGCTCCAGGTTTAGTGCATCAGAAGATGTTTTATAGGTAAAATATCCCAATTCAACTGGGAAACAAGACTTAGCTCTACCTTTTCTCTCCTTGACTCCTTTGTGCACGTAAGCTAATTGATGGGATACCTCAGCAATTACCAAGCTATCAAAAGCATAACAGGGTAATTTAAATGGTTCTCCTTCAAAACCACCTACTCTCAAGTATGTAAATCTCCTGAATTGAATGAAGAAACTTCCATAAATATTCACAAAAGACTTGGCTTCCTCAGACATTCGCTGTTCAGTATTCCCCTGGAGCTCATGTGTCAATTTCCCAAAAAACACACCATTTACTTTAAGGAAATTGACCATATAAAATTCCTTCTGAAGGTGAGGGTAATAATCATAGATTTTCATATTGGGAACAGGTTGTTCATGGAATAAACCCTTCCATTCATGGGTGCAAGCTAAAATATAGAACAAATACAAGGACATATAAAAGCCGCTACCGGTAAGGAAATTAGCTAATTGGTGGTTGAGTTCATTTGCTATTGTCTCAGCCCAATCTATGTGTTGTTCTCCACCCAAAGTCACTTGAATATAAAAATACATCCAATCATGCCATTAATATGCATGCTGGTTTCCCTTAATCCTATTGAACATGATAACCAAGTCTGCCACCCCAAGTTTAAAATGATCTATAGTCAACAGTTTTGGAAGTCGAGACCCTCCTTTTTGAGCCTTCTGGAGCCAATACTAAGCGATCTCATTTCTGTACACTTGTCTCTTAGTAGCAAAAATTGAATAAGAAGAAGGTATGTTCCAGCCCTCATATGGGTCTTTCTCTGGGATTCCTAGGGATTTTTGCACTACCTCCCTGGTTATGAAAACAAGTAGGCTCCCATCAATTTTCCTTATGCATTTCTCCTCAAAACTATATCTCCTGGAACATTCCACAATTAGTTCACGGCAAGGAGCTACTATAGGAAATGCGGCTACATCAGTCAAGCCACTCTGGATAGCTTTGTCTAGCATGGAGCCTGGGATAGGTTCCTTAATGCAAGCTATAATATCTTCTAGAGCTCCGGTTTTGATATGGGTATCTTCACAATTAGGCAGGGAACATAATAATGGGGAAGTATTTCTAAAATTGGGCACGGGGTCCTTCATCTTAGGCTGTCAAATTTAGAAATTTTAATAGGAGAAAATAGCAAGCTGACATAGAAATACACCTTAAAGTAATACTGCAATGAAGGATGAAGCTAGCAAAAGGGCTCACCTGGTTTTATGTGAATGACGGAGCTCTGAGACGAGAGGAGAATACCTTCCTTGATAGTTGCAGCATGAAATCTTCTTAGCATTATGAGAAAATATGGCTGGACTCTTGATATTTATTGCAAGCAATTTACAAATCTCTGAGAGATTTAGCGCAAGCTGAATTAATGGCACACAACTTTTGAATTAATGATTATTGAATGTCTCGCGGCATATGTATCATTACTTACTGTACTTTCCCCTTACTTGAAATGACAATTTAAAGTCACATCAATTAATCACACACTTTCAACACGTGCGGATAACGTAATGAAGTGCCAGCTGTCACATGTGTCATGTCATTTTTACCTTTTTCAAATTACAGGCCAACATTGAACTCCGAACCTGGAATTATGAGAGTTCACAATTCAAGTTCAACATACATGATGAGGGACTATTCATCGATATGATTTAATCAAAATAAAAGGGCAAAAGTTAAGCCATAAAGGAAAATAGCGAAGAGCTTTGCGAGACAATAAAGACCATTGAACTCGGAAGTTTGAACCAAACTTAGTTCAATATTCACGGTTCAAGCGATAAGCGCGTGATGCAAAGTGGAAATGCTGTTAGACTTGCCAATGAAAATGAAACCATACCGACGAATGTTATTGAACGTTGAACATTGAACTACTTGAGTTCGATGGTTCAAGTTCAACCGACAAGGTGTTTGTGCAAAGGTAAACTAAAATTAATAACACCTTATAAAATTCTAGGGTGATTTTGGGAAAAGGAAGCCTACAATAATTACACAAAATCTGTAGGTAACATATATATATATATATATATATATATATATATATATATATATATATATATATATATATATATATATATATATATATATATATATATATATATATATATATATATATATATTATTAATTATTTAAAATAACATGTATAATTTTATTTTCATATTTTCTATCTAGGTGATTTAATAAATGGAATTATCATGTGATGCTTTAGTTAATGTAGTACATTGTTGTAAAACAAATTTAAAAGAGTTATATTATGATATTTTAATTGTTGTAAGAATATGTTTCAATTTTTTTTTGCATGTTTCAGTGTGTATTTTGTCCTTGTTCCAAGAGTTCCTAGGCGGGGCATTAAATGCAACACCTTTATCTTACGAAGCATTTGAACTTCTCAAAATAAATAATCTATTATGCTTTGGATATATGCAAATGTTAGTATGATAATTTGACTATGTTTTATAAAATTAGATTGTAAAAATTATGATGTTATTGATTGTAGTTATACAATAAATATTAGTTAGTTACACTTCTCATCTACTATTATGAGTCATTTATATTATATTATTCATTATTGCGTAAATTATTCATGTTTAAAGGAAATTAAATTTAAATAGTTATACATGCATGACATCTTATATCTGTATTTTTTTATTATGAGTATGTATGGTTAACTAAGTATCCTTTAGGCTTTACTCAATTATAGAATCATCTACATAGAAGGGAGGTGGTCACTTTATTGCACTTGTAGTATATTTTTTTAGAATGAGCATAGATAAAAGTAGGATGATTATATTTTACTATGTAGTCTCATTTCCTTAAAGTGATTATATATAAAAGGGAGATGGTTATCTTTTATTCTGTAGTAGCTTATTCTCTTATATTTGATTATGTTAAGTTTTTTACATGTACTATCTTGTTTTCTTAGAATGATAATAGATAAAAGGGAGACAGTGAATTTAGCCTCACTTGCCAAAGATGTGCTAAAAATAGTGATGATACTTCTATCCAAGTAGATGATGAACTTTACATTCTCGTCAAATTGAAGAAGTGAGCATGAGAGATGAATTAGAGAAATAAATTAGTAATGAAAAAATTAATAATAAATCTTAGAGTAATGTATTCTAATCTTAATTGGTTTATATGCTAATCTAAAAATGATTTATGTCAAATGAACCTTAGTATTTTTTAACATATGTGCAATGACTCTACCTATGATCTTTACATGCATATTAATGTCCCTCTTTGAAGATCATTCTCATTAGGGACTAGCACAAAGTATATATGAGAAAAATTATTTCTAATTATTCCTATGTGGATGGAGGTCACTAGAACATTATTACGAGTCAAAGCTAAACTGTAATTTAATTATTTATTTAGATTCTAGTGGAAATATTGCAACCAACAATGTATCTATGAGTTGATGAAATATAGTCATCGAAAAGAAAAGTTGGCAATGTCTAAGAGAATCTAAGAGATGGAGAATAATTGCTCACAAATATGAACAATTTTATAATTTTTATTTGGTTATTATTTTAGATATGAAATATTTTATAGATTCAACATTGAAATATCTATCATTCCCTTGTAACATTTGACAAATGGATCTCATACTTGATATGCTTCAATATTTTGCATGCATCTTTGTATAGACACGAAAAAAATGACAAATGAAATATTTGAAGATATTTCTTTTCTCTCTAATGATTATCACCATATGTCAACATTGATAAAAATAGGTATGTATATTTATACCACATACTTATATGGTGCACAAATTTACATATGTGTAGTTACTATTAAACATGTTCATCAAGTGTAATTTTAAAAGTATTTATTATATATCTAGGTTGGAAGTGGTTATAATTTTTTTACTTCAACTTTCCATGTAAATTAGTTATAGGAGATATTTTATATTCATAGAAGAAGATGCAAAAATATAAGGTGTTAGTCATTATTTATTGTGTTTCATAGAAGATATAATGAATTTAACAAAAATAGAAACAAGTGATGAAATATTGTTTCTTATAGGTTCAATGATATATTGATGGTCTATCATGTTGATTTATCTAATTTATCACTTACTCCCAACTTAGAAATTTCCAAGTTATGTGATGCAGGACCTTCTGAAGGTCATAAACTCATACAGAAACTTCTGGAGGTCATAACTTTTGACTCAGGTCTGGGTTTTTGCTGAAATTTTTTGAGTGTGTGCCTCAAGTGGTGGCATTTGTTTTTCCAATCGATCAATTGGGGTCTATTTTAGCACATTTTCGGGAGTTGAAAGTTTCATCTAGGGCTCCAAAATCAGCTTTGAGTGTTTTTTAACTAGTTTTTAGAAAGTTTTGTTTTGTAATAAATCCAAATTTATGTTTCTAAATCTCGGATATTAGTTGGCAACTCTTTCTAACTTAGTCAAGGGAATGTTTAGGGAAAAAATCAGCTTTTTAGGTGTTGTTTCAAAAATTACAAAAAATGGCAAAAAAGCAACTATGGAAAAAACTGCCAAAAAGGGTAATTTTCAGATTTCTTGTTTTTCTAGTTTTTTGGTTACTTAAGAGTTTGCAGTGAATTGTAGAAGCAATTAGTGATGAATGGAAAAATATTGAAGGTTTCCAAGTTGTGTTTATTTGTCTTGTGATTGAGTTTTATTGTTAACAAAGAGTGTTGTGCTACATCATTTGGTATTAGAGTAGGAAGATGGCTGGGAGAGGAAGAGGAAGAGGAAGAGGAGGTGTCACACCGATGCAAATATTGATGATGGATATGTAGAGGTAGATTGAATGACTCAGTGAGTGAATGGATAATCAAGGAATACAAGGAGGAAATGAATCTGATGAAGAGGGAAACCAAAATGAAGAAAATACAGAAGAGAGGCTGGAAGAAATGAGCTATGAAGCTAGAGTTCTCAAGGCTTTGGAAGGAAGGAGTGAAACAATCAAGATTGATGTTTCAGACTATGCTGGTAGTCTTAAGCTAGAAGAATTATTAGATTGGCTAAACGAGATGGGGAATTTTTTTGAATGGAAGCCTATGACAGAAGAAAAGAAGATGAAGTTTGCAAGCACAAAATTAAAAAGACATGCAATGATATGGTGGGATCGTCTCCAAAAGGAACGAACTAGAAAGGGAAAATAAAAGATTAAGACATGGAGCAAGATGGAGAAAAAGCTCAAAGGAAAATTCTTACCCATGGATTATTCACAAACCCTCTTTCGCAGGTTCCAAAATCTGAAACAAAACTTGTCTTCAGTGCAAGACTATACAAATGAATTTTACAAACTATCCATGTGCATAGAACATCAAGAAAATAATGAGCAAATGGCTACTAGATATATGAATGGCCTAAAATTCTCCATCCAAGATGAGTTGAGCATGCATTGTGTCAGCAGTATGGAGGAAGCCTACCAATTAGCCCTAAAGGCTGAAGAAAAGTAGAATAGGCAATATATCCAGAGGAATAGAGGTGGTCGAAGGGGTACCTCAACTCCATTTCGGGGAGGTTCTAATAATGGTCAAGGAGATTCTTTTCAAGGATTTGAAAAAAATATGGACACCAGGCAAGATCCTCCAAATCAAGAAAGAGGAAGGGGGTTTCATAGAGGACGAGGCTATGGAAGCAGAAGAGGCTGGGAAAAATAGAGAAGACCTTTCACTTGTTTTATGTGTGGAGAAGAAGGACATAGAGCCTTTGAATGTTCAAATTATAACATGCCAGAAAGAAACCAAGGAGGACAACCTAGAGTGAATCTGGTTCAGCCAGAATTCATAGAAGCAGGAACAAAATAAGAAGTCCTACTAGACGTGGGAGAAACTCTCATGATGAGGAGATCGATGATCATTCCAAAGAAGGAAGAAGTCCCTATAAAGAGCTTTGATGATTCATGGCTTCGCACCAACATCTTCAAAACTAGATGCACTTCAGGCGGAAAGGTATGCCAAGTTATTATTGATGGGGGTAGTTGTGAGAATATGGTAGCTAAGGAAATGGTAGAGAAACTAAATCTGCAATGTGAGAAACATCCTCATCCTTACCGTATTGCATGGTTTAAGAAGGAAATGAGGTTAATGTTGATAAAAGATGTTTGGTTTGGTTTACTATAGGAAAAATCTATAAGGATGAGATATGGTGTGATGTTATTCCTATGGATGCCTATCATATTTTGTTGGGAAGGCCATGGCAGTATGATAGGAAGATCATGCACGATGGAGAGAAAAATACATATACCTTTTGGAAGGATGGCTCTAAAGTGACTCTCTTACCACTTAAGGATGAAAGGAAGAATGAGACCATGTTGTCTGCCAAGGATGTTGTCAAATAAATGAAGGTGACAGGTTGCTACTACGCATTGGTAGTAAAAAGAGGAGAAGAACAAGAAGACATAATACCACATGATGCAGTAAAGATACTAGAAGAATTTTTTGATGTTATTCCAAATGAGCTACCTAATGGACTCCCACCAAAAAGGGATAGACAACACCATATTGATCTGATTCCTAGAGCAACTCTTCATAATCAAGCAGCTTATCGACTGAACCCAACACAACATGTAGAGCTCAACAAACAAGTAACAGAACTAGTTGAGAAAGGCCTGGTTAGAGAAAGCATGAGCCCATGTGATGTGTCTGCATTGTTGACCCTGAAGAAGGATGGAACATGGAGGATATGTACTAACAGCAAAGCAATTAATAAGATTACTATCAATTATCGGTTTCCTATTCCTTGTATAGAGGATATGATGGATGAATTAGCAGGGGCCAAATACTTCAGCAAGATTGATCTACGAAGTGGATACCACCAGATTCTGATTCATGGAAATGTGTGGAAGACAAATTTTAAGACCAGGGATGGCTTGTATGAATGGATGGTTATGTCATTTGGGCTTTCTAATGCACCAAGTACATTCATGAGATTGATGAATACTATCTTACAACCCTACATTGGTAAGTTTGTTGTAGTTTATTTTGATGATATCCTAATTTACAGAAAACACAAAGGAGAACACCTACAATGCTTGAGGATCATCCTAAGTGTACTGAGGAAAGAGAAGCTCTGTGCAAATTTAAAGAAGTGCATATTCATGCAAAACAGTTTGACTTTTCTGGGCTTCATCATTTCTAAAGATGGTGTTCAGATGGACCCAAAAAAGGTCAAGGCAATCCTAGAATGGCCTAGTCCATCCAGCATAACAGGGGTAAGGAGTTTTCATGGATTGGCAACCTTCTATAGAAATTTCATTCAGAATTTTAGCAGTATTGTAGCACCCATAACAGATTGTACGAAAGGAAGGGAATTCACATGGAAAACAAATGTTGAACAGAGTTTCCAATTCTTGAAGAAAAAGGTAACTAAAGCTCCTATATTGGCACTTCCAAATTTTGATAAAGTATTTGAAGTAGAGTGTGATGCTTCCCATGTTGGGATAGGTGTTATTCTTAGCTAGACAAGTAAACCCGTCGCCTTTTTCAGTGAAAAGTTGAATGATGCGAGGAAGAACTATTCTACTTATGATTTAGAATTTTATGCTATGATTTAGAATTTTATGCTATTGTTCAAGCCTTAAGGCATTGGAGGCATTATCTAGTCCCACAAGAATTTGTATTGTTTACAGAGCATTTGGCCCTGAAATATGTGAACACACAAAAGAAATTGAATAGTAGGCATGCTAAATGGGTGTCTTTCTTGCAAGGGTATAATTTTGTTTTGAAGCATAAGTCTAGAAAGCAGAATCAGGTTGTTGATGCCCTAAGTCAATGTGTTACACTCATAACTACAATAGAAATAGAGGTCATTGGTTTTGATGCTATTAAAGTTTTGTATGAGGCTGATAATGATTTTTGGGAAATTATAGAGAAGGTTAAAGAACCAGGAACTAATCTTCTAGATCACATGAGAGGAGAATACTTTATGCAGGATGGTTACCTCTTTAGAGGAAAACAACTTTGTATACCAGCTGGTTCCATGAGGGAAAATATTATCCAAAAATTTCATAGTGGTGGTTTGGCTGGTCACTTTGGGAAGGACAAGACAATAGCCTTGGTTGAAGACAAATACTACTGGCCAAAATTGAAAAGGAACATTACTAAGTACATGGCAAGGTGCAGAATATGTCAAGTGGCTAAGGGTCACTCCCAAAACATAGGATTATATACACCTCTACTTGTACCCATCGAGCCATGGATAGATGTGAGTATGGATTTTGTATTGGGGCTTCCCCACACCCAGCGAGGTACAAATTCTATCTTTGTAGTTGTTGATAGATTCTCTAAGATGGCTCATTTTATTGCTTGTAAAAAAACTAATGATGCCACAAGGATAGCCAACTTGTTTTTCTCAGAAGTTGTTAGACTCCATGGCATTCCAAATACTATCACTTATGACAGGGATACTAAGTTTTTGAGTCATTTCTAGAGGACCTTATGGAAGAAGATGGGAACACAGTTGTAGTTTAGCAGTGCCTATCATCCCCAAACTGATGGGAAAACTGAGGTAGTCAATCGGAGTTTGGGAAACCTATTACGGTGTATTGTTGGTAAAAAGCCCAAGCAGTGGGACTTGGCATTGCCTCAAGCAGAGTTTGCTTACAACAGTTTTGTTAATAGATCAACTGGAAAATCTCCTTTTCAGATCGTATATGGTAAGAATCCTCAGGGTGTTTTGGACCTTGTACAACTCCCTGTGCAAGATAGAATTAGTGATGATGGGGAAGCATTTTCTAAACACCTTCAACAACTTCAACACGATGTGAGGAGTAAATTGTAGGATAGCAATGAGCACTATAAGGATGCTGCAGATTGTCATTAGAAGGAGACATATATTTAATGCAGGTGATTTGGTGATGGTGTACTTGAGGCATGAGAGATTTCCACTGGAATATATCATAAGCTAAAATACAAGATAGGTCCTTGCCAAATTTTGAAGAAGATCAATGATAATGCTTATGAGGTTTGTCTACCAGATGATCTAGATATTTCTCTTGTCTTTATGTTTCTGATTTATATGCATTTCATGGAGAACTATCTGAGCTAGATAGTATAGATGAGGTGGATTGGCATCACCACCTTCCAAGTTAAAAGAAGGAAAAGATTTCCCACATTCTGGATAGACAGTCTATAGTCACCCGGAATGGTCATTACAATAGGTACTTGATTTAGTGGGAGGGATTACCAGCAACATATAACACTTGGATCTCGGAATGGGAAGTGATGAAATTAGACCCCACAAAGTTTGCAATAGTTCACAGACACCCACTTGTAGGAGCTGTGTTCCTTTTAAAGAAGGGGAGAATGATGCGGGACCTTCTGTAGGTCATAAACTCATACAGATAACTTTCGGAGGTCATAACTTTCGACTCAGGTCTAGGTTTTTGCTGAAATTTTTTGGGTGCATGCCTCAGGTGGTGGCATTTCTTTTCCAATTGATCTTAGATCGATTGGGGTCCATTTTAGCACATTTTCAGGAGTTGAAAGTTTCATCTAGGGCTCTGAAATCAGCTTTTAGTATTTTTTCTCTAGTTTTTAGAAAGTTTTGTTTTGTAATAAATCTGAATTTATGTTTCTAAATCTCGAATATTAGTTGGCAATTCTTTCTAACTTAGTCGAGGGCATGTTTAGGGAAAAAATAAGCTTTTTAGGTGTTGTTTCAAAAATTACCAAAAATGGCAAAAAAACAACTATGGAAAAACAGCCAAAAAATGTAATTTTTGAATTTCTTGTTTTTCTAGTTTTTTTGGTTACTTAAGAGTTTGCAGCGAATTGTAGAAGCAGTTACTGATGAATGAAAAATAGTTTAGTCCTCTTTTCATTTAATAAACACACAAATAGGGGCATGTGTAGTTTTTTCTTCATTTTTTTGTTTCTTTTTGTCCCCAAATTTAAAAAAAGAAAGAAGCACGAGGAACCAAAAAATTAATGATAGAAATCCAAAAGGTAAGTTGACAATATCTAAAATAAATTTAGAGAGGGAGAGTAACCAGTCGTAGATGCGAATAATTGCATTATTTGTATTTGGTCGTTATTTCCAGGATATTAAATTTTTTATGGATTCGACATTGAAAGATCTATCATTCCCTTGTAGAATTGAAAAAATGGATCACATACTTCATTTCCTTCAATAGATTGCATGCATATTTTCATATATGTATGAAGAATATGAGGATAACATCCTCGAAGACATTTATTTTCATCCTAATGATTATTACCATATGTCAATATTGAACAGAAAAGGTATGTACAATCAGCTCACATGCTAATATAGTGCACAAATTTTATATATGTGTAGGTTACTTTAAAATTTTGATATAGTGTAATTTCAAAAGTATTGATACATATCTAGATTGAAAGTGGTTCCAATTTCTTTACTTGAATTTTTTGTTGTAAAGTTTTTGTATGAAATATTAGTCATAGTGGAAGATATTGTGTTGCACATAAAGAGATGACAAAGTTAATAAAAGAAGAAACAAGTGGTGGAATGTTTTTTACTCTTAGATTCAATGATGTATTGATGATCTATCATGATGATATTCCTAACTTTGAATATGAATTTTTGAAATTGATTAAATTCTCAATATATTTTTTAATTTTTTTTTATGTAGGTTACCTCAAAAAAAATTTTG